>JACYXH010000367.1:2025000-2250000 GCA_026745465.1 Lota lota
AATAGAAAAAAAATAATACTCTTTGCGCAATCACAAAAATTAATTTATAAAAAAGAATGACTAAACCCTGAATTAAAAAATGACATTAATACTTAAAAGAAAATAAAGATATAAATGTATAAGCATTAAAAAAAATGCTAACACAAAATAGATACTTTCATACTGAAAACAGTACTAGCATGCTTACGTTCTGAGCATCGGTTTCATGTATTCCTAGCATGCTAACGTTGACCCTGGATATGACATGACTGGTAGGAACTGTGGAAGACGTCACATCCCTGACTCTCAGCGGGAAGCCTGGGGTAGTAACATTTGATAGGTCGGCGTCAGCAGCTGACAAACACACCGTACCGTGCCGTGCCGCGCTCGCTGTGCTACACGGCTACTGCAGCGCCACAGCTTTATTGGAGCGCTGGAAGTGTGTGAACAGTGAACTTGTTTTGACTGCTGCCGTGAGAGAAAGGCCAAGGAGCTCCCTTGTGTTGATAGAAGAAGGTTCAGAGCGTCAACCTTGCATTGCGCCCATGCCCTGCCTTAACTGTTACCATGACAGCTATGTCAGTATGCAAAGGATAACAATGTGCAGTAGTATGTGTGTGGGTGTGTGTGTGTGGTGTGTGTGTGGGTGAGAGTATGTGTATGCATGTGTGTGTATGCGTGTTTGTGTGCATGTGAATGTGTGTGTGTGTGTGTGTGTGTGTGGGTGAGAGTATGTGTATGCATGTGTGTGTGTATGTGTGTTTGTGTGCATGTGAATGTGTGTGTGTGTGTGTGTGTGTGTGTGGACGCATGTGTGCTTATCCACAAGCAGGTGAGCATGCAGTTTCGTTTGCGTGGCATAAGTTTGCATTTGTTTGTACAAGTGTGGGTGTGTGTGTGTGTGAGGAGGGGGGAGGCGGCGGGGGGGGGGGGGGGGGGGGTTCTATGTGTGTCAATGCGAGCTGTACCACTTTTACGTGGAAGACCATGGAAATGTACATTAAGAGAAAGATAAGGTATATGTAAGTGTGTGTGTGTATGCGTGCTTGCGTGGGCCACAGCGTGGCGCACATGTGTGTTTTCTTAAGCGTGTGAACATACGTGTGCCTGTGTGTTTGAAATACCTCCGGCAGGCTGACTCACTGTCGATCAGACTAAACATTTGACTCCAGGCAGTGACTGGGAATGGCAATGAGGAAAAGGCTTGGGGGTGCTACATGGCTGCTTGTTTGAAGATGCTTATCGCGTACTACTCTTGTCTGCGGGGTTTCTGTTGTCTTACCTGCTAGGGGAGGACCTCAGTGAAGCCTCGTTAAATTCCCTTTTGGATAATGAGGCCTCGTAAATCTCAAGGCATCCAGTGATTGTTATTTGACTGGCGCGCTCATACAGATACGTCACACTAACCTTTACTTAGCACACCCATTATGTTCAAATGGAATCTCTGCAGGCGGCTCTACCAAGCTTACATTTAATAGGCTGTAAGTACGATGACAGCCTCCAGTGGCTCCGCCCCTTCCCAATGTCAGTTCCCCTAAATAGTATTGTTTTCACTAGCAGAGCGAGTGTGTGGGTGTGTGGGTGTGTGTGTGTGTGTGTGTGTGTCCTTCGCAATGCTTCATTTGAAAATCTTTCCATAAATATTGTAAATGATCTTTGTTTACATTTCAAACAATGCAGGATTTAGTATAAGCTATTAAGCAGTATTAAGATATTAAGATATTAAGATATTAAGATAGGCTCATGTCCTGGTGAATCGTGTTAATGATTAAAGGGTTAACTGACAGATCCTCCAACACAATGATTGGCTTATCTTATCTTGAGTTATGATTGTCAAACAGCTTTTCAACTAAAGCCATGCAGTACTTGACCTCTAAAGAGTACGATAACCTTTTCACAGCCATGTTATCACAAAACTATGGAGCGTTTACAAAAACGGTAATAATGGAAATAGATGGTCGTTTTAATAGTCATATCAGTATGAAAACAATAGTTACACACGTCAGTGGATTTATAGTTACCATGATAACAATATTTTTCAACAATATGTTTCCATTAAAACATTGCTGGATTTCGGCCATGGCATCTAAAGCTATTATTGTATGCGGAATACGTTTCCTTATTCAAAATGACACAACCTTATGTCATTCTGACCAGGCCTTTATTTTTTTATCATAAACATTCAACGCTATAGGCATAATGGCTATCGACATACAAAATAATTTTTTCTTGACTGTGCTTTGGAGGAAAAGTAGAGTCCCAAAGTCTAACGTTAAAGTGCTTTCGTCTCTCACTAAGACGGGGCAGGAACCCAAACCGCAGCTTCACTGAGGGCTTCATCATCCGTCATCAAATTACTAACTAAAAAGAGAGGCTCAGTGTTGGTTCAGTTGCAGCTTGGGAAATATATCAACTCAGACACATCCCAAGGGGGTGGGCTTTGTTTACCGTACGGTGGGGACACCCTATCATCAATTCCTTTTGTACTGGCGGATTGGAGAGGCTCACTGGATTACAACGGGCAATTTCAGCCCGGGATGCGTACAGGTGTAAAAGCCCCGGCCCTTGTCTGAACTTGGCGTTCAGAGTAGCTTGTGTGAAGGAGGGCCAGACCACTGATGTGTGTGTGTGTGTGTGTGTGTGTGTGTGTGTGTGTGTGTGTGTGTGTGTGTGTGTGTGTGTGCGTTTGTTTGTGTGTGTGTCCGCGCATGTGTTCTTGCAAGCCTTCCCTGGAAACCAAAATGGCCGTTTACTTGGGGGGGTTTACAAAGATTGGGGGAAATGCAGGAGAGAGGACTTTGGGTCGCCATTTACATCTACATATCCACATGCTCTGCTTATTTCTATTTCTCTCTCTCTATCACACACACTCACAAACTATTTACACACACACACACACACAGTCTCACGCACATACATAAAAACAGCTCACATACAAACACAACCTCATACACGCATTGCACACATGCATTCCGAGTTTGCATTTCAGTGTTGCAAATTGGTCCAAGTTGGCAGGCGTGGCGCAGAGCAGTTACGATACGAGATGTTCCCGTGTCGGTGTGAAGCTAATCTCACTGCAGGTTGAGAAACAAGAGGTCGGACCTCAAGCCATTGCAGAGTCAGAATAGCAATAATCCCACTCCAGCAAATCCGCCCAATCCCCACTTTAACACCGTATACAACCCTAACCCCCCACCTCCAGTACCACCACCATCACCACCACTGCTTTCACCGCCACCGCCACCACCACCGCCACCGCACCACCACCACCGCCACCACCGCGCCACCGCCACCGCCACCGCCACCGCCACCGCCACCGCCACCACCACCTCTCCCATACTCGGATGAAGCTCAGCTGGTCAAATTGACTGGGACCAGTGCTAACAGGCTAAATGAACCCACTCAGGCGTTACCATTAAGGGCATCGATGGCAGGGGGACAGAGTCAGGACTTAGGGTAAGTCCCTGGTAAGACCTCTCGCTCTCTCGCTCCCTCTATCCCTCTCTACCGCTCTCGACCTCTCCCTGTCTCTCTCTCACACTTTTCTGCCATCTGTCCATCTCTATTACTCCTCTGAGGTTTTCTTGGGGTTTTCATTTACCTGAGCTCGCCCTCTCACTCCTTCTTTATTTGTTTGTTTTCCTCTCGCGTGTATTTATTTTACATTTTAATTTCTCTGCATTCATTCCTGTCTCCTCTCCTTCTCTCCTCTTCCCCATCCGTCTCCCCTCTCGGGAGGGGGGTGGGGGTGTGGGGGGTGGGGGGTGGGGGTGGGGGTGGTGGTGGTGGTGGTGGTGGTGGTGGGTTGGGGTCTACCGGGAGCAGACCTGAGTTGCCACATCTGAATGATTCAGCGGCAGCTTCACCACACTGTCAAAACAACGGCATCGCTCCGGCTCCTGTAAAAAACCCCGGCTTTACCTCACCGTCTGTCACAACATTTCTCACTGGGTTACCGCAGAAGAAGACGAACGCTGGGAGGGGAAGTTAGGGTCGGGGGGGGGTGGGGGGGGCGGGAGACGTTTGCTGTAGTTTTCCACCCAGTAATGAACTACAGAAGCCCATTTAATGAGCAGTAATACATGCTTTGTTTTTCTCATCACAGTTTGCCACTTTGTAATGTTTTCAACTGTGTTCCACACAAAGAGGGCTGAAGGGAGATAGATGTTTAATCATGTCTGTGGAATCCTGTTTGTTTGTGTCGACAGGGGAATGCTCACATTGTGCTGCTATGAGGTTTCTAACAGCAATCAGTTTGAAGCCTAATGGGTGTTTATAAAGGGCGCCAAGCACTCAACAAGCAACACAGGGAGCCATTCCCGGTAGAGAATGTTGACATTTCCAAACTAATGACATATAATTTTCTCGTTAAGAAATTAAACTGACCTAAGCAAAGATAAAGTCACACACTCATGGCTCTCAGTAGTGCGAAAAGAACAACATCAAAGTTAATGCAAACGGTACACTGGGACTAGCTGCAACATGAGACAGGGATTCATGGCCTTTTAATTGCAGGTATGGGGAACACAATCATTGTCTTGCTTTTTCTGTTGAACTTGTGTTTGTATTATCTTTTTGGTAACACTTTACAATAAGGGTACATTAGTTAATGCTGTGACAAGCATTTTTATATAGCATTAGCATAGGGGTTAGGGCTGAGTCAGGTGTAGTGGATTAGGGTTAGGTTGTGCATTCAGTTCAGTAGTTCAATTATTTGTAGTTAAAGTTACAATGGTTGCACTCTCACACCATCTCCAATCCTTAGTTGTGGGTTAGGTTTAGGGTTAACCCTGACCCTATCAAATAATGTATAAATTAATACCTTGGTAAACATGAACACCATTACCTTAGTTCAACTGAACACCATTAGTAAATGATTAGTAGACTATTATTTAACTGTTAATTAACTGTTCATTTACTGTCAGCTAATACATATTATTGCATTAACTAATGTTACATAATGGTTAATTAATGTACTCTTATTGTAAAGTGTTACCATATTTATTTTATATTAATCCAACATCCCTGGGTAGGCCTGACTATCAGACATCATTTAATGACAAATGTAACTTGATGCCTAGTTCATTCATCCAACCAACACAATGTAGTAGATTTCTTTCCTAAGCAACCCTGTCACAAACTGCTTAATGCCACTTAGATCTGACAGGAGTAGCATTGCACAAACCCCACTGCATGGATGTCTTAGAATGCATTTTGGTTTATACATTTGCTTGGCTAAAGCATACAGCTCAGTGGAAAGCCTGTGGATATGCAGGGCCTACACTCCTGTTCACCAAGACCAGATCCACTGTAGCTTTAAGACCCAGGGAAACATGTGCAGGGCCTTATTGGATTTCATGACAAATGAATCAGACTCACTCAATGTATACAGGCATATTTCATACTGCAGGGATATCCCAAGACACAAGTGATTTATCTTGTCATGCAGTGCAATTGAGACATTGACGCGTGTGAATGCCTGAATGATAACTTGTCCATGCGCAAACACACACACACACACACACACACACACACACACACACACTCACACACAACACAACCAACACACACATGTGCACACTCTGCCATGAATAGATTTCATGTGATCCCTTCCATTTCTAGAAACCATGGATTCTTCAGAATTTGTGGAGGCCCTTTCTTTGTTGGGTGCAAAGGACGGCTTTGATGTCACCGTATATCTTTGTGATCTCCCTGGCTCCACTCAGCTCTCTGTTACCTTCAGGTTGTACTTAAAGCAGGACCCAGCGTTTAATTTAGGGGCCAGGCTTATGGAAATTGGACCCAGTATATTGCCTGCACCTTAGCTCTGAGTGCGTAAAGAGTTAGGACGGTAAGTCACAGGTTAAGGTGTTGGTCGCGCCAAAGTAACGCTCCTGGGAGGAGAGGGAAACAAAAAAGAAAGAAAGGAGAAAAGAAATCGGTTGTCTCTAAGAAAACGTGTGTTTTGGAAAATGTTACGGCATGGATACAGAGAGCGACTCCATGCACTACCTGCCTCTCTGTCTGGTTGGCTGTCATGGAGAAGCAAGCGTTGGTGTGTGTGCTCCCTACAGTAGAGCACTAAACGATGTTATTCAAGCCCAGCTCCAAAACATTTGTGTGCAAATAATTGGGCTGTGAGTTTCACCTGTTTCTAATTCTAAATTCTAAATTTCTAATTCTAAATTCTAGCATACTTTTTTAACATTGTGCTATGTTTTGTTTACTCTAGCTTTTTATTTTACTGCTGCAAATACTATTTAAGTGAATCTAACCTAATTTCATCTAATTTCATCCAAACATATATAATGTAAGCAGAAGATAAACAGGAAAACATTATTCAGAATCTGGTAGAATAAATTATAATCAACCTTTTTTATTGTGTTTATAATAATGTTGATTTGACATTTTACAAGATGTAGCTGGATGCTTCCATTTAAATGATTAATCCATCGTTTTTAAAGCTATGTTTTAAAGTAAAATATATTTTTTATAAATGTAAAAACACCAACAAAAATGCTGAGTAATATCAGTAATTTTTACATGTAGTTTTAATTCTAGTTTTGGAGTCTATGAATTTACTTATTGTTATATATTTTTTATCTGTTCACAACAATGCATATGGAAAACTAACAGTTTCATAAATTCATGCTAATGTTGTATGTTTATGCCGCTACATTCAGTACAGCTCTGCGGTATCAAAACTTTGCATATACAGCAAAAATAGCTGAACTTTGCCTTTGCAGGCAAAAATATCTGAACTTTGCATATACAGGCATGTGGTTCTCAGGCAATTCTATTGCCTCTAAATCCCCTTAACAAAACAGAGCAAATTGGCCACAGATCTCCCTCGTACTCTTCTCACATCTGACAATACAAATTCATCTTGAAACGGCAAGAGGGAGAGAAGGAGGAAGAGAGAGACAGAGGGGGAGGGGGAGAGAGAGAGACAGAGAGACAGAGAGAGAGAGAGAGACAGAGAGAGACAGAGACAGAGACAGAGACAGAGACCGTGAGAGAGGGGGAGAGAGGAAGAAAGAGAGAGGGGAAGAGATAGAGAGGAAGACAAAAAGAAGACGCCTTGAAATATAAGCTTGTTTCTCCTTAATATCTCGGCCAATTTATTGCGGCTGTCAGCGGGACCATCCATCTGTAACACGAAGACGATGATGAAGACCTCCGTCGTTAGGCAGCTGTGACTCCTCATCACCAGCCAGCCCACAAGCATGTGCACGTGGATGTGCACGTGGATGTGCACGAGCATGTGCATGTGGATGTGCACGTGGATGTGTACGAGCAGGTGCACGTGGATGTCTGCGTGGATGTGCACGAGCATGTGCACGTGGAAGTGCGTGTGGATGTGCGTCTGGATGTGCACGAGCATGTGCACGTGGATGTGCACGTGGATGCACTAAGCCTCCTTGCCTACCAAGAACACGTTCTATTATTTTCTTTTCTTTCTTTTTTCTGTGTCTATTTAAACCACTAGCTGTAGCAGGGTGTGTGCGTGCGTGTGTGCGTGCGTGCGTGTGTGCGTGCGTGCGTGCGTGTGTGCATAAGTGCATGTGTGCATGTGTGCATGTGTGCATGTGTGCATGTGTGCATGTGTATGGGTGACGTGGAAGTTGGAGGGTGCGGGGGTGCAGGGGGGAGGTGGGAGGTGCAAGAGAAAAACCTATGAGAATGTGAATCCGAGGCATCTGATTGGCTGAAACGGGTCAGACATGGGGAGGGCAGCAAGGAGAAGCTGAGCCTAAAATGCTCCTGAAACTGAAGGCAGCGGCCCGGGCTTCCTGTCATGACAAAAGGTGACACATTCGCTGCTTTGTCTGAAACAGCCACAACTGCAACAAGGCAGCCAGACAGACATAAATGTGCACACCTTCAGTAGCGATGTCTGGGAGTAAAAGTGAGCACATCCGCCTGTAGTGTTATAGTCCATTAATTAACTTACAAAAGAGGCTGCACCCGTCAACCTTGACCTGACCTCTGTTCAACCCTTTGGTTATGCAGGAGTTCCTTTTCAAACCACTTTCTGAGCAGGTATGTCTTGTTACAACGTCTCTACACTTATTCGATTCGAAGAGGTCGCAGCGTCAGGGCTGTGTTACAAGAGACCAAGAGGATTCTGGGATCCTTGTATTTAACTCATATGTTGTCCATGTAGTTCACATGAGACACTCTGCTTATATATTACCTCTCTTCTGTTTTAAGCCGTTATGGGACGGCCAACATAGATCAACGTTATTTGAAATGAGTTAGTTTCTAAGGGTTTGCAAAGGGTAAAATTATTACATTACATAAATTGTAATTATAACTTCTGTCCTCCACAATTTGGCCCAGAGAAGCAGCCACTGAAACCACGTAGGGATCAGAACAGGTCACCAGAACCAGGGTGTTTTACAGGCGATAAGCTGACTGGATCTTCATCGTGGGAAAGTCCTCCACACAGACAGTGCTCTTCTCTACCCCTCAGGCCTACATTACCACAACATTACAGTACACCTTCAAAACTGTACTTTAAATGCTACTTAAATGCTCCTACCACATTCAACTTCAAATGGTGGGGCTGAACCAAGACAGCATCCACAAGCTTAACAGCTGGCAGCAAGCCAACAAGTCCACAAGACAACAACAACCCCCTTCAAATTGGATCTATTTCTCTTTTCATTACAGAAGTCATAGTCCGTGGCCGTGTGTCTCTGATGCGTGGAGGCATCGCATTGGTCAGTTCTTCAAAGCTCTCCCCTAAACCCAAGGATTTCCACGATGACAATAAATGATGGATGAGCTGGGAACAACTGGGAAGGCCGAAGCCAAGGGAGAGGTGACCCACGCCGGGGTTTGAGCCAGCGTCTACAGGCTTTACGGAGGCTTCCTGGTTCTGAATGTGAAGGAGGCAGCTCTGGCAGGACTACGGGCAGCCAGGAGGGACATATCGAGACAGAGTGCTGGGTCTCACCGCCATAGAATACCTTAGAGGTGCCTGACTTTTTTCACAGGGCGATGTCTTTGTTCAGAGCTGAGGTGAACATTATTTTGATGAGGACCCACACACACGCATGCACACGCACACATACAAACACACACACATACTAAGACACATTTTGTCCTTGGTATTCTAAACCATGGGATTTGTGACACTTTTTCAATGTCACTATTTCATCTAATCTAATCTAAGATCAGCTGTAGTGATATCACACATGGCATTTTGATGGCGTTTTACGGATATGGATTTACAGTAGATTTCAAAATACAATGACAAGGCAAGGTCAGTGGTAGCAAATATACAAAAAAGAGGAACAATTTGTGTAGATTTGGTGCATGTTTGTGTATGTATGTGTGTGTGTGTGTGTGTGTGTGTGTGTGTGTGTGTGTGTGTGTGTGTGTGTGTGTGTGTGTGTGTGTGTGTGTGTGTGTGTGAAAGAAGCATCACTACTGTGACATACAAGCTAGCACCTAGAGAAGGTACACTAAGGTACCAGAGTAAGTCAAGTCACAAGTTCTCATAGGAGTTTCTTTATGTATTCCAGATGAAGTCAACTTTATTGCTGCCTTTGTCTGACATTTCTATTCTTTTCCATTCTATTCACAAAATATGAAAATATAAATTAGATAGATAGATAGATAGATAGATAGATAGATAGATAGATAGATAGATAGATAGATAGATAGATAGATAGATAGATAGATAGATAGGTCAGAGATAAAAGTAGTGGCAGAGGGCAGGGGGAGACTGAAAACACGTGATTTATTTGAGACAAGATGGAGTTTGGCAGCCAAGATGCATTCCTCACCAAACAGACACGACGGAGAGAGAGAAAAGAGGAAGTGAAATGGAAAAGAATGGGAAAAATAGGGACAAAAAGAGAGAGAAATAGTAAGAAATTTGTGACATTTCTAGGAAGAGTATTACAAATCCTAAATAGGAAGAGATAGAATCTTGAAATGAAAGATATTTGAGAGGTGAACGACAGATGAAAACACAAGAGCCGTGGAAGAGGAGAGAGGGGAGAGATGAAAGGAAAGTCACAGAGGCGTAAAAAGGACGCATAGAGAGGAAGGAAAGGAGACATGAAGATCGAGGGATTCGATCAGGGTAGAAACGAACGAGACCAGAGGAACCAGTGGCAGCAGACACTACTAAAAATAGGGCACACATTTGAAGAAATAAAGATAAAAGAGCTGTTCCATAGACTAAAAGGACTTATGTGAAAGAAGTCCAGAGAAAATGAAAGAGAGAAAGAGAAGGGTGGACAAAGGTGAGAGAAAAAGAAGAGAGCTGAAGAGAAAAGAGCAATAAGAGATAAAGGGAATGGGAAGGAAAGAGGAGAAAACAGGCCAGGAGGGGAGAGCCAGCTGTGTTTATCTGACCTTTGACCCCAAGCCAACTCCAATCTCCACAAGAATTAAGACTTACTGGCAGGCATCCACGCATGCACGCACACACACACACACACACATTCTCACGCGCGCACACACACATATGCACACACCGACAGACAGGGGAAAATATACATATACATGTAAAGACACATAATTTTTTTATGTGATACTACCACAACAATAAACGCGCGTTTATACATGCACCTAAGCGCCAACACACACACACACACACACACACACATAATTACATGCACGCACACATGCACACACACATTACCAGCGGATTACTGCTGCACCACTCTACCTGATTAGACCAGAGCAAAGGTTAGGCCAACGACTGGCTTGGCAGGAGCAGGCGTGTGTGTGTGTGTGTGTGTGTGAATGTGTGTGTATGTGTTAATGTGTGTGTGTGCGTGTGTGTACGTGTGTGTGTGTGTGTTTGTGTGTCTGTGCCTATGTCTGTGTATGTATGTGTGTGTGTTTGTGTGTGTGTGTGTGTGTGTGTGTGTGTGTGTGTGTGTGTGTGTGTGTGTGTGTGTGTGTGTGTGTGTGTGTGTGTGTGTGTGTGTGTGTGTGTGTAGGGTTGGGGGAGGGGACACCTTGGGGACACCTGGAGGTTAATCACCTGGAGGGAGAAAATCACCATGTTCCTGGATGGCAGCCTGACATATACCTTCAAGGTACTCTGTACTACACTACACTACACTGCACTACACTACACTACACGACACTACACTACTACACTACACTCAAACAACACTACACTACACTACACCATCCTACACGACACTACACTACTACACTACACTCAAACAACACTACACTACACTACACTACACCATACTACATGACACTACTACACTACACTACACTATACTACACTACACTACACTACACAACACTACACTCTACACTCAAACAACACTACACTACACTGCACTATACTACACTACACTCATACAACACTACACTATACAGCAATACACTACACTATACTACACTACAGTATACTACACTACACTATACTACACTACACTACTACACTACACTAAACTCCACTACACTCAAACAACACTATACTATACTACACTACACTATACTACACTAGACTACAACATAACACTACACTACACTAAACTACACTACACTAAATTAAACTATAATAACACTAGACTACACTAGACTACACTGTAACAACACTACACTACACTAAACTATAATAACACTACACTATAATAACACTAGACTACATTAGATTACACAATAACAACACTACACTACACTAAACTATAATAACACTACACTATAATAACACTAGACTACACTGTAACAACACTACACTACACTAAACTATAATAACACTAAACTATAACAACACTACACTACACTAGACTACACTGTAACAACACTACACTACACTAAACTATAATAACACTACACTATAATAACACTAGATTACACCATAACAACACTACACTACACTAAACTATAATAACACTACACTATAATAACACTAGACTACACTAGATTACACCATAACAACACTACACTACACTAAACTATAATAACACTACACTATAATAACACTAGACTACACTGTAACAACACTACACTACACTAAACTATTATAACACTAGACTACACTAGACTACACTGTAACAACACAACACTACACTACACTAGACTATAATAACACTAGATTACACCATAACAACACTACACTACACTAAACTATAATAACACTACACTATAATAACACTAGACTACACCATAACAACACTACACTACACTAAACTATAATAACACTAGACTACACTAGACTACACTGTAACAACACTACACTACACTAAACTAGGGTTAGACTATAACACTACACTATAATAACACTAGATTACACCATAACAACACTACAATACACTAAACTATAATAACACTACACTATAATAACACTAGACTACACTAGATTACACCATAACAACACTACACTACACTAAACTATAATAACACTACACTACACTAGACTACACCGTAACAACACTACACTACACTAAACTATTATAACACTAGACTACACTAGACTACACTGTAACAACACTACACTACACTAAACTATTATAACACTAGACTACACTAGACTACACTGTAACAACACTACACTACACTAAACTATAATAACACTAGACTACACTAGACTACACTGTAACAACACTACACTACACTAGACTATAATAACACTAAACTATAATAACACTAGACTATACTAGACTACACTGTAACAACACTACACTACACTAAACTATAACAACACTACACTACACTAAACTATAATAACACTAAACTATAATAACACTAGACTACACTAGATTACACCATAACAACACTACACTACACTAAACTATAATAACACTAAACTATAATAACACTAGACTACACTGTAACAACACTACACTACACTAAACTATAATAACACTACACTACACTAAACTATAATAACACTAGACTACACCGTAACAACACTACACTACACTATAATAACACTACACTACACTAGACTACACCGTAACAACACTACACTACACTAAACTATAATAACACTAGACTACACTAGACTGCACCATGACAACACTACACTTGAACAACACTTACAGTACACCACAATGCAATAATGTCAACAGTACTAGGGTGGGTGTTTTATAACATTTGTGTCCTACTAAGTTTTTTTGTCCTTCTCTGTATGAAATACATTTCCTTTAAAAAATAGATCTATCTCGTCAATATTGAGAGTTGTGTTGTGTCTGTGGCTAGGAACCTGGGTGGGACACTAGATGATCAGCTGTCCTTTGCTGCAACACCCAGCTCCTGCAGCTTCATGCTCACCAACTTCAGGAGGATACGTTTGTTCCTCACCCAGAAGGCCACGCAGCTTCTGGCCCAGGCTCTTGTCATCTCGTGCCCAGACCACTGCGACTCCCTTCTGGCTGGTCTGCCTGCATGTGCCATTCGTCCTCTGCCGCTCATCCAGACTGCTGCAGCCAGGCTGGTCTTCGACCTACCCAAGATCTCCCACACTACACCGCTCATACACCCTGCACTGGCTACCGGTGGCTGCTCGAATCCGATTACAAGTCACTGGTACTTGTCTACCATGCTGCAAACGGCTGCGGCCCATCCTACATCCTGCACATGGTCAGACCATACTCCCCGGCCCGTCCACTACGCTCCATCACTGCCAAACTGCTTGCTACTCCCTCACTACGAGGGGACCCCCAGCAGCCGCTCAACAAGATCTGAGTTGTGTACTGTCCTGGCTCCACAATGGTGGAACGAGCTCCCCGCTGACACTAGGACACCTGAAACCCTTTATTTTCCGTCGCAGACTGAAAACTCACAGATGTCAAAAGTAAAAAGTGTTATAGAAAGACGTCCCTTTTCTCGCTTGTCACTATGATGCAGCACTTGAAGCAGTTTACTTATTTGATGAAGTGTATCTACTCGCATGATTCTGGGTTGTATCTTCATGGTTGAATGCACTTAAATTGCTTTGGATGAAGGCATCAGCTAAATAAATATATTGTAATGTAATATATATATATATATATGGATATATGTATATTGGTTTTAGTGCATTAGCCAATCGTCACAACAAAGTAGTGGTAATTGGTGGAAGGAAATCAAGGGGAAGTCAGTCTCTCCTTTTAGGACCTGCTCACTAATCCTCCTGCACCGGCCTCTGGCGATCAGCCCTCCTCACAGACCAGAAACACACACACACACACACACACACACACATACACACACATACAAAAACACACATACACACATACACACATACAAACACACAAACGTGTGTGTGTGTGTGTGTGTGTGTGTGCAATTAGTCTAATTGGACATCCTTACATGGCCTGTAGGTGTAAAAGGTGTGTAGTTTGCGTGTGTGAGCCTGCTGTGGACAGAAAGTTCCACAGTCTCATTTCCTAAGTGAACTCGGAGGTGAGGGAGGTTCAGTGGGTTGTGCAAAAGATATTAATGAATACATGACTTGATGATGAAGGAATCATGGATCATGGATCATGGATCATGGATCATGGATCATGGATCATAAATCATGGATCATAAATCATAAATCATAAATCATAAATCATAAATCATAAATCATACACTATGAGGGAGGGATGGATGGATGGTATGATAGGTAGGTGGCTAGATGGACGAATGATGGATGGAATTATGGACGGATGGATGATTGATGTGTAACAGGTTATGTAGAGCTTTGAAATATTTCACAAAGAGGGAAACATGGAAAGAGCCATACATTTCAGACTATTCACTCATACTAATTACGCCTTGTGTTGCCTACGGAATACTTGTTCACATCAAGGTTGTCTACCAAACTAATTAAGTACTTTACTCTTCTGGGAATTCTGCTTACTTACTACTGTCGGTCTTTACAACACGTCTTTACGTCTAATTCTCTTCTCTAAAGGTGGGCTTGTGGACTCCTTTGAGACTTCAAATGTGGTCAAGAGGTGTGTAAATAGACCTGACTTGACTTGCTGTGCTGTGGGTGATGAACGAGGGCTGCCTTCGCACCGGCGCATTGCGAAACAACGTGAACGTGACGACACATTTTCCCCAAAGGATGTCGACCCATAACCGTTGTCTGCCAAACGGCTTCCAGGGACACACACATCTGTCCTCTGCGAAACGGTTTGCGCGCCGAGGGGGGAATCGTTAACGGTCCGATCGCCTCGTGCCGACGTGAACGTCTCGGTTCCCCCACAATGCCACCCTCGACGCCGGGATCTCACCAAAATGTCTGCCGCGGACGTGGGACACACCCGCTGGGTTCCTGCCCGCCGAATTCCCAGCGTCGACGCGGAGAGTAAATCCCTGCATTAGCGGGCAGCCTGCTCTCTTTTTAAGCAGATGCGCAGCGTATTAATTTCGCATTTGAAGATTAGCGGTGTCAACACAACATGGCGACTGTTGCCGGTGGTGATTGAGGGAATGGCTCGGCTTCAGCGCAGCCTCTTTGGAATGAGTCAGGGCATTACTGCTCTCAGACTGAGACAAACACGGATTAGAGAGCTTAGCTACCGCCACACAGGTAGATACCAGCACTCAGTGATCAGGCGTGCGCCCACACACACACACACACACACACACACACACACACACACACACACACTCACTCACACATATATATGTATATATATGCATAAAAAACACAAACAAACAAACAAAAACACATCAAGCCACACAATATGTACAGAAACCCATGCATGCATGCATGGGTACACACACACAAGTACACAAACAAACACATGTTCAGGCACATGAACACACACATACACACACACACACACACACACACACAATCTGCAGACAGTCTAAGCCTTAAGATACACAATATTAAAGTCAAGCATCTAAGGCACACAAATGTATCGAGCTCTGTAGCCAGTACGCTTCAGACTGGCCCCCCAACAAGTAATTAAATCAAATACTACACATTCCCACGAGAATCCTTCAAAATCCAGTGTTCCTGTCCAATATGAATGCCCTGCCTGCATGAGCCATTTGGGAAAGAGCACAAATATAAACACTAATATTCACTGATTTGATTTGTGGAAACAAAAAAACTCTTGAGTTATATTGGAAAAGAGAATGTATACCAAATGAAGACGGCGATACTACCAATAGTGTAGTCATGGAGACTACTGATTGATTAGGATTGACGTAGTAGCTGAGTCATCATTGATATTTCTTGTATTTCATAATCGCAAGATCCTGTTATTACCTGTACACTGTGTATCACAGTTGCCCTGGTTTTCATGTGCACTGTTGCAAATGTATTTACTGCCGCTCAATTATTCCAATTCCCTCACGATAAAACGATACTCTACAAATAATTCTAGATTCGACAGAATCAGAAGTCCATTAAACTATTCTATAGCATTACAATTTCTCTGTTTGACGCATGGTTTCAACGCGTTTCTTTTTATATGAGAAGCTAACAGGTGGCGGTTGTGTGTTTCCAGGAGAGTACACTGCCAGCTAAGTCAATGAGATGACTGCATTACAAATGGTCTCGTTTTGAATGACAGCACTCCAATGGCCTCGCCACACACGCTCAGCCACACACACACAAAGAAACGTACATAGACAAACACACATAGACATTAATACACGCCCTTAAGCACACACCCCTTCACCCTAAACCCCATTCCAGAGTCGTTTACTGTGGGCATTGTCTGCTGCTTCTGAAAACGAATTAGTCACACATGTTTGCATGTGTCCACAAACACGCCCAGCAACAAACGCACATTCACGTCACACCACGCACATACCTTCACAAACACAAATACACAAATACAAACGAACGCGGACCCACGCATTGGGAAACTCAAACCTTTTGTCAACGCAAACTTGTGCGCTTAAACACACACACACACACACACAACCACACAGAAACGCTTGCACCTCGACAACCACGCACGCACTTACACAATCAAGCAAATACAGAAACTATTTCACGTGTGAATGGAAACATGTATGAAGACACACACGAAGGGGAAACACACTCCCATACACTGAGAAACATGCTCAAACAAGCACACACACACACAACACATGCACAGACACACACATCCACACACACACACACACACACACACCCACACACACATGCTGCACTGGTGGTCCTGCTTGAAGATGAGCTGAGCTCTGTGTTTTTTGGTCTCTCCCGGGAGGCCCAAACAAAGGCTACACCTCGGCAGGTAAACAAGCTGTCATGTTTGGGCAAACCTACCTGAGAAGAGCCTCTCACCCCTCTCAACCCCACCTTGTACTACTAACCCCCTCCCCCCCCCCCCCCCCCCCCCAACACACTCACCCATCCCCACACCCCACCACACCCCACCCCACCCCACCCACATCCCCACCAATCCCCTAACCTCCCTGTCACTCACGCTAACAACTATCTTTCAGAATCCAGAGCCATTCCGGCTTCTCTGAGATCCGGGTCTTTGAGGGTTATTTGATCTGTTGGGGGGGGGGGGGGGTCCGGAACAAGAGGGAACTTGTGTGACTTGAAGTTAATACTAGCTCGTTGCTAGCATGCTGTTTCTTATGATGTGAAATGCAAACACGTGTTGTTATTTGGGTTCCTTCCTCTTATGATTCCTATCTACAGAACAGGCCAGTGCAGTTCTATTGCTGGGATGGCGGATCTTGGAAGAACATCTTCTGGCCAATGGTTGGAGTGGAAACTTCAATCAGGGACACCAGACTCGTATGCACGCGGATTTGGAGACGTCTCTGCTGTCACCCTGGACATTCGTTCCTTGTCTTTCTCTTCATCAACTTTGTGATAAGGACTCTCAGAACCTTAACCAGTTACTTATCACATAAAATGCCCCATCATTTATAGTCAAATGAGTGCAAAACAACAAATAATGCTTAGTATCCACACATGATATTCCCATGTGTTGGGTGGACATTCAACACTAACATTAATGATGTGCCATGCCCATGTTCTGTCTGTATATAGTATTAACATTCATTGATTAATAGCTTCTAAAGTGTAATGTCTATGTCCAGAACATGGCTCTGACATGGTAGAAGACATTCATTAAGGAAGTACTAACATATCCATTGACCTTCTATGCCCTCAAGCTGTACATTGTATACACTGCACAGCTTGCACTGCTGGTGTATGTATGTGTGTGTGTGTGTGTGTGTGTGTGTGTGTGTGTGTGTGTGTGTGTGTGTGTGTGTGTGTGTGTGTGTGTGTGTGTGTGTGTGTGTGTGTGTGTGCGTGCGTGTGAACTAGCAGTGGGAGAACTGGAGTGTGTTTCTAGAATGGGCTCAGTTACAGGTATGAGGAGTAACAGGGATTAGTGACAGCGATGTAACTGTGGTGATTATGATGGTTATGATGACAAATATTATGTTTAGTTGTAGTTTACATTATTGGTGGTGGTGGTGCATTTAGTGGATTAAACAGTATATGTTTTGCTAGCTTTGGTGCACAATGCCCCACTGTGTATATTTCTCTGTTTCTCTGTTCCTTGCCCTGAGGCTGGAATCACTGTTTTTAGTTATGTTTTATACATGTTGTACAACCCACACCACCAACCACACACACACACGTACACACACACACACACACACACACACAACCACACACATACAACTACACACACACACGCACACATACAACCACACACACACACACACACACACACACACATACAAACAAATGAGCAAAATTCGGAAGAACAGATTTCTTAGAAAGACCATACATGCATGTACAGATGCCGACGCACACACACACACACACACACACACACACACACACACACACACACACACACAACCACACACACACACGGACATACAAACAAATGAGCAAAATCCGGAAGAACAGATCTCTTAGAAAGACCATACATGCATGTTCAGATGCCGACACACACACACACACACACAGCCACACCCACACATACAAACACACACAACCACACACACACACACACACAAACACACACAACCACACACACACACACACACAACCACACACATACACACATATACACACACACACACACACACAAAGGAGCAAAATCCGGAAGCACAGATCTCTTGGAAAGACCATACATGCATGTTAAGATGCACACACACACACACACACACACACACACACAAACACACACAACCACACACACACACACAACTATACACACACACAAACACACACACAAACACACACACACACATATATACACACATACACACATATTCACACACACACACACACACACACACACACACACACAAATGAGCAAAATCCGGAAACACAGACCTCTTAGAAAGACCATACATGCATGTTAAGATGCACACACACACACACACACACACACACACACACACACACACACATTTGAGCACCATAATCAAACTCGTCTCTGCTGAAAGAATCTATATACACACACACCGCGAGCCAATCCTTGCACATCCAGTCTCTTAAAATAACTCAAAATATTTGGAAGTTCTCCTCACAGCGTAAGACAAGGGTCTAGCAATAGTCTCCCACACGTGCTTCATCACCAGAGGAGAGCTGCAGCGCTGTCCCTTCCAACTAAACAAAAGGGAGTCACTTCTTACACCCTGCCAGAGAAACCCAGATGTCACATATACAAAGAGCTGCTCGGGGAATGGAGGTAAAAGTCAGGTAGGGAGAGTGGGGAAGGAAAGGAGGGATAGACGGAGGAAGCAGGAAAAGAAGGAAGGGATGAAGGCTCGAAGAAAAGAAGAAAGAAACAGCAATGAGATAGAAAGATAGAAAGAAGCAGGAAAGAGGGAAAGAAGGCGAGGAGATGAACAAGGAGATGGAAAAGGAGATGAACAAGGAGATGAACAAGGAGGTGGACAAGGAGATGGACAAGGAGATGAACAAGGAGAAGGACAAGAAAGAAAGCTTGAGAGAAAGCACTAAAGACAGAGGGATAGCATGAGAAAGAGAGAGAAAGAGGGCTAGAGAGAGAGGGAGAGAGAGAGCTAGACAGAGAGAGAAAGAGAAAGAGAGAGAGAGGGAGAGAGAGAGCTAGAGAGAGAGAAAGAGAGAGAGCTAGAGAGAGAGAGAGAGGGAGAGGGAGAGATAGAGAGAGAGAGTGAGAGGGTGAGAGAGAGAGAGAGAGGAAGAGAGAGACAAAGAAGGGGCAACAGAAAGCAAAACTATCTGGGTGAAAAAAGGATTGAAGGAGAAAGGTGGAGGTGGTGACATAATATCAGATAATCTGCAGGGTATGAGACTATTAGCTAGTATTCAGAATGTTTATCACTGCTGGTTTACATGGTCTGGTGTGAGGATGTGAGGAGTACTGACTGTTGGCTTAGTCAATGGGAAGACTCTTACAAATATAAAAGCAACTTAAAATAGAGAGCGCTATAGGAATGAAGTCTTTGGCACTCACAATGCATTTTAATAACTAATAACTAAATACAACGCATAAAAAAAACTATATTGATAGTAAAGCCAACCGTAATCTCGTGGAAAGAACTACAATATAACATGTTAAAAAAAAGATATGATTAGCTAATTAGCTTCTGAAGGCTTACTCCATACTATTGTTAAGTCTTTCTTCTCCCAGACTGTAAAACCATCACAGCAGTGTTTTTTTGTGTGTGTGTGTGTGTCTCCCACAACTGAAAAATAAATCCCTAGAGGTCATGCATGCTTTCCTTGGCTTCTGTGATGACAGTGAGTTTGAGGGATTCTGTTCTCTACGGCCACGCGATAGCAGGAGAAGGTTGAAGTGCTTCTTGCTAAAGACTCTGTATGAACAGCTTTATGACTGTTTTTATCTGACCATCAAGATAAAAGTGGCAGGGCCCTCTCTGGCCCCAGGGCCTCCCTCCGCTCATTCCCATACCGGGATTATGTGAATTCCCAGAGACACGCAGTAAATTGTCTCACAGGGTACCATCACCCCATTCTTTCTGCAAGGAGAAAAGGGGGGGGGGGGTGGAGGATAAGAGAGGGTGATGGAGGTAATGCTGGAGTTTTAGGGATGAGAAAATGCATGCACATACTTAACTGGATGCATGTGTAGCTAGCTGGATGTGTGTAGCTGGATGTGTGTGTTGTATGTGTGTGTGTGTGTGTATGTTTCAGTGTATGAATGGTCATTTCAGTGTGTGAGTGTGTGTATGTTTGTGTGTGTGTGTTTGTGTGTTTGTGCGTGTGTGTGTGTGTATGTTTGTGTGTTTGTGTGTGTGTGTGTGTATGTTTTTGTGCGTGCGCATAGTGTGACCCATCAGCCACAGCTAGCCATGTAAACTGAAAAGTGTTCTGCTTTTGGAGAACGGTAAACATGCAGTGCCTCTATGTGGAGTAGGTCCGTTCTTCCTCTCTGCTTTTTCCTTATGAATGCCAGCACTTTGCTATCACGCCACTATGCTGTGGCCAGAACCATGGGTGGGGGTGAGTGGGGTGGTGCGGGGGGTGAGTTTGACGGGGTGGGGTGCGACAGGGGGGGAGGGGGGGGGGGGGGGGGGGCTTTAAAAGCATGTGTACATTTCGTGCAAGGATCGCATTCTGACTTATGGAACACTCCACGGGAAGAAATAAGACGCACAGCTGCGCCTAATCCCCCCCACCCCCTCCCCACCCCCTCCCCACCCCCTCCCCACCCCCTCCCCACCCACACACGCGGTGACAAGGGGGACGCGGTGAGCGTGATGACGCCGGGCGAGGGTTTCCCACTGCTCTGGATCCCGGTGTCTCGTTCTCGAGCTCACCGTTCTGTTGACCGCATGTTCCTTATCATTTGCGGAAGCGTAAAAACCCTCCAGAGGAGGGGGGTGAGGGGGGGGGGGGGTGAGCCGTATGTTTCCTCTGGAAGCAACGGTACGTAATCCTATGATGTGCACTACAGGATGTATCCTCAATGGCTCTTCATGGTCCCGCCTGGCCACTGTTTGATGACTCGCGGGCTATCTCTGTGAGCGTCCTGACTGTGGCTATGCACGGCTTGTACCCGGCTTTATCCACAATCTACAGGTCTTAGCAGTCATCTTTCCGGATCACCACGGCGACAGCATCATTCGAGCATTACCTCACTCCAAGACCGTCCAAACGATTTGACAAAAGCGGGAAAACACAAATCGCAGCCGTGCAGAAAGCGTTTAAAGACTTCCAAGCAAAACATAACGGTTTCTGTGATGGAATTCAAAGTAAAACACAAATACTGGTACGTGGGCATGACTGAATGTAGGACGTATCAGGGAGGAGGGTGTATTGCTCTTTTAGGATTCCATCGTCAATAGTGCTAATAGAGCAGTGCTAAGTCTATAGTTTGGGATTTTAATGCATTGTCCAAACATTCCGCAGCTCTTTTAAGAAGAAATCTGTAAAATGTCAATTTCCGGTGTACAGTGTTTTAATCAAGATATGTATGCATATAGTAAACACTTCAGGCTGCCATTAAAGAACTGTGTGTGACAGAGAAGTCCTCCATGGTTATTTAGAGAACAAACGGTTTGTGAAACCGACCCCTGGATTTTGGGATCTGTCAATACATGTTTTTCTCACTATTGTACTCTTCAAGAAAGAGACCTATATGTGATGTGTTGATGTATGTATGATACAAACATCTCAGGCCTTTGAACAAACCAACCGTCTGAGAGAAGAATCATGACGAGTCCAACATCCCAACAAATCAATGTAAACCAATGGGAAACAGGAACACATAACACACTATGTGATTACTCCTTTTCAAACCAAATGCCCTAATGACCAGATAATTAAAGTTACCCAGAAGACGCTTTGGAGATCAGGGGAATTCTATTCTAGAAGATGTTTGTCTTTCTTTTTCCTTGTCTGGGTATTACATATGTAGAAGATATGTCTCATGATATAATATATAATATAGTATAGCCAAGCATGTATGCAGTCCAAACATGTTCCCGTTCAGTTGAGTGATTATGGAGGAGAACATGCTGCATGTCTGCATGCTTGTGTCTGCATGTACGTGCATTTGTTTATCCATAACTGTCTACCATTCACTGTACCCTGTGCCCTGTACCCTGTATCCTGTATCCTGTGCCCTGTATCCTGTGCCCTGTGCCCTGTACCATGTACCCTGTATCCTGTGCCCTGTGCCCTGTACCCTGTGCCCTGTACCCTGTGCCCTGTACCCTGTGACCTGTATCCTGTGCCCTGTACCCTGTACCCTGTGCCCTGTACCACGTACCCTGTATCCTGTGCCCTGTACCCTGTGCCCTGTATCCTGTGCCCTGTACCCTGTATCCTGTACCCTGTACCCTGTATCCTGTGCCCTGTACCCTGTATCCTGTATCCTGTGACTGTGTCCTGTGCCCTGTACCCTGTACCCTGTATCCTGTGCCCTGTACCCTGTACCCTGTATCCTGTGCCCTGTACCACGTACCCTGTATCCTGTGCCCTGTACCCTGTACCCTGTGCCCTGTATCCTGTGCCCTGTACCCTGTACCCTGTGCCCTGTACCCTGTACCCTGTACCCTCTGCACTGTGCCCTGTACCCTGTACCCTCTGCCCTGTGCCCTGTACCCTGTACCCTCTGCCCTGTGCCCTGTACCCTGTACCCTGTACCCTGTACCCTGTACCCTGTACCCTGTACCCTGTACCCTGTACCCTGTACCCTCTGCACTGTGCCCTGTACCCTGTACCCTCTGCCCTGTGCCCTGTACCCTGTACCCTGTACCCTGTACCCTGTACCCTGTGCCCTGTACCCTGTACCCTCTACCCTCTACCCTCTACCCTGTACCCTGCCTGCCTCTTTGAACAAAGCAGAACTGATGTAGCAATTAGACAGACAGATATGCAATCAGAAAGGTTGATAGTCAGTAGACCGAGCAGAAAAACAGACAGGCAGGCCATACAGACAGACAGGCAGGCAATACAGACAGACAGACAGACAGACAGGGAGACCCGTCAGGTATGTCTCCAGGAGACAGGCCCCGCGCGGTGGATTTGCTGACGCCGTGGCAGCTTCTTAATCATTCCTGGGCGGGTTTTGTCTCCGGTGTGACAGCTCCCGGTCGCGGCCGCGGCCCACAATGCCGCCCCAACCAGCTCAGCCTTTCAGGGCTCCTGAAGCGGGACTACTAATGCACCCGCTGCACCCCGGGCTGGTGGCACCGCCCAGAGCTCCACGCTCCCGTGACGGAGCTCCACGCTCACTTTTGTCTCCCGTGTTTGACGGAAAATTGTTTCAATATGTATTTTTGGGAAAGGGAATGTTTGCACAATAAATCTTGTGTGTCAAGGGGAATACAAAAGGAGCAATAGGTCAAAACCTGGGCGGATCTGGTTAGGTCAGAGTCTCCCTCTCTCTCTCGCTCTCTCTCTCTTTCTCTCTCTCTCTCTCTCTCTCTCTCTCTCTCTTTTTCTCTCTCTCTCTCACTCTCTCTCTCTCTCACTCTCTCTCGTCCCTCCCTTTGCACGTAAATTCTTTCTCTTTCTCTCTCTCTCTCTTTCTATTCCTGTCTCCGTTTTGTTTCAAGTTTGCCTCCTCATTTTACTTTCTCAGACCCCCCCCTCTCTCTACCATCTCTCTCTCTCTCTCTCTCTCTTCCTCCCTCTCTCTCTCTGTCTTCATTCCTCTCTCTCTCTCTCTCTGTCTTCCTCCCTCTCTCTCTCTCTCTCTCTCTCTCTCCCTCTCTCTCTCTCTCTGTCTTCCTCCCTCTCTCTCTCTCTCTGTCTTCATTCCTCTCTCTCTCTCTCTCTGTCTTCATTCCTCTCTCTCTCTGTCTTCCTCCCTCTCTCCACCCTGGTTGTCTTCCAGTGCAGCCTTTCAGTTGGGTTAATAGACATGCATCAGGCCTCGACAGTCTGGCTGAGTCTGGAGGAGCCCCCCAACACTCCTTACCCCCCCCCCCCCCCCCCCCCCACCACCACCACACACACACCCCACTCAACCCCCAACACCCTCCGAGTGATCACCGTTCCCATGGCCATCGTAGCTGCAAGGTGCTGAGAATCCCCAGAGATCAACCACACATCGAAATATGTGTATATCTATGGAAGGAAGTACATACATAGATAAATAAATTCAATTACAAGAGTCATTGATTATTCAATTTTGAATAAGCTTTGCCTTTAAAACAAGACAAACACTCACTTATCAGTCCATAAAATAGCAAAATCTAATAAAGAAAAGGTGTGCACGCCCTCCTTATACAAAGTTATAATTTATCAAATGGGCACCATTCATATCCCTCACACCAAAACACATAATTCAATTTATCCCCATTTCATTAATGCATTTGTTTCTACATTTTCTTCCCAGAGCTAATCTCACCAATTGACATTGTTATCCCTATTGTCCTCTATGGGACACCGTAGGTGACGTAAGGAAGCTGAGAGGGGCAGGGGTGGGGGCAGGAGGGGGTCGACATTATTTCCCCCTGAGCCAAACTGGATTAAACTGGGAGTAGTGGAAGTGGAGTATGGTGACCTTAGTGAAGAAACACAAGGCCTACCCCTCCTCCCCCCCCCCCCCCCCCCCCCCCCCCCCCCCCCACCCACCCCCAAAAAACAGTCTAGAAGAGAGCTGTAAGCCTGCGCAGTAAATCTCAGAGCCAAGATGGCTCTGTGCGGCGAGTGGGGCGTGAATGGCGGGGCCAGTGACCAGATGTTGTGGGGAGTCAGAGGGTAACAAGAACACACCATCAAAAGTGTGCTACGCTCATCTGCTGAGGGAGAACAGCAAGAGAAGAAAAAAAAAAGAAAAAAGAGACTCGAACGTCAAAATATCCATCTATTCGTTGGCAACATCAAGGGGGAGAGGTAGCACCCCCCTTTAGCCTCTCTAAGGGACTGCCGAGGACGGTGCTGAACACGGATGTGGTACGTAGCCCCCTACTTCAACATGAAGTCCCTGAGTCAGTGAAATCAGTGCTTTATGGCGACGGCCGCAGCGCTGCAGATGTTGCATCGCTGCAGATGTTGCAGTGCTGTGCGTGTGCGCTGTGGTGCAATACAGAACAGGGCCGGTACCACCAGATTAGGTTTTAGCATGTATAGAGTCCGCTGGATTTGAGGGATAACCAGATATGGGAATATGGTTGTGAGGCGCGGTGGGCTAGCAAGTGCTAGCAGGTCAATGTTGCACAACGCTATATTGGGAGCAGCTCAAGACGGATGACGGTGCCAATGACAATGGATGCTAGTGCAAACGGTTTCCTAAATCTTGATCCTGATTGGACGCCAGTGGTTCAGGCAGTCTTCCCAATTCTGTCCCGTTTTCCGACAGCTTCCAACACAATCGGAGAACAACCGCCGAATGCTTGAGCACATGTCTTTAGCGCACCCGTTTTCTTTTTTTCATGATGGGGTAAAATTACACTTTTTTTTATGGAGAAATGTGGTACCGGCTCTGGGTAACCAGAGCCCTTCGTTTCAGTGGCTTGTCATATCTTAATGGTGGACCAAAGGAAATATCAATTTAGCCAGAAATTAAGTTTACGCTCAAATGAAAAAGTGGAAGCTGGATGTCCGCCTGTCATCATCCCCTAAGCCGGGGAGGCCGACAGAGTTTGGAAAAAGGGGATGATGGCTCTGCCTGAAAGGAGGACTTCTCTAGGAGAGCTGTTTACGTAGGTAATCTCTGGGCCAAGCGTAATCAAAACACCGCTAATTTCGCTGCCGATTGGAAACTGTGACATCTGTGTTTTCAGCACACTTCAAGGGGAGGCCGCGTTTTCAAGAACAAGGAAGCCTCCGTTTCTCCTAATCGCCCCAAAGACGAGATGCTGGTGACTTCATAACCCCCCCCCCCATCCCTCTTCACTCATATGTTTTGAAGCGCATAGATATCCATAGTGGAAACATTATGAAATGCAAATCCCCCGCTGCATTGCTATAGGAAAAGTGGAGGGGGGTGGGGGAGGTGGGGGGGGGGGCGGGGGGGTGGGTTGGTAGGCTAATCTGTGGATTTGTGTGTCAGGCGGTCGTGGTTTTTGGCCTGCTGACAGACACATGGATGGATGGACGGACAGGCGGACAGGCAGAGAGACAGACAGGCAGAGCGACAGACAGGCAGAGGGATAGACAGGCAGAGGGACAGACAGGCAGAGAGACAGACAGGCAGAGGGACAGACAGGCAGAGAGACAGACAGGCAGAGGGATAGACAGGCAGAGAGACAGACATGCAGAGAGACAGACAGGCAGAGAGACAGACAGGCAGAGAGACAGACAGGCAGAGGGACAGACAGGCAGAGAGACAGACAGGCAGAGAGACAGACAGACAGAGAGACAGACAGGCAGAGGGATAGACAGGCAGAGAGACAGACATGCAGAGAGACAGACAGGCAGAGGGATAGACAGGCAGAGAGACAGACAGGCAGAGGGACAGACAAGCAGAGGGACAGACAGGCAGAGGGACAGACAGGCAGAGGGACAGACAGGCAGAGAGACAGACAGGCAGAGGGATAGACAGGCAGAGAGACAGACAGGCAGAGAGACAGACAGGCAGAGGGATAGACAGGCAGAGAGACAGACAGGCAGAGGGACAGACAGGCAGAGGGACAGACAGGCAGAGAGACAGACAGGCAGAGGGATAGACAGGCAGACAGACAGACAGGCAGAGGGATAGACAGGCAGAGGGACAGACAGGCAGAGGGACAGACAGGCAGAGGGACAGACAGGCAGAGAGACAGACAGGCAGAGGGACAGACAGGCAGAGAGACAGACAGGCAGAGAGACGGTCCTCTCTCTCTTCTCTGTGTGATGTTACAATGGGCTTTCCATTCCAAAGGATCTGCCTGGTGTCAGCCCCACCAGAAGACCACTGATGGATTCTACAGAGAGAACGGAGGTCGCTCAGAAGGGAATTCCCCGCGCACTGCTCAGCGGAAACAGGCCTTACATGCTAATGCCCAGAGTTCCATGTGACGATGAATGCGTGATGATTGTCATGGTGATTATGGGAAACGAGTTGATGGCGTGTCGCCAACTGCCATGAGACTTCACCTGAACCCCTCAAAGGACCATATATTTATATGTATATATATATATATACCTTATAACACATGACCTTGTGTTTTGGTCAAAACCGAATGACACACTCCTCTATTCACACAGTTATATGTTTGCGCGGCCATTTTGCATACAAGCACTCAAGCAAACACAAACAACACACAGGCATCACAGATTGTTTCGCACACTGACACAGAGTGCAAGAAAACTTGCACAACTAAAACACACACACACACGCATACAAAAGAGCTGTGGTAAGTTACACACACACACACACACACACACACACACACACACACACCTTCCTCTTGCAGGCACGCAACCATTGTGGTGGGGTGTGACCTGTTTTGCACCTATTGAGTATATGCATCAGCCATTATGTTGTGGAGAATGACTATTTACTCTGTGGAGGTGACCATCTGAAGTCAGACAGGCCCTGGCCACAGACAGGCAGGCAGTGTGAGGCCCCCACACCAACCTTGCTAAATCCCTCCACCTATTTGCACAGGAGAGATGGGGCCACTGCCTCACCTTCAGGGTAATATTTACCTCCCAGTCACTCGTTGGGTAATCACAGCATTTACTTACCTCCTAATTATAGTTTGTGCATGCGTGTGTGTGCACGTATGTGTGTGTGTGTGTGTGTGTCTGTGTGTGCGTGCGTGTATATGTGTGTGGCTGGGTGCGTTGGCATTTGCTAGCATGTGTGTGTTTGTGTGTGTGTGTGTGTGTGTGTGTGTGTGTGTGTGTGTGTGTGTGTGTGTGTGTGTGTGTATGTGTGTGTGTGTAGGTTTGACAGGTAGACAATTACAAAGACCAACACTGCCTATATTATTACTATTTTTGTGGACACAGTTGCCTGCTAACCGGGTCAGTATTGTCACATAGGTCCTTATTAGGTTGTTTTTTAAAGGAGTGTCCCTTTGTTCACCCCCTCAGCAATTAATGGAGGTAATTAGTTTGCTACTGCTTTTTAAAGGGATAGCCGACTGTTACGATTTTTTTGCTAATAAACTAAAATCGCATTTTTGAAAGGTCATGTTTCCAAGTTCATTTCACACCATGTCGCAATAAACAACATATCGGGGCTGCGAGGATATTTATCGTAATTAAAGACTAATCTATTCAGGAGAGGACAAACCATAAGAGCCGCGAAGATTATTTCGAAGGCCTTTGAAATAGTCGACCTGAGGTGCCTTACATTAAGCTATTATATAAAAGGCCTATGTGTGTATAGAGTAAATATTGACACTTCCATTTTGATTTTGGGTAGCCCACGTGTGATAGAATAGAGGGCCTTGATGGACCCCCAGCACTGGGGGCCGGCTCTATTCCCGCGCGGCCCCCGACCTCTGTTCTAATCCTTCTTGAATCCGTTCACGGAGCCGCGATTTGGTTCACGGATGCTCTTGGCTGGCTTCAGGCGAAGACTGTGATGCAAGGGACGAGTTTCACACTTTCTTCCATGTCCGAAGCTGAAGACCGATTGTAAACGCAGATGCGGGCCGTGGCGCCGGGAATGCGGCCGCCGCCTCATGCGCAACTCTCAGCGCTCAGGCCCAGGTCACGTCGACCGCGTCTCACGATGACGGTGAAAATGCAACAAGCTTACAATTCTGGAGCACATTTGGACAATGCGATGGGATGTGTAATAGACCTACTAGGGCAATGGTTACATAGGGCCTATAGGCTCCAGCAGTGATGTTGCGTGAGGGTTTGGCTCCCGGGACAGCCGCTAGAAATGTTTGTCTTATTTATAAATGTTGGCTACTTAAGTAGGCTTTTAAAAGTCGCTTTGAATCCCCTACACAGCGTACACTGGGGATTGCCTCAGTAAGGCCTCCTCGAATGACCTCTTGGCCTGTCAGTTTGATGGAGCTTTTTCTCCGTCATCGTTTCTTTTCTTTTTTTTATCACATTTAATCATTCATAATAGTATTTATGTTTCCTTAATTTAAACAACTTCTTAAATGTGTTGACTTGTGCAGCAAATAAAATCGAATGTAATCTCATAATATATTATGATGTAGTTATACATGACACGTCATAATCACATAATATAAATTTGTAGGCCAATAGACAAACAACTTTTTTTTCCTCTTTTACAAATGAAGTTTAGCTTCGGCAATAGACCGAAGGAAGTTATCTACACTGATAACAAGCTATAGAGCCTGTACGCAAACATATTTTACATTGCAGATAAAGGCACGGTCGTATGCTATAGGCAAACACACCACGTCCTTCTGATAAAACAGGCAAAAGATTACGGAAGATTCAATTCAATCAAACAACCACATCATTTTTGATGTAGACATGTGTAGTCAAACGAAATCGAAATTGACACATATCCAGATAAAGGCAACATTGAATTTAAAGTACATACCGACGCAATTATTTTTATTTAGGCCTACCCAGGTATGCAAAGTGAGACGCAACTATGTTCTTATAATATAGGGCTAATAAGTCGACATCAGGCTATTGCGATTATTATTAATATGTATAGTCTTAGTTATTGGAGGAAAAAAATTCCCCCAAAAATATACCATAGACCTTGTCTAATTGTGGACAAAATTCGTTTTCTAAATTCGAGGCCTATTGGGGTGTTTTTTTAAATGTATATTGACGTAGGCCCTCTAACAGAGGTCATGGAGGGCTCAATAACCGTTTTTTTTTAAATAAGGTCTCAATGTGTAAGTAGACCTATGAATAGTCTTCACACGTCTTTTATGGGCTGTTGTTTAAGGAAACATAAGGCCGTAACATGCGTCCAGTTAAATCGTCCCGCTTGCTTTACACTAAAAACTAGGCCCAGTCGAAAGACAGGCTACTTACACTGAAATGATAGAATTACCGAAACTTAAAATAACAACACAAATAACACCTTTTTCATGTCAAAAATATGTATTCACCGTTTCGTGATTTGGAGCCCATTTCCCATGCTGGGAAATGTGTTTCATTATTTGTATTTTTTTTTGTGTATCACATATCGCAACTTGTTCACCTCCCTTTCCATTTCCATACGAACTGTTTTTAGTCAGGTAAAAAACGGTCCATTGTCCACTGTCCCCCGCTGTGTGTGCTGCTGCGCCGCGGGGAGGCTGAGCGCGTCTTCCTCGCTTCCTCCCGAGAGCTGAAGACGAGGATGGGCTGAATGGGGTGGGGGTGACGTCACCGCGAGGTGAGCAGGCGTCGGGAGAAGAAAAGCAAGGCAGCGCCTGCACGGAGGCAAACACAGCGTCCATTATCTGGTGGACACAGCATATGAAGCCGACGCCAAACGTGGATTTATTCAACAGCACCTGCATGGGGAGCTTCTGAGATTCGACTCATTATTAGGCCTGTACGCTCGGGGAACCGACTGGTGAGCATGTATATGGCACTTGCCACAGCTACCCTCTTTGAACATGTTCAGCGATTTTAACTGCATTCTGACTGACGCGTCGTCAAGACGACCGTCTGCACTTCACTGGGATGCGTTTGGTTTCGTTTTCATAGCCAAAGCTTTGCTAAGCCTATATAATACTCTATATTATACGTCGATGTAGATCTTTGCATGGATCCCGTGCCGGTTGTCCTATTTTCTATGCGTGTATTTCCCACATCACACCAGAGCGTCAATAGCGCGTTGAGTATACTGCTTCTTCCAACATAACCCACCGAAATCATATAGTCAAAAATACCTGAATTGACCAATTCACCTGGGCTCCCATATGAAGGTGCAACAACACCAACGCATGCGTGATTCTTTTTGTCCGCCAAATGAAAGGTCGTCGTGTGTCTCCGGGACGTCTGGGGGGTCTGCCGGACACCTCTTATTCAAATGCCAAATGAGCAAGGTGGAAAAAGGGCCACCGATTTTGTGCGTGCACTCGTGTGTTCGCGTAAGGACCAGAGGAATCGTGTCCAAATGTACTGTTGACAAAGTGAGGCAAAAGATTCCTGCAGGTACGCGGGGTTATGTGTATAGCCTGCATCCTGCATGCCGAAATACACACGTCTGGCATTGTTTATTCTTACGGGGAAAGAGGTTCACAAGCTGCGGGTTAAAAGATCAAATACGTAAGAAAGAGGAAACGATTTCGAAGGCTACGTGAAAGAATCAATCGAAGCTATTGATGAATCGGGGTATAGCGATCAGGAATCCAACACTGACTTAAATAGGCTACGTTTTTTTTTTTAACCTCACGCAAACCATAGTGTGTACTCTATGTATTAAAATACTGCAAATGTTTTCTAATGGATATTGTTTCATTTTACTCATAGACAACTGGAATGGAACTGAATCTGACGAAGAATGCAATCTCTTGCGGAGACCCAGGTAGGCATTTTTATTATTATTATTTATTGTATATTACACTGTCCAAACATTTTGGGTGCTTTGCAGACTGTGTGTTACAATAATATAATTTGTAAATGAGCCACATGATTCAAGGAAACTCATTTTCGTAGCCATTAAAAATTAATGAATGCGTTATTTATTTCAATAAATTAACAGTAGGCTATAAGATGGCGATCACCAATTGTGTTTGTTTAAACGTAAACATATAGCCCTGTTATTGCAGCCATCATGGGCATATAGTGCATGCGATAAGGCCTATTATAGCAATTAACAGTGATGCCTAGTAAAGTGAATAGCAATTAAAATAAAAGTACCCCCACTTTAAATCTGTAGACCTATAAGAACTGATCCTTCATCAGCCACCACGTTCCACAATTATTAGGCCTACAATCCACCAAAACGCATTTATTTAAAGAAATTATACTAGAAAGTAGCATTTTATTTTCTAAGACTGAAAGGTTGCTAGTGACGTACCGTAAAACATTGAGATAAAAATGGAAGCCCCAAAAGGTCGGTTGGTAGACGTACAGTCCTATCCAAACCGTTTTTGTTTTTTTATCGCGAGATATGAAACGGATCACACTCTTTACGTTAGTTGTTGGGGGACGAATTTATCCTTATGCGGTAGGCCTGCTGTTTTTATTTTGATAGCAGTGCCCACGAAAATTAAGTAGGCAAACATGTCTCTCTTTATCTGTATTTCCAGCCACTTTGAATGCAATTCTGGATCCGTGTTAATTGTTTCAGGGGACATTCGTTTTTTGATGTTGTTGCTGTTTTTAAACCGAGTATTGGCAGGCCTCTGACCAAGTATCTGCTATAGAGCAGCAAAGGAACAACAATCACCAAGGCAATAATGCTATTATCCCTGTCCTTCTCCTGTTACCCACCATATCCACTTACAGCTATATGCCCACGTCTTTCCTTTCTTTGGAGGTCTATGTGCAGGCCAGCTTTAATTGTCGATGTTTTTGTGGCTTTCTAAAGGCTTTGAGGTTCAATTGGCCACCATGGGTGTCGCAGTGGGAAAATACGACAGGGCTGCACCGTTCTGGGTATGTTTCGTTTATAGTTAAAGAAGGCCGAGGAGTTTATTTTCCCTGTTAAATAAGTGTTTGTGTTGCCATTGGCCTTTCACCCACCCTGCCGGATGAAAAGGCTTTTTGGATCATCCGTCACACGCGAAACAAGTGGCCCCACGAATTGCAGCATGGCATGTAGGCCTGTGGTTTTGCGCGACGCTTGGCTATTGACGATGCCTCGTTGTTCCGCTTAATTACTAGGCCTGCTGCAATGCACACAGAATCACGAATCGCTCTCGAGTTGTAAGTGTAACTGCAACAAACTCCACGTTTGAAACCAAACATCTCGTTGACCCCATAGTGTTTACACGGGCTTGAATGATTCACCAAGCAGGCCTGCACCCAAATAAGCGACAGTTTTACCCGTCTATCCTCCTACCCCCCCCCCCCCCCCCCCCCCCCCCCCCACCCCGCCACCCCCACCCCCACCCCCAGCACAATCAGCACAGGCAGGTCAGGTCTAGCACCTGTTGACAACACTCAGTGACCGAAGCAGACCCTGATGACCATGTCCTTGGGGTCACTCATTAGCCCACACACAAAAAAAATGTCACAATAAACCGGGGCTCGTGGTGTTACGCCATGCAGATCGAGAATGGCCTTCTATGTTGTGGTAAAATGAAGTGGTAAACTCGTCTGGTGCGCCAATATCCGATAAAGCTCTAGCATCAGTGTTTTCTTGTTGCGTGTCAGTGTTGACTAAACCCTAATAACTTAATAACTTAATTATGCCTTAATTAAAGCCGGTGTCTTTGGATCTCTTCATACGGAGTTAGAGGAAGACCTTTCCTTGAAAGGTTACTGCGATATTTATCTGGCGCCTTGTTCGACATCGGGGTCCTGTGAAACGCGCTCGGTTCTCTCAAGAACATACACGTTCAGAGATGGCGCGTAACAATGTTCTCCCGTCGCGTTGAGAGGCTTGTGGGACTAGGAGGAAAGGGGCAAGCAAAGAATTGCTCGGAGGCCGCACAGAATGTGTTCGGAAAGGGCCTTCGGGGAGCTTTCCGGTCGGACGGGGTCTTCCTGTCAAAAGTCACCGTTGTACAATGACTGCTTAGCACTGGCGCCTGGGACCGGCTTAAGTCCGACGGCACAAAAGGCCAGGTCCGAGGCGCACTACCTGTGGGCCCGAGCAGGTACACACATGCTTTAGGTTTGTACCAGCACCCGGTGTAAATAAAACGAAATAAATGTGTAATAGCATGGGAATGTCAGCTCATTCTAATTCACTTCGTTTCAACAACGAAAACGAATACTAGGCTAAGCTTGATAATAGTAAAAAAAATATATATATATATGTTTAGAAAAGAACAATAGAGCTATTTCTTTACCAGCAGGAGCCGCTGGATTTCAGCCTTTGTTAGCATTTGGAACTAGGCCCATTTGAGAATTTCAAGAAAACATTTGGAAAAATATAGGCCTACCTTCAAATGTTTAAAGCAAAACGCCACAATGACGCTGACATCAGGTCACGTCACACTGAACGCATTCTCTGATCTAAAGTAGTGTAACTATTTAGACAAATGACAGCTATCAGATATATCAATTAAGCTATAATGTATAACAGTATCAACACATGTCATAACATAAGCCATCAATCACTTGGCCTATTAGTCACAGAAGACCAATCTGATTTGGTTCTTCAACCAAATTTCAACAGCGCGTGGATGTGGGAGTTCAGTTCAAAGTTGTAGGAATTCATAGAAATGTTCCATTAAAAACACTCAGAGATAACAGTATAAATATAATAGATGGCAGTCGTCTGTATTCCGTAGAAATATCTTGCATCATTGTTCGTGAAATAATAACAATAGTAATAAATAATAATAATAATAATAATAATAATAATATATAAATATATATATATACTAATAATAACAATACATTTATATATATATATATATATCCTAATAGTGTATAAATATACATATATATGTATATGTGTGTGTGTGTGTGTGTGTGTGTGTGTGTGTGTGTGTGTGTGTGTGTGTGTGTGTGTGTGTGTGTGTGTGTGTGTGTGTGTGTGTGTGTGTGTGTTAGGCGCATAGGCCTACGTCGGTGAAAACCTCATAGAGTGACCATTTACAATGCCTTGCATTCTTACAAATAGCTATAATAGCGCTAATATCATGCGCAGTGATGGAAAAATAAACTGCGCCTGAATGGCAAATGTTTATTCAGCTCCCCAGACCTATCCGAGACGCGCACATTGTGTACCAAGTGTTTATCTAAGCGCGCCCAGCTGGCCGCTGCATCGCATTGCACGGAACGAATGTTGAACATACCTGCACGAAGAAGTGACCCCTTGCTCTCCACTAAAATGCGAGTCGAACGTTGCCTTGCACGCTCCCGTGAGATACCAGTCGCCGCGCCCCCCAAAATTGCGCTTTTTTAAAATATATTTCTTTCCAACTACCGAACACCCTTTGTGGGCGGGTCTTGCTCTCGTGTCAGGGAGGTTAACCGACAGGATGGGCGTGTCTCATCGCTAGGATAGAGAGCGAGAGCGGCGTTCTGAAGCACACTGGTCATATTTCTCAAAGCGGACACTAAAAACAGCACACGGGCCTCCTTCCTCGAACAAGAGGGGCTGTTATTCTTCGAAGGACACTACATTCTTGTCGAAAACGGCCAACATCGTTTATTTTATTATTATTTTTTGCTCATGCATCGGCTTACATTTGACAGCCGTTTGAATTACAATAGCGTAGCCGTCGCGCGAAGCCTGACAAACTCACTTTCCTTTTTATGCGCACTATTTTTCTCAAGGTGGAATGAATTTGGACAGAATCGCAGAGGCCGCGAGACCACCGCAGGCGCGCGACGTGGCCTCTACGTTTCATTTGCCGCCGAGAAGTTCGAACAACGCTCGAGCGATATTAGAGAACTCAAGCAGCGAGTCGTCCGACACAGAGTTGGCAGCAGGTACATGATCCGCGGTGGAGCTATAACCCCCTTTCTCCCTTTCTCTAAGCATATCACTTTGTATTCGCTTGCGTGCTGGTGTCATTCTTGTGTCAGATGAGGGGGGGTGGGGGGGGTGGGGGGACTTTCCCCCGTTCTAACAGTCAACACAGCATTTGTAGCGCGAGAGCCTATTAACCAGACCGGGAGCATTCGGCTGCACGTGGCTGGCCAGTGCCCAGGCCACGCGGGACCCTCCGACCCTCTTAAGTAACCCACTTACGCAGACGCCGCGTCTTTGTGTGTGTTGGTGGAATACCTTGGCAAGAGTAACCGGTCCTATCATCCAAAGTGGAAGGAGAATTAACCTGTTGTTGTCTGTCAGCTAATGAGTAAACGCACGTCTGAAGAAGACCTGTAGATGTTGATGTAAGGGGAACGTGTCATCCCAAGGCATCTGCCGTTCAGGAAAAAAAAAAAAAAAACGGAGACGTTTTTATTCCTGCACGATTGTTTACGAATTGTAGGGCATGTGTGGTCTCCCGTTGATCAAACATATGGCCCAGCCCGGGTGGATTATAGTGTAGATGTGCAGACAATTGACCGCTCCTTGTTTCGATTGTGATGGGCTGCTTGTATGTCATCTGTGGCTATATCAAGACTTTGGCAAAGGCAAAAAAATAAGCTTTATTTTTTAAAGAAATATGGGGGATGATATTGAGATGATACTGAGACGAAAGGAACGTCTGAAATGTTTTAAATGAAACTAAATAAGAGAAAATTAAGAGTATGCTTGGTTTAGCTTAGAAGGCCTACATTTAATTAAAAAAAAAAATAACGATTTACAAAAATGAGAATAGCATGCTTATTCTAAAACGAGGAAAGGGGATCGTAAAGTATTTTTTTTTGTTCAGTTGTTTTCCCCTAAAGGCCGCCTGGCCCTTAGCCTGCGTTCCTAAGGGCCTAAACACATGACGCGATAAAACAACAACAACAACTCGTTCTTATTTGTGTTGTCAAACACCTTATTTCTTTTTAATATATATATATATTTTAAATAATGCCTCGACAGAGAAAGAGAGGATCGTTGAACACAGAAGCGATGACGGGAACGCGGACGACCCCAAGAAGAAGAAGCAGCGGCGGCAGCGGACGCACTTCACGAGCCAGCAGCTGCAGGAGCTCGAGGCCACCTTCCAGCGGAACCGCTACCCGGACATGAGCACGCGAGAGGAGATAGCGGTGTGGACCAACCTCACCGAGGCCAGGGTCCGGGTGAGGCTCCGGAAACACACGAATGCGCACAATAGGTCGATATTCGGAGCAATAAATCCATCGGAATGAATGGCATGGTTTTCACTCATCATAGAGGCGAGGAGTCAAACGCGTGGATGTCTCCTGGAATCGATTGAGAACGAATCGAGGTTTAATTGGGGGAATCGATCGGTGAAATTGACACGCTATATTCTTCATCGCCGCGGTGGCAAGGTCATTTCGGCACGGTTTACAACGTTTAAGTGTTGAATTAAATGTGTGATTGTCAATGGTCGTGGATTTACTGTGACCTCGGTGCTTCAAGGCAAAAGGTGATAAAGCCATAAAGGCCGTGTTATATGGGGCCTGGGCTCGTGTTGTGACATCTCCTGGGCCTATCTGCTAATGAAAGATGGTCTCCCTCTAACAATTCATTTTGCTAGTTTAAATAAACATGACACAAAAAAAAATCGGTTGGGCTACTTCAACGTAGTTCTAACCATTGATGGAGACTTCTTGTTTTCTTGTCAGTAAATTCTATTATATATATTACAGAACTGAATATATTACAGTATATTACAGTGGTATATTTCCTATAACCAATGGACAATAAGCCTTTTTTCTTCTTAGAGACCATACAACATGCGTTTCAGTTCATGTTAAAATAACACATAATTAATTAATAAATGAAGGAGAACATTGTTTTAAATAAATGTCTTCAGAGTAGTTCTGTACAGCATGTAGGCTAATGACGCTCTATTGTTGGCCCCAGTGATTAAGCTGCAATAGTGTTTGGAATTCCTCTTGTGTCAAACAGGTTTACTATGATTAAGAACAATAATGCGCAGTGTGTCTGGATTGGTTTCGGCAATGATTTTACATATTAATTAGGCTACAGCATTATTATTCTTTATGTAACATTTTTATTGAGGAGAAGATAATTATTTAAGTCACCTGGATGTCATCGTTCTTACCATTTTAGAGCACGATTGTTTTTCCACAATTGCAAAAATAATTATTTTGTCAGACGCTTTGTATAAAATCGTTCCTAAAATGCAATATTATTTTTTATAATTCAATCCGATCCTAATTGGCAAGCAATCAAATAAAATGCACAATAGCCTGTAGCTGGAATTAAAAAATACAAATGATTATTACTGTATTTTTTTTCTGTTGTTGAAAATAGGCATAGGCCTATTTGCAATATTCAACTTCAAATCGTAATATAATTTGGCCGTAAGAAACACTAACACACGCGACAAAACAATCCGTTTATTTATTTATTTATTTAGTCTATTCCCATTTTTCTCTGTAAAACGTTGGCTTTATCCATCCCCAGGTGTGGTTTAAAAATCGAAGAGCAAAATGGCGCAAGCGGGAGCGCAACCAACAGATGGACCTGTGTAAAAACAGCTACCTGCCGCAGTTCAGCGGCCTCATGCAGCCCTACGACGACATGTACCCAGCCTACACCTACAACAACTGGACCAACAAAGGGCTCACCCCGGCGCCCCTGTCCACCAAGAACTTCACCTTTTTCAACTCGATGAGCCCCCTGACCACGCAGTCCATGTTCTCAGCGCCCAACTCCATCTCGTCGATGACGATGGCGTCCGGCATGGGCCACTCGGGCGTCCCGGGCATGGCAACCGCTGGCCTGAACAACATCAGCAATCTCAACGGCATCGGCACGTCTACGATCAACACGGCCATGTCCTCGTCGGCGTGCCCGTACGGGCCCCCTGGTTCCCCGTATAGTGTGTACAGAGACACGTGTAACTCAAGCCTGGCGACCCTGAGACTGAAATCCAAGCAACACCCAACCTTCGGATACAGCGGGTTACAAAGCCCAGGCTCTAGTCTGAACGCCTGTCAATACAACAGTTGACGGGCCAACAGGCCCCGAGAAACCCACATGATGAGCGGACACGATGTAAGCCTACTTTTGGATTGGGGGAAAAAAAAATGTCAGCTAAACTGGATTAGTTGCAATCATAAATTTTTCAAAATGGATTATGCGGGTTGTATGTGTTTACCAGTAACTTGCACAGCAATTTAAAGGCCCACGTTCTTTTTTTTTAAGTGATGAAGACGTGTTACATTGTACATATATGGCATATATATATAAAAAAAAACAGACAAAGGGATGTCTGTGCTGTTATTTGATTGCGCGCTTTGGAGACACGCCAATATGAACATGTTTTGGCGCATCACTCGGATTAGGAAGAAAAAACTAAGTTTAAAGCAAACACAACACGAATCTGGACCCGGTCAAAGAAGAAAGCTATATATTGTACATAGTGAAATGACTCTTATTATACTGCTTTTATGTGTTTTTAGGCCTACCGATCTTCTATGCAGGGTGCCACGGGCCCGTTTTAATCCTTTTGCGCCCCGTTCAGTGACATTAATGTAGCCTAGTTGTTGTTGTTGTTGTTGTTTCGCTGAAGAAATTTCGTTTTACTTGTTTATTGAAATAGAAAACCCACGCATGTTTAAATTGAGTGCAACGTGTTTTTGTACAAACTGTTAATAATGTAAAACTTGCAGAAGTAAGTTCTTTAGTCTATACTATTTAGCCTACAAAGGTGATACAAAGTCCCCGCGTGTTTATGGTTATGTTTGTTTGAATAAACGAAAAAAATATGGGTTTATTTTGAAGCATATTTTCTCACTAATTTCTAATCGGGCCCCTTTCGTATTTGATAATGAAAAGCAGTTTACTTTACATAGGCCTAATATGAATAACGTTTTTTTTTTTTACGCGAGATTCTGTAAAGAAACAAGAAGCTGAAGCCTCGGGCTGTATCTAGACGCGTAAAGTTAACTCTTCAGATTATCTTTGACACAATTTATTCAATGTCATAGACTACGCCAATATTGTTTGTTATTTGCATGTTTGCCTACCAACCCCTTTCGGGTTTGAATCCATCCTCAACGTGCCTAAATCCCGCCCCTCAATTCAAAGCGAGACGGTTGTATCAATTAGGGCACAATTTCGCTTGGCCAATGCAATTCCATAAAATGCAGATATTTGGGGTCGCATCCGCCTATATATAAGGGTTAATACCAGCACGCACCTTTATTGACTTAAATTGCAAAACAATTTCTGTGGTAATTGTTATAGGCCTATATGGACCATAAATGGCATAAATTTAGGACTATATGGAAAATAAAATTCAAGCCTTCTATTTATTTATCGTTTTCTAATTATAGGTACCCTACATGTCATGAATGCAATCTTAGCCCCATATCTGCTTTCAAATGAGGGTGTTTGCTCTGCGCTGCTAATCAGTTAAGAAGCATATCGAGAGGCAATCAGCTACCGCAGAGCGCGTCGGATACGCAGCTGATAAATGGCTGCTGTTTAAACAAGTCTCCCTGCACGGGGTGGCATGCGCAACCAAAATCCCTTGGTGCCACAATAAGTTGAGAAGAACACACTGACATTGAATATGAAAGGTAACGGTGGCATGTAGTTAGTGGTTGATCTGATTAAGCCCACTTGTAAATAGGCCAATAAAAGCTGATCGATCTAGGGCACAGACGTACAGTTAATCAAAAGCTAAAGTAGCATCCACGATGTAAGTGCACTACACCGGTTATCAGACAAAGACCCCTTTTGGTACGTTAACCCTACCAGGGTGTGTTCAATTCCAAATACCAACTCTCACACGCACGCAAGCCACCCCCCCCCCCCCCCCCCCCCCCAACACTACACCCCCCCCAAACCAAAAATCAAACACATGGCCCTCAATTTCAACATGGACAAAAAAAAAAAAAACCCATGTTTTTATACCGCCCCCCGCCCCCCCGGCCCCCGCACGCAAGGGCCCCCCAGAGAGCCCCCCCCCCCCCCCCCCCCCACGCCCCCCCACCCACCCCCCCCCCCCCCCCCCCCCCCCCCCCAAAGCCGGAGAAGCCCCCCCCCCCCCGCCCCCCCCCCCCGCAGAGAGCCCCCCTCCCCATCCCCCCCCCCCCCCCACAACACACACACGACACACAACCACCCCACCCCCCCACGCAAATACGACATACACATGGCCATTCACATACAAAAAGAAAAACCACAAAGTTATTCATTAAAACATTATTAATGAATAAACAGAATCTCAATAAAAGCTCGAAAAGTTAAGAACCCTGACAGAAGAAGAGTAAGACATATTACGGAAAATCAGCCTAACTGCCAAACTTCCCCATCTTGAGCTAAAACAGACTCAGCTTTTAACTGGGCTGATGTCTTCACGCGAGATCAATCAGTGGCAATTTATACCTCCGCAATGCAATAAGCAATTGGCGTCAGAGAGAGAAATTATCCAGACCTTCCAAGAGTGTAGAACTGACAGCCCATATCCTCATTTACATTTTTATATTTAATTATCTAATTTGTTTATTTATCTTGGAAAGGTTGTGTTGATATCTGTTTCATTATACATTAATTCATTCGGACAATCGAAAAATATAATCTAAAAGAAAATGTAGCCCAGCCTATGAAACATTCATAAAGGGTTATTAAGTTACTAATAGGTAGACGTATTTTTATGTTGATGAATATCTTTCAATTAACAAACTAGTTGTCGCAACGCAGCATTGGCACAGCATTTGGAAATTGTAAATTTACATTAATATATTAATTAGAAAACATATTGTAAAATAATAATAATAATAAACAGCAATAATAATAATAATAATAATAACAGTAATAATAACAATTCAAATTGAAATAATAACTGATTCCTTGTGTGTGTGTGTGTGTGTGTGTGTGTGTGTGTGTGTGTGTGTGTGTGTGTGTGTGTGTGTGTGTGTGTGTGTGTGTGTGTGTGTGTGTGTGTGTGTTGGGGGGGGGGGGGGTGTGTGTGTGTAAAGACAATGAAGCTTTCGGCAAGAAGTCCCCGTATTAATAGCAGACATAACAAACTAGAAATGCGATACAACTTTATATTATCACTGTAACATGCAACGGTTATTGACTAACTGTATAGGCAGGGCTGGCTTTAAAGTGATACTCAAGATGGCAGAAGGTCTCCCACAAGTATCTTCGTAAATCCTGTCTTATCTATTGCTGCTTCTAATGCATAGTATACAAAGTTCTCACGTCCTAAAAAAGTTGGCCCTTTAGTCCAAAGCTAACATTTAGTCCATTTCTTGAACTACATAATAGCAGGAGGGATGATTCTCTTACTGGCCCGTTGGTGAAACCTTGGAGAGATGCTGGGGGGAACATCTAGACGACTCAACAATAGGAAAAAAAAGATTGGCAAATGTTTTAAATCATAGAATATAATGGATTACCAAAAGATTTAATGTGAAGACAACTGCAATTGTAATGTGGTTAAAGCTCTGAAAAGAGGCTGGTTACGGTAGCCTAGTTACGGTAGCCTAGTTACGGTAGCCTAGTTACGGTGACGGTGGATTGTGAGAAGCCAAATGAGCACTTCTTGGGACCACTCCGTGCATGCTGATGCAAGCCCGAATACAACAGTATAAATTACTGTAATGATGTATACACGTCCTGAGAAAACGGTCATTTTAGGATTAGTGGCCATGTTGAGTCTAGCTTCAGGGCACTTTCAGAAGTACCAGAGGATTGTATGCTCAAGAAGCACAGCACAGGCAATGGTCAAACTGAAGTGTTGCATGTCATACTTCTTCTTTTACTATAACATGCAATCTAGAAGGCTACTTCTTTGTTCTTTATGCCATATTGAACACCTACAGGTGCATGTACCATAGCAACATATGCTATGCTATGATTTATAGAGATTTGCATTTTGGTTGAATATTTAATCTATTACTAACCTAAATAACCGATTTGATGATGTAGTTCCAAATGATCAGTCCACACACTTAATTTAAAGCCTCCCTTTTGTCCTCCCTCTCACAATCCCTCTCTGTCCAAGATGCTATTTATAGCACATGTTCATTATCTGGTTTCTTTGCCCTGAGTGTGGAATATTTAACTCCTTAAGCCTCGTTCGATGAAGGGTCCTTATCGAACGAGAGATAAGACGGGAGAGTATTTGCTTTAAAAGTGTGTGTACAGTAATTGTGACCTCATCAGCCTCGCCTGGACACTCAATAAAGCTATAAAGGACTCTGCACGTTTTCATCAGCAGCTTGCTACTTAACTTAACATGCTACTTGCTACTGACCCTAACATGCTACTTGCTACTGTCTCTAACATGCTACTTTCTACTTACCCTAATATGCTACTTGCTACTTACGCTAATGCTACTTGCTACTAACCCTAACATGCTACTTGTAACTAACCCTAACATGCTACTTGCTACTATCCCTAACATGCTACTTGCTACTGACCCTAACATGCTACTGACCCTAATGCTACTTGCTACTTAACCTAACAGGCTACTTGCTAATAACCCTAACACGCTACTTGCTACTGACCCTAATGCTACTTGCTACTAACCATAACATGCTACTTGCTAATGACTCTAACATGCTACTTTCTACTTACCCTAATGCTACTTGCTACTAACCCTAACATGCTACTTGCTACTGACCCTAACATGCTACTTGCTACTGACACTAACATGCTACCTGCTACTATCCCTAACATTTGTGTATTTGGGCAAGTTAGGAGGAAACAGTGTGTTACCCCGGGAAGAACATGCTAACTCCCCATGGAGGGGCCTTGAACCGAGGACCTTCTTGCTGTGCTACCTAAGACATGGTGTTCTCTGGCTGGAAGCTCTGGAGCCTGCAACACATGCAGAGAAAATCCTGGTGGGAAGAAAGCACGTGGAAAAATGCCTTCTACTTGTTACTGGTACTTATTTGACTGTAAGCCTCCTTGTTCTATATGCTATACTTCTGTAAACCTCTGTAAATGCCCTATATAGTTCACTTATATATGGAAGCCACACTTATATAGGCAGCAAGGTAAATTCGAATGAGGTTTGTTAACGTTTTAGGCTTCTGTAGTCCGTGTGATTATTTTGTTCTTAATCAGCATATCACTTCTACACTTATTATTCATGCCCTTCAGAACAGTGAGTAAGCATTAATTATAATTATATTACTTTACTTCTAGATCCAACATCCATCAGTATGTACTGCATAGGACCACTGCTTCCTGCCTGGCCTACACACACACACACACACACACACACACACACACACACACACACACACACACACACACACACACACACACACACACACACACACACACACACACACACACTCATCCTTAACGCATTCTTTGACCTTCCTATCTTGTATTTACTATCATCAGCTGGTATCAAGTGGTTCTCCCCTGCACTCGAGGGGAGTGAAACTACTGTTAGCACGCTACAGGAGAAATATCGCTGGCTATCACGCACTCAGCAGTCACAGAGGAGGGAAAAAACGAAAACAGAGAAAGACTGCATCTCCCCCTACATGCCTTTCTCTTGTCTCTGAAATGAACCCCTGTCCGTGTACTCTGTGTGTGTGTGTGTGTGTGTGTGTGTGTGTGTGTGTGTGTGTCTCTCTCTCTCTCTCAATCCCCTTCTGTCACTCTCAGAAGCGGCAGGAGAGTTATTATTGTTCCATCTCAAGGTATACATATATATATATATATATATATATATATATATATATATATATATAAATATAAAGGGGAAAGCCATTGTGAACTCCCCCAGCTGCCCTCTGTCTCGCCTGTCTCTCCCCTCATCCATTCTCCACTCTCTTCCTCTCCACCATTTGCTCCTGGTTTATCTTTGAGATGCCCCCCCAGCACTCACGCTTCCTATTCCACGTCCTCATTTATTGCTCTCTCTCTCTCTCTCTCTCTCTCTCTCTCTCTCTCTCTCTCTCTCTCTCTCTCTCTCTCTCTCTCTCTCTCTCTCTCTCTCTCTCTCTCTCTCTCTCTCTCTCTCTCTCTCTCTCTCTCCCTCCCTCCCTCCCTCCCTCCCTCCCTCCCTCCCTCCCTCCTCATGGGCCGAGCGTGGAATGCCGGCAATGCAGATATGGCAGGTAGAGTTGGAAGCAGATTAGGGAGCCAGAGTCCACAGAGGGCAGTAGCTTAATGGGAGGGCAGGGCACATTGTGTCTGCAACCTCTGGTCATCAGCTGAGCCCAATTACCTCGAGAAAGGGTACACATCTGGCCTGGCCCTGCTTGCTCTCGTATAGGAATTATATATATATGAAGACATCAGGGCAGGCAGAGGAAGGTGGAGAAAGAGAGGTGGTGGTCCTCTAGCAACAATACTTGAAGGCCTTTCTGATCAAAACATTATGATCCACATAGAATAACATGAGCATCAGGACCAGTCCGTTTGTGATTGTAGTTTGTATATATTTTTTCTACAGGCAACAACACAGGAATGAGATGATCTTGGCGAAGGCGTACGGACACATAGTCCAGGTAGACAGGACATCTTTGAAGCATGTGACAGACAGACCAACATTAAGACAGACACTCACAAGCAGAGCGATAGAGAGACATTATCTCTATTCTAAATCCCAGCCTTGGGTTAAATCTTTTAAGAAGAAAGACACAGGGCTTCTCTTGAGTACTATCTAATAGAGAACAGATCCGACAACTGTCTCATTTAGTTCATGACGTTCCCAGAAAGACGGATAGATAAAGGGGTCAAAGGTTCAAGGATCCTCCATGTTCAGTGGCATATATCAACATTAGGTTCCATGCTTCGTACTGACTGTGTTTGCGCTGCACATGCTCTGTGAAAGTGAAGGCTGCTCCTCATCTCCACGTTTCTCATTGATCTTCCCATTCTGCAGTATTTCAGGAGAGCTATACCGCCGCCAAACAGAGTAGCGCTTTGGTTTAAAATCGATTCTAGAAATATACCTGATATTTTATACCAGGGACAGGATCACACACTCTTAAGAACAAATATGTTTTGTTATCCCATTTATGCATTTGCATTAATTTGTCAGTGTCCAATATAACTAGTATCACTGAGTTTCTCCTCATGCACCAGCTTCATAAAAACCGCTACAGCCACATCTGTCTCCCCCCTGGACCAGACCGTAAATCTGACGAAGCACCTCCCTCTCTCTGACCCCGTCGCTGCTGGGTTTGATCCAAAGCTGTCAGAAGGAAGACAAGGGGTCTGGTGAATCACTTGGGAGGCAGGCCTTTACTCCTGAACCAGTCGACATCAGACGCTTCATACACATCGCCGCATCGTCGTCGCCACTTTGTTCCAACTACGCATTTGAAATGAAACATTAAAAAATGCAAACACGACGAACGAATAACAAAAAGGAATGTCACAGGTGCAAATAGAAGGAACTTGGCTGGAGGAAGTTTCCAGAATTCCTTGTTTTCCCAACCACTGCCTCTTATTGACCAGATCCTGACCAGCACACTGAAGCCTCATCTTCCTCTGCCTATATTTGAACACATCAACGCTGACATCTAGAACAAGTACAATTTATAACCCAATGTTTATTATGTTCACGTGTGTTTCATGTTCACTACAAATTACAAATGAAAATGTTTATAAATAATAATGTATCTAGTCTGGTCTAGTCGTTTAAATTCTTTGGCCCAAAATTGTCGTTATTCTTTCACCACTATTGGCAGGAACCCATTGTATTTAGTGAGATAATGGAATAAGAATTGCGGAAAGAATATCTTTTTGAAAACATTTTACAACAGTATTCAACAAATGCAATCCAAATATTTCAAATGTATTTTATTGAATAAATTATATAGCGGAATCTAACAAAAAGACCCACCAACTTTAAACCTGCACTGCGGATGTTTTTCACTGCACACAAGTACTTTTGTTCAAAACAATGAACTACTAAGATGTCTAAAGACTTCAGCTCATCCACAGCTCAGTCAAGGTGTTTCGCTAAACCAATTTGTTTTGTGAAGAAAAAGGCCATGTCTTCAGTGATAAAAGATATATATAGTGCAGGTTTAACAAGAAGAAAAGGAATTACAATTACACTCTTTAATTACTAATGATATGATAATCATGTGATATAAATAATGACATTGTTAGCAATCGTTACAGGCTTTGTCAATAAACTTGGCCATTTTTATATCCCGTTTAGAAAGCCCTCCGCAGTCGTGCGTCGTCAACGTAATCTGGACCTGCGGAAAATGTGGAAACCATAACGTTGTTCGCAAACAAACGATAATCAGAGGAGATTGTGCTTCTTTATTTTTTTTGTAGCTGTACACAAAAGCTACCGCTTAGCCAAAATTTCTATCTGCAATTTGACTCGTGCATTTTTTTTCGCCAATCCATTGAACTTGAATCATTCATAAGCCTTTGTGTCGTACACTCATCGCAATACTGTAGTCGTTTTGTAATATTTCTGGAAGTAATATCTCTCTCGCAGCGTCACACTGCACCACAAGGAAAGCCCGCTCTCCAGTCTCGTTCTGAAGTTTCCTCAATTTACATGGTCTGTTTATTGTTGCTGTCTACCGTCGCCTGTTCAATTTGACCTTTTGAAGAGCTCTAGGCTGTTACTGATTAGGAGATATACAGCTAGACTTCCCTGGGCAGCACAAACAGGACTATCTTTATAAATATATACATATACCACATATATATAAGCTGTACACAAAACGCATTCCATACAAGGCCACTATAGCAGAGTTAGAATATAAAGTAGTAAATAAGAAACATACAGAAGAGACTAGAACAGAAACAAACGAAGCAAGTGCCACAGGAGAGGAGCTCTTCAGCTAATTTAGAGACCCTGGCAAGAGAGGGACAAGGGGTGTCAGATAGAGCCATAGAGAGAGAGAGAGCAATAGAGATCAAGCGAGAGAGCCATAGAGAGCGAGAAAGAGAGCCATAGAGAGCGAGACAGAGCCATAGAGAGCGAGAGAGAGAGAGACCCATAGAGAGCAAGAGAGAGCCAGAGAGCGAGAGAGAGAGCCATAGAGATCAAGAGAGAAAGAGCGAGAGAAAGAGAGAGAGCCAGAGAGAGTGCCAGAGAGCGAGCCGGAGAGAGTGCCAGAGAGCGAGCCAGAGAGAGTGCCAGAGGGGCAGAGTAGCACCGTCCTCATTCAGCCTGTTAATGAAGGATTAGGCAGAACATTCTTCCAGCAGCAGAAGCTCTACCGCACCACTCGGCAGCACAGAGGCGACAGCCTTGTAGGTGTCGGCTGGATTTCCTACAGCAGTTCTCATATCGACCAACGTTTCATTGCTGAGGTGGGGGAAATATGTTTCAGTCGGCGTTTGGTCCATATCCGCGCACGTACGTGCATGTGGGTTGTGCGTAAATGTATGTGCAGACGTGTGTGTGTGTGTGTGTGTGTGTGTGTGTGTGTGTGTGTGTGTGTGTGTGTGTGTGTGTACTATATTTGCAGAACTTTTCACCAGCAAAACGATGGGATTACATGTTTAAGCCACTGCTCTTCAGCAGTGGCTGCGTTTTGGTCCGCCAGTTGCAAGCCTCCTCCTTCCACAGCCTCTGCCCAGCCGTGTTTCACACAGATAGACCCTTCTGTCCTCTGTGTGTCTGTGTGTTTAGAGTCTACATTTGGCTAACTATACTATAGTCCGTATGGAGCAACTCCATTTTCAATGTGTAATTATAATACATTGAGTCATTTAGTTTCTACAATTATACATACAAATAATAATGCATTATATGTATCATATATAATGTAGGCCTACATTTCATGTTCCATTTCTGAATATACATTCATAAACATTACATAGAATTGTAATGGATGAGCTTACGAAGACAAGGAATATCACACAAATCTGATTTATTTTTATTTCAAAATGGGCAAAGTAACTTGTTTGTGAATTGCCTTCCACTGTGAATACAAGTCAGTGTGACTGGCAAACATAGAGAGTATCCTACATCCTTATATTATAGACGTTAAACCAGCCTACATCCTTACCTTATTATCGACGTTAAACCAGCCTACATCCTTACCTTATTATAGACGTTAAACCAGCCTACATCCATACCTTATTATAGACGTTAAATTAGCCTATTATAGACGTTAAACCAGCCTACATCCTTACCTTATTATAGACGTTAAACCAACCTACATCCTTACCTTATTATAGACGTTAAACCAGCCTACATCCTTACCTTATTATAGACGTTAAACCAGCCTACATCCTTACCTTATTATAGACGTTAAACCAGCCTACATCCTTACCTTATTATAGACGTTAAACCAGCCTACATCCTTACCTTATTATAGACGTTAAACCAGCCTACATCCTTACCTTATTATAGACGTTAAACCAGCCTACATCCTTACCTTATTATAGACGTTAAACCAGCCTACATCCTTACCTTATTATAGACGTTAAACCATTCAGGGTGATGGTTCATCTTCTCAGCTTGGAGGGCCACTCTCGTCATGAAACCAAACGCCTGGTAAAGAGAATAAATAACGTAAATTAATATATGCAGCGTGCGCACGCACGCGCACACACACACACACAATTACGAAATACATATTAAAATCAAATATATTTATGACAAACTAATAAGGAACGCATGAAGGGTACATTCCTACGTTAACAGTACAAAATAATTACGCGCATTTCCGCCGGTTCCATAAAATGTGCAAATCACCAGAACGGAGCGAGATTTAGCGCCACGCACAAAGACTCCTTTTTGTAATCGTCTGCAAAGCGGCGCGCTTCAAACCCCTCGCCCTGCGCACGGCGGCACCGCAAGCCAGCCAGCCAGCGAGCAGGTTCAGCAATTTCAGAGCAATTTCCCACTGCAATCTCAATTAAGCCTCTGAACACTTCCTCTCCGCCTAATCAAATCAACTGAAAGGCCATTGTTTACGGGCTGCCAGGGCGTTGCCGATGCGCGGAGACCATTCGTGCAGGTTTGTCGACATGACGAAACAGAATGAGTCGGCGGGAGGGAATTGCGTGTGGTGACCAGGTTGTAACCAGGTTGTAACCAGGTTGTAACCCATTTTCTGGGGACCTCCCGTTTGCCCGGAAGCCCTGGCAGCGCTGCGCGTGTAACACGATCGTCGGCTCGATCAAATTGGTTATCAAGGAAACGAGCATCTGATCAATTTAAGTAATTGTCATATTCCTGCAACTTGACCTCCACTGGCATCAATTTGAGGGCCGCGGCCGCCTGCTTATTCTCAACTTCCATTGGTTGTAATGAGGGCGGCAATAAGCTGCTTGTCATGTCAGGTGTAGACCTCTCTCTCTCTCTCTCTGCTTTAAGTTTCAGGGAGAGTAACACTGTTCAAATCAACGAGAGGTGCTGATCATTTCTCACATTATTGACAGTTTAAGCCATCATGTTTTAGAGAATTGCATATGCCACTAATGTAGACTATATTCCAAATGCAATCGGTCACTTTCAAGATGATAATAATGTTTTGCCCCCCCCCCCCCCCCCCCCCCCATACCCTTTGGGATTCTCCGTCAGCTAGACGTGTTTCTTTAACTTTCATTTAAAATATATGTGTATATGTCAAGAGGAATACTATCATTTTAAATTCCATTAGGCTAAATGAATGGCTACTTGATACCAACATCTGCAGTTGTGTTTGACTTTTGAATTGATTACCGCCTTGGCCTACACTGTTAGTCCAATCTTGCGGAAAGAAAAAAAAAACCAAGCGTCACATTCACCTTCCGTTTATAAACCCTCTCTCCCGGCCGTCCCGGGACGGCGGGGAGATGTTTAAATGTAGCGATGCACACAGTGTAAACTGGACGGGAATGGAATGTGGTTCAGCCTACAAGGAGCCGCAACACACACACACACACACACACACACACACACACACACACACACACACACACACACACACACACACACACACACACACACACACACACACACACACACACACACACACACACACACACACACACGCACACGCACACGCACACACACGCACACACACACTATGTAAAAAAATATATATGTAAATATAGCGAACCAATAAGGAACTAATCAATGAATACATTGCTATGTTTACAGTAAAAACAAATGTTTTCGTTATTTTGACGGTTCCATAAATGAACCCCTCGACCAAACGGAGCGAGGTTTAGCGCACGCCGCGCGCATAGAGACACGCCCACCCACACACCGCTCCCCCGCCCAAAAGGCCGAGCTCTATGCGTGCGTAGCAAAGCGTTGGTTTCTGATTTAAAAGCCTACAATGCTAGAAAACTAAACAACTCAATCGAGCCCGTTTCCCGGGAAGGGATGAAAAGGAGCCGGGTCAAAGTCCCGCGGGGATGAGGGTGTCGCCTGCAGGTCAGCTGGCCGGGCCCTCCACTCGGGGGACATCGGAGGAAATAAACCACGCCTGGAGTCACCAGGGGTCAAGGACTCCCCATCTAGCCTCTTTGTTTACACGCTTGTATTGTGAGGCTCACACCTCCCAGGCCAGCAGGTCAGTCAGACAAGCCTTCATTATTCAGACATCCAGCCAAACCAGCCTCCTCGGTTATACAGCCAGACAGCAAACCAGGCAGCAAACCGGCCACCTCGGTTATACAGCCAGACAGCAAACCAGGCAGCAAACCGGCCTCCTCGGTTATACAGCCAGACAGCAAACCAGCCACCTCGGTTATACAGCCAACCAGCCTCCTCGGTTATACAGCCAGACAGCAAACCAGGCAGCAAACCGGCCACCTCTTTTATACAGCCAGACAGCAAACCAGGCAGCAAACCGGCCACCTCGGTTATACAGCCAGACAGCAAACCAGGCAGCAAACCGGCCACCTCGGTTATACAGCCAGACAGCAAACCAGGCAGCAAACCGGCCTCCTCGGTTATACAGCCAGACAGCAAACCAGGCAGCAAACCGGCCTCCTCGGTTATACAGCCAGGAATCAAACAAGCCATCTCAGTTATACACTTAGGCAGAAAACCAGACAGCAAACCAGCCATCTCAGTTATACACCTAGGCAGCAAACCAGCCACCTCAGTTATACAGCCAACCAGCCTCCTCAGTTATACACTTAAGCAACAAACCAGCCTCCTCAGTTATACACCCAGGCAGCAAACTAGCCATCTCAGTTATACACCCAGGCAGCAAACCAGGCAGCAAGCCAGCCTCCTCAGTTATACACCCAGTCAGCAAACCAGCCATCTCAGTTATACAGCCAGGCAGCAAACAAGCCACCTCAGTTATACAATCAGAAAAACAATGTCAACTCAAGTCAGACAGGAAACCAGCCTGTCTGCTAAATGCCCAGCCAGCAAAAGAGCCAGTCAGCTCGACACCCAATCAGCACAACAGCCTCTTAAATACACACACAGTCAAATATATGCAGAGCCAGCCAGCCAACCAGTCAGTCAGTCAGCCGTCCTCGGCCAGCCAGCTTTATGCCAAGTCAGCCCTACCGTCCTGCCTGACTGGACCGAGCTGCTTTAGCTGTCAAAGTGGGTTAATTTGACTTGACGTTTCCCAGAGCCCCATCTCAAATAATCACAAACACCCGCCAGGAGACCACTGATACACCCACCCCCCCGCCGCCCCGCCGCCCCCCCGCCCCACACACACTGCTTTCACAGGGGCCATTTTCTGCTATTATGGAATGATTGTCATATAAGTTTGGATGGGACTATTTAGACGTCTCTCCCCCTGGTTGTGGCGCAGGGCTGGAACCCAGGCCTTGGTCTGAAATACATGTGTGTGTTATTTACAGATCGGCTTTCCACCGCCACGCAGGCCGGGGGCTTACAGACGCCTGCTCTGCCTTGCCAGAGCTAAGTGCATGCAGATTGTGTCTCCTCGGACTCGCCTCTGACACGCACACACACACACACACACAGACACAGACGCACACACACACAGCACGCACGCACGCACACACAGACGCACGGGCAACTCGATCCCCTCACGCAGACAAAAAGAAATTGCGCTAGCATGCGCACGCACGGACACACAAAAGCAACACACAGTACCGGTCGGAAGATGCACCTGCGTCTGTGCACGCGCGCACACACTTTCCCCTCCCCCGCGCCCCGCCGCCGCGCCTCTGCGTTCCACGCCAGCGCGGCTCGCCCGCCGGTGAGTTATCATGCGAGAGCCGTCATCGCGCGGGCCACAGCAGTTGGCTGCTGTCTGCATGTGAAAGGCAAGACGGCTGCGAATCACACTGTGGTGGCAATCAGGAGGGTGATGGTGATGATGATGATGATGATGATGATGGCGTCCACACCTCTTACATTTCATATCGCTGCAGCTGCCAAGGCGGCACTCCAGATGTCTTCGGCTGGCTGATGAAGACACCCCCCCCCCCCCCCCCTACACACACACACCCCCAAAACACCCCTCCACCCCCACCAACCCACAACCCTTTTACCCGCCGCAGAGCAAGCCAACGTGTAACTGGAGGCACAATATTACATGGCTAAGCATCACCGAAGGGATGGGGGGGGGGGGGGGCAGCGATTCCACGGTGCAGACGGAGAGTGTCGCGCGCGTGTGTGTTTGCATGCATGCCTTCTCTGCTCTCGCTGGGTCACGTCTTGTCCCGTTTACATTTCCAACAGTGGTTCCGAGTTGGAAAGAAAAGTAAAACACCAAAAAAACGGTCTCCTTTGACACGCAGACCCCGACTGGCGTCGTCGGCGACGGTGTGCTGTTTTCGGGGTGCCTTCGACGGTGTGCCTTCACATGCGGCATGAGTTCGTCCATTTGATTAGCTCCGTGTTAACCAAGTCAAGGGGAAGGGTTTAGGACAAGACCCCGCAGGTCTTCCAGGGCACGGCTGCTGACGATGCCTCGGACGACACGCCACCACCCAATCACTGCTGGGGGCTGAGCGAGACACTGGATGGGACTTTGACGTCCCCTCGCCCAGATCATCTGAGCAGCCTTCCTGGCTGGCTAGGCCCTCGGCGCTGACCAGGGAGCCCGTCATTGGTGGGTTCTCAGGGAAAGGTCCCGTCAGAAGACGGCTAGGAACCAAACACCGCTGATCCGATTAACTGCGCACTCTGCCGATGGGACAAGGGGTGTGTGTGTGTGTGTGTGTGTGTGTGTGTGTGTGTGTGTGTGTGTGTGTGTGTGTGTGTGTGTGTGTGTGTGTGTGTGTGTGTGTGTGTGTGTGTGTGTGTGTGTGTGTGTGTGTGTACATGAACATGCATGCTTGAAGGTCTTTGGCATGCAAGTGTCTGGATGTCTTTTGAGCTCAGACATGCACAGTAGTAGCGTGTAATTGTGTAAGTGCCGATGTGTGTGTGTGCGTGCGACTCCTTGTCTCCGTGTGCGGATGTGTGTATTGGTGTGCCTGTGTGCATATGGGGAAACAAAGATGGCCTTGAAAAGGTTAGTTTATCCAGGGGCTCCGTTTTTACTTGTAAAACAACGCGTCTAACAAAAGCAGCGCACAGCATATAACTAAGAGAGAGAAGGGCTTGAGAGCGAGACTGCATCTGCTGTAGGAGAAAGGAGGGACATGGACAACAGTTACAACAGGGAGGGAGTGAGGGTGTCAGCCTCCCTACACCAATGAACCAATGGGAGGGTCGGTTATATGTAAATAAAGCAGTTATACTGCTTATCCCCCTGAGGACAAGGACCACTGTTGGACTGGGTATTACATCATTTAGCATTATTTAGTGACATAAGTAAAAAATGTCACAAAGAAATGGAGGGGGGGGGGGGGGGGGGGGAAACACGCTGAATTGGGGGTGAAGAGCCACTGCGATTCGGTCGTCCCGCACAGCAAGCATTGCAAAGGCCATGGTGGTGCCATGGTGGTGCATCGCACAGCCAACCTCTCTCCATCTTTAGCAGCTTCGTGCCACACGAATATTTGTGCTCGGCTCGGCGAAACGTAAAGCAGATGGTCGGCGTCCTAACAACCAAGACATAAAGGTTTGTGCGTAAACAACATCATCAAATGTTTTTTTTTTTACTCCACTATTATTGTTTCTATGACTCCAACACCAAGACATGCGGCGGTGCAACCGAAAAAAGAAAAACAACTAATCACAGCATTAGAGACAGAGGAAATAGACGTACAGCTCGTTTCCACATGTGATTGCCGGAATTCTGATGGACCAAAGTGGCTCCGGAGAAGGGATTGAACCCTTCAAACCCGATTAAGCATCCGCGTTCTTGACGAGAAACCACGGCGCTCCCGAACGCCTTTCAACAGGGACACAGTGTGTGCCCGCACTGCCACAGATAAATGACTGTGTTGGATGTTACGACATCACAACACTTTCCACTTGCAGTGCTCAAAGAAATAAAGTAAATGAAAGAAATGTGTATGAGACTATCATGTTCTCCTTTTGGCTCACTGGCATCTTTAACTGATGGGGTCCTTGTGTAGCTGAGCCATAGACTGTAAAAAAATAAATAAGTATATATATAATATTCCACTGTGGCCTTTGGGCATCCATGAGTGCAGTTCTTCCACCCCCTGCAGGTCAATGTTGACAATGCACCCCTGAACAGAATCCTAATTAGTCCAATTAAGGAATTAAGATTAAATCTCTCCAAAGCCAATCGCTGATAAGTACTAAAACATAATCAATCAGCATGCCACTGCTAATGGGTACACTCTGGTAAGGGCATTTCAATCCAAATACGAAAGGAATGGATTTACAATTTGCTGTACAGCATAAAAGCAAATGTGTGTGCACGCAATAAAATAAAATATAGCGAGACAGCCAGCCAGAAAGACAGACAGACACACAGACTGACAGGATATACATGAGCAGTCAAAATGTGCACTGTGCAATGTGAGCTCGACATTGGGCCACAAGAGGAGAAAAAAGAAAGAGATTGACATGCACACAGTGAAGGAGAGAGAGAGACAAAGAGAAACACGGGAGAGGGGAAAGGAGAGTGGCAAATGCACATAAAAAAACCCAACCCTAATGACGAGGGGGGGTTAGTGGTTTTTGTGAACCAGATGAAACATTTTAACCAATTTGATTGTTTGCAAAAGAAATCATTTTTGATCGAAACCCCAATTGCTGCCAACTGGCAGCCTGGCGTTCCTCAGCCTAATGGAGTCTGACACTCGGGGGGGGGGGGGGGGGGGGGGGGGGGGGGTAAGAGGAGAGGGGGGGAGAGGGGGGGAGAGGGGGGGAGAGGGGGGTCTGAGTCGGTGGACCACATGGTGCAGATCGCAGCGCGGCCCGCCTCTTCAAACGGAGGGAACGTGTAAAAGCCAGAGTTTGTTGGGGTCTAAAACAACTAAAGGGTCTGGATGAGGGGAGGGCCGCTAAGCAGCCTTGGGAAGACGCAGTCCCCTGTGCACGAGCCCCCCCCCCCCCCCCCACGGTTAACATGTGAGCATGTTGCTTCGTTTCACGGGCCCCTGCCCGGCTGGTACAACGTGATGAAGCGCCAGAGAGATCTCAAGAACACACTTGAATTACTTTAATAATAGCTACAAACTAATAATAAAAATAATAAAAACACTAAATACATATTCCATATGATATACATTACGAAGGAAATGTTGCCCATGTAAAGCTTGTTGCACTTACGTTTTCAAATGAAAGCACAAGCAGTCAGATTTTCTGGACTGCCATTTATAAATGCAAGCAAATTTGCATCTATAAAACAACATTTTATAAATGTGTTATATTTATAGATTATAGTTCTCTATGAAATTCTGAATGTAGTGCAGGTACATTTTGTTTATGTGTGCTGTTGCGGATGACTCTTTAAATGAATGCATCTCCCGGATTAGAACGCACGCACGCACGCACACACGCACACACGCACACACACACACACACACACACACACACACCTGGTTGAAGCTCTTGAATTGAAGCTCTTTGTAGATGGCATCCCGGGTCTCCACCTCCGCCCAGCCGGTGGCTCTCAGCTCCATCACCAGCTGATCGCGGTCTGCTGGCGTGAGCCAGTGAGACTCCGATGCCTGGCGACACAACGCATGAATAATTACAATCAATATGACAATGAACAGCTGTCGGGTTATAACGTGGTGCTGACCACAGGCAGCAGTAATTAAGTAATTAACAGTAAGTAATGATAACGTGTTTTCTTCTTTCATCAGCATTCCATCGACACAGAACTACAAAAAACCTATAATTATTTTATCTTGGAACAGTTCTACTGTTTAAAAAGTGTATGTGTGGACTGCACTGATCATAATACAAGATGCAAAGCGTTTTAATTTGGACTTCAATTGTATAATTATTTGTTGTTATTGCGGGAAGTTTAAGCAGGCGCGTTCCTGTCCGTTTTGAGCGATCCAGCCACGGTGCAACGCCATGACATGCTACGTCCGCAGGGGGGCACTGTAATACTAACAAAACGTCGTCTTAAGTCGTTCTGGTTCACGGCTTAATTCAACATACGGCAGGTAGACAGTACTAAGCAGCTAACGTCTTCACCTAACCCAAGGAAAATAACAGGCATTCATTGCACCGTCGACCTGTAGGCCGAGGTTTACCCGACGAAACATGGCCATGTTTGGGTGTGCCACTGCAACGGAGTCGAACGCCACTAACGCACCGTAACCCGAGTGCGCACTCACCATTTTAGATGAATGTCTTGATATCGTTGGCAGTAAAAGGCTGCCCAGCCTAGAGACACTCCAAGACACACCGTGGATCCCGAAGGTAAACATTAGCCCACCAAACGGACTCCTTGCGGCGGTGAACAGCTCTGGGTCTTGCGCATGCTTGAGCTCGTAGCCGTTCAGGATGGCGCCTGATTAAAATACCCTTTAGAAGGTTGGCCACTTTGAATTCATTTAGGAAAATCAATACCGTCAATATCCGTACTCAAATGTGATATTATATACTACATGTCATATCCAAATAACCTTTAAGCACATTTGACATGAACCAATTTTCAGGAGGATACATCTTTATTTTCCACAAATGTACATTCATTTACAATCACAGCAAAACAGTTATATAAAATTCCATAGATGGCACCGTCATCTCTTCACACAATTTGCAATTTAGGGTCACCTATCATCCCCCGCTTAAAACGCCACTCAGCCATCTAGAAGTGTAAAATCCCTTAGTAGTATTGCATCTGTCTGACTGCATGTCTTCAGTCCTGGTGCTCATGCTCCTGGCCTGGTATGAGCCACCGGATGCTGTCTGTCCGCAGGACGGCATAGAAGGTAAAGCCTGTGATGAACAGGACCGAAAACACAAGCAGCCAATCGATGCTGGTCACTGGCACGCCAGGGAGGGGCCCCACGCGGTCCGTGTCCGTCACGTCTCTGTCGGGGCCCGCTTCGAATCCTGGACGAGACAGGTCAAGGGTCAAGGGGACGTTCACTTTGCATCGCTCTCCTCGGAACAAGCATTTACTGTTGACTTGGGTGTGGGACACTAAAGAGGGTTTGGGTGTGGGACACTAAAGAGTGTGTGTGTGTGTGTGTGTGTGTGTGTGTGTGTGTGTGTGTGTGTGTGTGTGTGTGTGTGTGTGTGTGTGTGTATAGTAGTATACTAGTATAGACATAGTGCCAATATCTGGGATAGGCTTGGGCGGTATTACTTTCTACCAGGGTGTTCAGAAATACAGACAGTATTATTCAATACCATCACAAATGCAGACGCTCCTCTTTCTGTGTGACTTTTTTCAGACATCTTATAAATACATTTTTCATTATGTTGATACGATATTTTTGAAGTTTTGAAGCAGGATGTAAATAAAGTTTTTGCCGTTGCATTGTGGTTGAGACTGAAATAGGTCAGGTCGCCAACCATTAGTGGCTGGCCCGGGTGGGCGGACTTCAACAAGTTTGACAATAATGACCGCCCGCCCGGGACGTCCCGACATCAAACACTGAAAGTCACATTTATAGCAGCATGATCACACATCTCAATGGCAGTTTATGTCGTTTGAAAGTGTATGTTTGTTTAAGTTAGAAACATTTTGAATATTTAACAGATGTTCATGCTCCGAATGACAGCGATCTGACGTGGGGAAATAAAGACGCCATCAACAATATGTGTGTATGTGTATATGTGTATATGTCTAGCGGCGTATACCTGCCCAAGAGACAGCGCTTCCAAGCAAAGCCGTCGGGCAGCAGCACTCCTCTCCATAGAGCCATCGTTTGGCCATACGAAGTACCCTGCCCTAAACAATAGCCTAGCTAAAATGCAATTAACCTGGAGACGTTTCCAAATGTTCCCAATGGATATTACATTAAACAGCAGGAAAAAGCAGGGACAAAACTGCATGGCCAGTGGAGCTCCAGTGTGGAATTGGGACAGTATCAACTACAAGTTAAACTGACATAACATAGACTGTATATAATACAAGTTAAACTGACTTAACATAGACTGTATATAATACAAGTTAAACTGACCTTTCATATGTGTACATTGGTGGAAGCTATCGCTGACTTTGAATCAAAATGAATACACGAGTAGAGCTACTTGTTGAAATTTGGACAAAATATATGAAAGAAGGGTGCTTATTTCCTATATACTGATTATTCTATGATCCATAAGTATTTATACCCAGCAAGACTTGACTAAGTAGGCTAATTTAATTTGAGACACACTGCATTGTAGGCTAGACAATGGCACACATGCTACTAACTTCTATCCCCAACTCAGCTTTTAAATGTTTTCTTTTATTATTATATTCATTTACACGTGAATACATGAAATGACAGGAAGCTATGAAGGTAAGAAAAAATAAATACGGCCCAAGCCTAATCTGAGATGCATGTGCGTATGTATATCAAATTAAAGTGTATATTTATACATCGCGCATACCTGTCTGGTTGGCTATGAAAAAGGTGAGGGTATCCAGGGTGCGGTCAGTGTGGTTGAAGCGAGCCATGGGTTTCACCCCCTGGAAGAGCAGTATGTTGGGCACCGCCACAGTCCCAAACCGGGTGGACAGACTGGACAAACAGACCAATCACACCATATTTCATGTTGTTTTAACCATTAACAAAAGAATACCACTGAAACTTCAGGAACGAGGAACCTGAGGGAAATGTGGGCCGAAAAACATAATACCAACAACAACGTTTTACATAGCCTGACATGCTAAATTACATAACATGCCATGTACCCCAGACATGCTGAATTACATAAAAAGCTATGTAGCCTGACATGCTAAATCAGCTAACTTGTAGTGGCATAACAAAAAACAAGCTAAATGTAGTTACATGCTTTTTGGTATCAGGCTTACCACTGGGTGACCAACTCATCATACGTTGTTTTTCTTTCTTCTGAATTTGTTAACAGGATGTAGTTCTACTACAAGCGACCATGTACCTGCTGTGCTGAGAGGCATCCAGTGCCAGGAAATGCATGCTGGGAAAAACCCGTGGTAGGGCGTTGAAATGAGGGGCAAGGCTGGCGGAGAACTGGCACCAGGTTGTGAAGAAGAGCACGACGGAGCATTCTGTGCCGTTGGCGTCCAGGAACTCCATCAGGTCCTGCAGCGCGTCAACAGCAAGCAGGGTTTTACCATCACTGACATGACAGCATTTGCACAGAAACCCTACGGAAATGGTTTTTCTTCAAAGGCGACGCTACTTAACTGGTAGGCTGCATTATGATATGAACAATGCCAATGGGGATAACATGGTAACGGTGTCAGAGAAAGGGGTGTGCATCCCAATAGAGCCACCCAAGTTACGAAATCCATGCAATCATGGCACTCCCAAGACTTTTTTGATGAAAGACTCCACTAATGGCGTTTATATTTCACAATGAATAGATTAATAGATCATTATCAGATCAAAAGTTTAGAGACGTAGTGGTATTTATGTATGGAACTACTCTTTGAGTACCCATGGTGTACCAACTAGTCCATTCCTCACAGGAAGACAGGAATTACCTGTGAAGCATTTAGGACCTGCACAGTGAAGTCGTCCATCCCTGTGATATTCCTCTTATCACAGTTGACCTTGTGTGTCTTGGTGCTCTCCGTTGTGTTCTGCTCCTCGGTCGCCATGGTGTCCACGTGCACCATGTCCAGAGTGACCTTGGAACCGGGAAGAGAGGGCACAGGACACGAGACCCCGTTGGTTTAGTTTGGCAATCAAACAATCCGGACATGGACACAGTCGCACATATGCATTTCATCGATTATGAACAATTTACTATGGAAGAGTGAAAGTAGGTAGCGAACACATTTTAATCCAGCACCAAAACAAACCGATATCAGTTTAGGATTATGCCCACGGAGAGGAAAGTATGCAAATGGCTAAGTAGGCAGAACCCACATTTAATGGCTGTTGGTACCCCCACAAAAGTCCTTCAATCTTTATAGACTTTACATACGTAAAGGGGCTTTGTTTAAGGTCACCTGCTCTGTGTCCGGGCTCTTCTTCAAAAGTGCTCCATCGGCAGCCTGCGAGGGTGCAGCACAGTCTGCATCCTCCTCAGCACATGGCGGCAAGAAGCCACTCTGGAAGTCTTTCACATGTTTGGGATACAGGGACTCCATGTCAGATGGATCGATGGGGGTTTCGGTCCCCATAAGGGCATCTGCGATCTCCGCAGTTTTGAACTGCCGTTTTGGGTGAGACTCGAAGTTGTCCGTCTCAACGAATTTAGGGCTGTTCTCCAAGTCGGAGAGAGCGTCCTCACTCCATTTGGTCTCTGAAGCCTCACTGCTCTCTGTGAACGTGATCACAACAATCGCAATGGGAAGAAACGTCACTTTACTAGAAACGTTATTTTAGTCTTTGATAAAAACCCTTCTTATATATCCATGCATACATCTGACAAAAAGAAGAAGAAAACAGCAGCTGATTGCCATTATATTATTGTGGTTCCTGGTTCCTCCCTTCGCCAGCGCTACATTATCATAGTTTCTACATTTAGCTCGAATTGATCTCAAATTTGTTAAAGACATCAAAATGCAGTCAGAGAATACCAAAATAACACATTTATGTTGATTAATAGGGACCGGTGTGATTCATATGACACTATATCTATACGACCTGCAGCCTGATTAGATAGCCTGCACACAAGACCATCCACGACGTGCTTGGCATGCTCAATAACGCTATAATTACAATACTGTTAACTCAGTTAACGTTATGCTAGCAATGCTATGGTCAAACACTTACCCTGTGCTGTCACTGAAGAACTGACACTAAAATGCAAATGAATGATGAATAAAACAAACCAAATGTAATTTGTATCTAAAAACACCGTCATATTGAAATGATATATTGAAGGTATAAAATACGACGTATATTCAAATTAAGAAACCATTCTCTCATTATTCCAAAACTATGTAGCGTATCGGATACAGTAGCAAGGCGGACCACACAAACATTACATCCGGTGTTCCGACTCCCGAGTTTCGTTCATCCATGGTTCCGTTCCGGTATTTCTGTGTTTATGTCAGCCAATCCTACGATACCACTTATTAATAAGCAGAGAATTTAAATCAAAAAACGAAAATGTGTTATATATATGTGTATATATATATATATGTATATATATATATATATATATATATATATATATATATTCTTGTTAATAATTACATTGGCAGGATCCAACATGGATTGTTTCATACTGCAGCAGTCATTAAAACATTAAATATATTTTTGCCTGTATAAATGAAGCAGACATATTTCATTGCATAAACTACTAGCAGCACGTCAATAAATGAATACACATAAATATATTTAATTAAACATGGAATTAAATATTTATGTGTGGCCACGTTTATTTATTTACTGTGACATTTACCAAGTAAATAATTCATATGATTACTTATTTATTGTATGAGGGCTGAATAATTTTCCCATACAAATTACGTTATAAATGTATATTAACTTAAAACAGTTAGAGCTGTAGTGCCTTCCATGATGGACATATAAAGCCTTCTATGGTAAATTAGTAAATGACAAATAATTTAAATTATGTAAATGAATTAGCTTTGGATTTAAAAGTTAAAATCAATACCAGGAAGTCTTACTTTAGAATTTATTTCACAACCTTTTGACATTCCACAACAACCATGCAAGAAATAAAGAAAGGAAAAAAACGTGGGAATATACAAATAATTAAATGCTAGCTTGTTACACAATATATTAATCACAGGGCGTCGTTTCTCTGGAAAACACTCAATATGTGAGGTAACATCTTCATAGAAATCATCCTTTAAAACCTGCTGATGTCGTGTAGATCTTGGTGAAGGGTGAGTGAATCAACGACACATTCCATAGTCAAAACAGTGATTACCCTTGATTGTGTTGGATTGAAGTTGTATAGGCGTATCAAAACACTTTGATATTCTATATTTTGGCATTCTATTCAACTTTGTTTTTCACCAAAAACAAGTGTGAGGTGTGTGGTCAGTCAAGAAAACAGAACAAAAAAGGTTATGCATAACAAACTACATTCACAAAAGCACTTATGTCTTGTAACCAAGTTTGGAGATCATGTGAAACGAGTCAGCGCATCGAGGGACGAGTCAGTGCACATGGGAAATAGCTAACATGCTGAGGACGCTACCGCTCTCTACTCAGGCCTCCTCCACAAGTAAGACGGGGAGAAGGAAAGCCCCGGATTCACAATGACACCAAGCAAGATGCAGGGAATCGAACGTTTTAGAGTGGATTTAACCCTTGTAATCCACCAGCGTTTGAGTTAGACTTGCTAAAAATAAAAATAAAGTATAACTTTTTTTTTTAAATATATAATATGCAAAACAACCTAGCATAGACACCATGTAAAACCAAACAAGCATCCCGCCAGGGCCAGTGACATGTGAACATGAGCAACTTCTACCAGTGTTAAACACAAAGCTACACATTTATTATATTAAAAAAAGGGAGGTTATTGTGTCTCTAAGTAAAAACGTTTGAATATAAAATTGTGACGCGATTCTGGAAGTATACATTGCCACTAAGTATGGATTTATAATGCATTCAAGAACACTATTTATACAAGCTATTTATTCATTTAACAACGAAGCGTCTACATTTGCAGTATGGCATCTACAAAGTTCACTGGTCAGATGAACTTTCGTTCCGACAGTGGGACCTCAAAACCCTTTTCATAGCGGGGGAGGGGGAGCGGGATGGAGGAGGAGTTTGTGAGGCGACCGGATCCTGGCCAAAAGGTCCTGGGTTTGATAGCCAGCTGTCCGCATACTACTCTTGCAGACATCCTTGGAAAAGATGCATAACCACATGCTCCTGGGATGACCTGTGTCTGTGTCTGTGTTCGGTCCCAAATCACACGATTATAACACAGTAGATGAGCAGTAGTTATCAAAACACTCTAGCAGAGATCTCATAGAAGCTTGTAGGTAGAAAAGATACAAATCTTTGGTAGAGGTGGATGACAATGGTGTTTTGGGTAGTAATCGGTTAAACGCATGTCTACAGATTTCTAGCTAAGCAGGTGACACCTTTGTATACACACACACACAACAAAATAATCAAAATACAACAATATAAAATAATTATGTTACCACATAGAACAAACCATACACATATTTTCTTCCACTTTAAATCTCTTATTTGTTCCCCTTAAGTTATTGTTTGAAAAAGGGTTGACCTATAACTTGTGAAAACCAATTCAAACCCTGATACTGACTATGTCATAAAAAGGTTCAGGGAAGATGTTTAGTATACAGCAATTTTCAACCTCTTTCCAACATTTGAATAGACAGCGTGGCAGAAAGTGAGACATGCCTTCATGATGCTCTATGAAGTATAATACAAAAAGTAAAACAAAAACAAAAAATCGGAATTATAATATTGCAATTGTCTATTCAATTTAAATGAAAAAAAGAAACAATAGTAAAAAGAAACAATTAAATATTTACAATTTGATGGGGATCGAGTTTCGTGTTTAGGGCTTCTACTTAAAGCATACTGCCACTTGTCTCCTCAATGATTCATGAAAATGTTTGGCTTAGCCCTTTTCTCCAGCAAACAGTGTAGATGACAGAAGGGGTGAGATACCTGGTAAAGAATAACAAACTCTAAATACTGTTGAACAATACACTAAATAACACATGCCAATAGCTCCCTGTTCACAACCCCTAACCATATTGCATTCCACTGGGAAGTCAAGTCTTGCTAGATTTATGCATTTTTCGATTTTTATATAAATTAATGTAATGCATAATTGCATACGGCACAATAAATATAGTTGGACAATTGTTTAAAAACAAAACCATTCAAAATAGAACCCCGATAGAATGTGGAAGCCTATTAGTTTTTTGAACGATGTTCAATTAATGAATGCATGTTGCTGTATTCAGACCCCCAGAAACAACAGCTAGAATCAGAGGGCCAACACTGAAAATACTCGCTTGCACTGGACCGGTTGCTGATTGGTGCTCAACAGAATCATCCACTGACCGATGTCACACAACAGTTGATAGTTGACGACAAAATTGAGTTTTGATGGCTGCACGATCAGATGTTCAAATATTTTAAAGGTGAATTTAAAACCAATCGTCTTTTGACACTTATAGATTCAAAAGTTGAAATGAGATCCTGATGGTCATGTGACCAGACCCACCCCACCCCACACACACACCCACACCCACACACACACACACACACACAATGACACAAAATACAGTGTTATAAAAAACAACAACAGCAACAGCACACTTTCTTTCCTCAGACTGGAACAAACGTACAACCATGTCCCGTTTCTGACAGCAAAACTATGAACATGCATTTCTCAAAAGTAGAGCCGATGACGAGGCCGCTCTGACGGGACAGCGCCCCCGACTTGGTGAGGGGCTGGGGGGCTAATCGTTGGCCACCTTGTCCTTGCGGGAGGGTTCACACAGAGTGTCCTTGTGGGGCAGCGGGTAGGGGAAGGCGGCGCCGCTGCATGTGCCGTAGGCGAGTTTGTTGAGGCGCGACAGGCACTTGATGCTGCCGGGCGGGCGCCCGGGGCTCACCTTGTACCCCGCCGCCTTGGTGGTGCCCAGCGGCCGGCCCGGGCTGGTCTTGAAGCCCGCCGCCCGCGTGGTGCCCAGGGGCCGCCCCGTGCTGGTCCGGTACCCCGCCAGCTTGGTGGTCCCGGCGGGCCGACCGCGCCGGCCTGACTTCCCCCCGGGGGCCGTCTTCTTCTTCTTCTTCAGGTCCTGCGGCTGGGGCTGGGCGCCGGCCTTGCCCGTCCCCGTCCCCGACCCCGACCCCTGCGGAGGTCCCGGCGAGCGGGGGTCTCCCAGGGCGTCCTGCCTCTGGCAGGCGGTGGGCTTGTGTGAGCCCTGGGGGGGCAGCGGCGGCATGGGCCCCAGGGCCATCTGCAGCGAGGGCGGGTGCGGGGAGGGATAGAACTTGTTGGACTGGGAGGCGCAGAGCTCAAAGTGGGCGGCGGGGTGGTGGGCGTCCTCTGCCAGGCAGGACGGCCTGCCGCTCATGCAGAAGTCACCGCTGGTCACCTGCCGCATCATCGCCGTCTGGAGAAGGAGCGGAACGATCAACTACTGCACGCGGACACGGGGGGGGGGGGGGTCTGGTGGGCAGCGTCCCCTCAGCCTCGAATGAGGACTGAATGGAGTGGCTCAAGCAAGCCCCGGGTCCCGCATTTTGTGTTGTTGTCATTCTTTGTGTGTGTGTGTGTGTGTGTGTGTGTAATGTCTCTGTTCTTTTTGCTATACACAATGTGCAGTAACATAATAATAAAGTAAAACCTAAATAAGCTAAGGCTATAGATAGGCTAACCTTTGTTAGTGGGTGGCAGCCAGATGTATTATTGGCTCTTGTTGGGAGGCTAGCAGCAAATTTGAACGATATAATGAATTGCGTGAAGCGATACACAATGTGTGTACAGTTTGAGCAGTGCTGGCCGGGCTGAGACTGGGCTGATTACAGTGGAGAAACATAAAAGCACAAGTAATGTGGTAAGAGCCTAAACGTCCTGCTATTTTACAACCAAGGTCAACACAGTCTTCTGGCCAAAACCCTTCAAACAGCATGGTGGAGACGGTGTAAGCCAAACGTCATCCTGATGGCAAAGTTACCATGCAACTACTACTAGGCCTCTTTAATCCACAATAGTTACAGGAAACAGCAGCTCCTACAGCAAAGTCGCACCTGTTCCCGGATAATGAAGGGAACCAAGGTGGTTGATCATTAAAACAGCTCCTTTTAATAATCGATGAGGTTTTAAGAACATGCAATAGTTAAGCATGGCTATCTTTGATTAAGTGACTTAGGCTACGACAAATGTCTAAAGGAAAACACAGCCAAACAACACCATCCTGGTGCTATTCCGTATTGAGGAGGCACACAACAACGCTGTGTAAGGATCCACACAGATCAGATTTTGAAACCCCACAGCCTTTCCAATGCCAAGAGGACAGCCACCCCGCGTCCACTCAAACGGAAGCAATTAGCGCAAAGGACGCACCGTAGCCCGTAAATTGCACTGTAAACATCGGAAAGGCCATCATGAAGTTCGTCTCAAATAAACACCAATATCAGAAAAATCCCGATTTATTTCGGCTCTCGTTAGTGCCTACATAGGATCATCGGACATTTTTTGCACACTTTCAACACTTAAAAGGTTACAAGGACATGCAAACTACATGAAAGTATGATTTAGTTACTTAAAGAAAGATCGGAAAATGAGATCCACACCGCTATTCCACTTCTATTTGCACTTACTGTACCTCGATTGTTTGTAGATCACGGAAAGCAGAGGGTTAAAAACAAAAAGGACAGATCTTTCATCCTTCAAAGCATGACTCCATTCATTTTTCGCAAAGCAACCCAATACACCTTCCCAGATTGAATTATTACAAGATCGGTTTGCTGTACACGAAAATTAATGGCGTATATCTGTGGGTTTTCCATGCAACGGAGATTTGGATGAGAAACGCAGCCATTTCCCATTAAAATTTAATAAGATGGGAAACACTCTGAGCATGCGCAGATGAATAGACGCGATTTAAGGCTTTCCTCATAAACCACTTTCACCAACGCGCCGTTATGTTTGCTCAAATTCAAAAATGAACAAATATGAGGTATTTGACCACAAGTCAAAAGGGATAATTGTCCCTCAATGCCGAAAACCGATCGGCCATTAGCAATGGATTTCGTATGTTGCCACCCCCCCTTTGAAACATTAATACTTAGTCCCATCATACCAAAAGGAAATCTTATCCATAATTTATTTTAGACAGACAGAATAAATCATATTTTCGGGATTTCTTTGTTACTCAACAGATTGAAGCTTGGTTGAACACGGAATTGAGATTCGTTTTCTTTATCACTTTTATTTTTGGGTAAAGTAAAAACATTGGATTTTCACCATATATTGACAATGTTGCATGACCAGTAAAATGTAGCCTACAGAAGATAGCCAAACTTCTTCTATTATACAGGAAATAAAAAATTATCTTACATTCAGCAAAGAATTGCAGACCATTACACTGACCTGCACTTATTGCAATTTCTCAAATTGCAAAGTAAAATGTTAAATTGAATCAATATCTGGTTGGATAAAACATCACTTTAACACAAAAGTTGAACCGCTTCTAGACAAGAACAAAGCAAGCGGGACAACTTGAAAAAAACAAACAAATTACTGCGATTGGAGGGATCATTATAAAAAGGTGTAAAACGTGCCGAAACAATTGCAACACCGAGTTGAAGTGAAGTGGTAGCAGATGACGCTGCATTGATGAAGAGCTCCCGGGCCAAACGTTGTTCTTCACAGCACCTTGTACCTCCCTTTGCTCGTCGGCTGGTAAGAATTTTGCTGTAATGAAGAAATAAAAATAGACAGAGGCAACATTAGCAGACTGCTAGGTTCCCCTTTACAAATAAATGCAGCCGTTTCGTTTGTAGACACTAAGTACTTGTGTATATAAAGCAATGGCTCCAAGCACAATGATTGCTGGTTATTCGGCCCAACAACCCTCTTCTTCACACACCACTTATAGTAGTTAAGAATAGAATAAAAAGTAGAACAGTTCATATAAACAGCTAGAAATGCGGCAATATCAAATGGGGTTCAGTCCACTTTTAAATGTTATTACTTTTTTACAACAAAATATAAATCATTAGATTGGATTGTAAAACAATAATTTATAGACTTGGGTTATCTTTTGGGCAAAATGCATTTGTTTTAAAGATCAAGAAAGCTTTGCTATAGTTTCTTTAACTTATACAATTTGAAAATTTGAAAATGTGATTGTGCACTCAAATGTTTGCTTAATTTTTGAGATCATTCATCATTCTGCTCCTCCCCCCTTGGGGAACTTCGTTACTCTTCTAAAAACACGACACAAGCCACTATGTCAAATCACCCGGGGGCACGGCAGGATTCTACAACGCAAGACCTCCCTTTGCGTTGTAAGAGGAGGTCATCTTTCACCTTCATGGTCATAAAATACTCTCTCTGAACACCACAGCATTTGGTACTCGTCTAACGTGCAATCATCTTACTATTTCACTTAGCTGCCCAGGGACTACGCGCTGGAAACAGCAAATTGCTCAAACATTTTACGTTACATCTCTCCTCGTCTCACATAAGGTTCATGTTCTTCTGTACATTGTCCCTGTTCAAATAAAGAAACTCAAAACGACCAGTCGGTGCGACGCCCTGTCCGACACCAACACAGACGACAAAGGCAGTGTCCGATTAAGAGGCAGCAGTGAAGGATAGCGCTTACTAGTCTGATGAGCTCTTCCTTGATCAACCTGGTGATTTCCGCCTTGGCCTTCTGCACAGCCAGTTCATTCGCACCTTGAGACAAATACAGCACAATTACACACACATATTTACCCCCTTTTCCATATCTCATCTCAGCTCATTGGCAGTTTACCAATGATTGCAAATGAAACCATCCCACCTGTTATGTTAGCAAACACCCCACCCCCCAAAATGCATATTGCTGTTTTGTACATGAATTATATGTGTCGTAACACAATAACAAAATAAAATTTTTATGGCAGCAAAAACCTGCATACTTCACCACCCCCAAAAATATAAAGCATTCAATAGTTAGGGGTTCCACTCCATCCGGAGACGACACCCCCCCCCCCCCCCCCCCCCATGCTAAGAATCGCATGGTCTGCTAGCATTAAAACAGGTCAAAAGCGGCTGGCTGGAATATGGTAAATGATTCGTGTGTTCCCCGACGCGTACTTTCAATAGCCAGGTAGATCTTGCGCTCTCCCTCCTTGGGTTCCTTCCCCGGAGGAAAGTAGGTTCCTCGGATGGTGATGGCCGCCTCCGAGTACTCCCCGATCCTCTGGAGCGCCTCCTTGGACGTCACCTTCCACCTCGCCGTCTGCAACGCGAGCACACAACCGCCTCCGTTAAGCAACAGAGACCCATAGCGACACACGGTACAGTCCTAATTGCATTTCCCATGGGCCGACAAGAACTACGCCATCCCTAAGATGTGTAGCGTACCATTGGGTAGCGTATCATAGCATTGTGTAGCGCAGCGTTGTGTATCATAGCATTGTGTAGCACGGCGTTGTGTATCATAGCATTGTGTAGCGCGGCGTTGTGTATCGTAGCGTAGCGTGGGTGCGGGGGCCACCACAGACCTGGGGGAAGTCGATGATCCCCTAAGATGTGTAGCGTACCATTGGGTAGCGTAGCGTATCATAGCATTGTGTAGCGCGGCGTTGTGTATCGTAGCATTGTGTAGCACGGCGTTGTGTATCATAGCATTGTGTAGCACGGCGTTGTGTATCATAGCATTGTGTAGCGCAGTGTTGTGCAGCGTAGCATTGTGTAGCGCAGCGTAGCGTAGCGTGCGGAGGCCACCACAGACCTGGGGGAAGTCGTTGATCTCCAGCTCCTCCTCGTATCTCTTGACCGTCTCGGCCTGCTCGGCCGCCTGCCGCTCCTCCTCCAGCTTCTCCACCGGCGTGTAGTTCAGCTTGGCGTTGATCTTCTCCGCCAGCTGCTCCGCGATGGTCTTGGCCGACACCGAGGGCGCCATGATGGTGCCGCCGCGCAGGACGGCGTTGGTGGCCTGCTGCATCACGTCCTGGGGGGGGGGGGGGGGGGGGAAGAGGGACCGCGTTAAGAGGAACACCGAGGGGCCACCGGTACAGGCCCGGGTTTGTGCCCGGGCGTCTTGCTGTTCGATAGATCCGGAGGAAAACGGCAGAGATCTTATACATGAGGACGGAGGAGCCTCATCTTATGCACTATAATACACTAGAAATAACACTAATAATACGACTTATAATAGGAATATAAATAAGAATTGAAATAGGAATAATAATAATAGCATTATAAAAAGGAATAATAATAGGACTATAAATAACACTAAAAATAGGACTCTAAATAGGACAGGATAAAGCCCCAACCCCCCAGGCTGAGTGCCAACATGCACGGGGGTGTCCTACCTGCGCCTCAGCCCCCAGGTTCTTCTGGGCATTGATGCGGAGCGCCAGCCGCTTGGCCATCTCCAGCTTCTGGATGTTCCCTGCGGAGGGCGGGCCCAGGCTGGCCACGCCCCCGGACGAGGTCATGGCCCCGCCCGAGCCCCCGGAGGAGCCGGGCGCCGAGAGGTCCTTCACGCGCTTCTTGGAGTTGAACATGCTCTCGATCTGCTCGTCAATCTGAGGAGGGGGAGGGACGGCAGGTTGTCATGGGGACCGACGTTCTTGTTGTTGTTTTGAGGACTGGGCAATAACAATAAAAGGGGACCCTATACTAACCCCGAAGTGTAACGGTATTGTTTTGACATTTTCTGCCATGTCAACAATTAATGGCACTGACAAATCAATTAGCATAAAACACAAAGCACACAAAGTGTAACGTTGATTAGCCATTTCGACACCTACCCTATTGTGACATCACAGGTGGGAGTGTCCACCCACAGGTATGACGGACAGATCCACCTTCCAGCTCAGCTGGTGGACTGTACCACCTCGTAGGCTGATCCATCGGTCACATGAGTGGGTGGACACTCCCACCTGATGCAAGCCATTTCGGTGGTATAATAGAGGTACTTGTCTCACTCTCTCGATGGGGGGGTGGGGGGGGGGGGTGGTCCATACTCACATCCAGGGCGCCGTCCTCGTCGTCAGAGTCCTGCAGGCCCAGCGCAGCCTTCTGGAGCTTCTTCCGCTCGTTGGCCAGGGCGTGCTCCGTCTCGTCAAACTTGAAGCCCTTCCCCGAGAAGCCGCTGCTGCTCTTGATGCTCTTCCCTTCCTGGTGGCGTGGGAAGGAGCGCCGGAGGGGATGAGAGCGAGAAGGTATGGAGGACAGATGGTTAGGTTTTCTGTTGTAGGAGAGACATTTTTTTAATTTCCCTAAAAACGTTATATTCATTTTTCGGGCCCTTTTTCCTCAAGGGCCTGCATCTAAACCAGCTTCCTCCAGCTCTGTTGTGCTGCCCTCATTGCGTTCCAAAGGGTGTCGCTTACGGCCTTCTGCTGGTCTTTGAAGGAGGACCAGAGCTTCTCCAGTTCAGGGGGCACCGGGGACCCCGACAGCTCCAGGGCCTTGACGATCTCGCCGCCGTAGCGGGCCTGGTCGTCTGTGATGAAGGTGTAGGCGAAGCCCTGGGGGAGATGGAACGACAACGTTCAACAACGGGCCGTCGTGGCTCGAACGGCGGCTACTGCGGTCACGACATTAGTCAGCCCTCGTGCTAATGTGGCTACCGCAGTCACGACAGTAGTCAGCCCTCGTGCTAATGTGGCTACCGCAGTCACGACATTAGTCAGCCCTCGTGCTAATGTGGCTACCGCAGTCACGACAGTAGTCAGCCCTCGTGCTAATGTGGCTACCGCAGTCACGACATTAGTCAGCCCTCGTGCTAATGTGGCTACCGCAGTCACGACAGTAGTCAGCCCTCGTGCTAATGTGGCTACCGCAGTCACGACATTAGTCAGCCCTCGTGCTAATGTGGCTACCGCAGTCACGACAGTAGTCAGCCCTCGTGCTAATGTGGCTACCGCAGTCACGACATTAGTCAGCCCTCGTGCTAATGTGGCTACCGCAGTCACGACATTAGTCAGCCCTCGTGCTAATGTGGCTACCGCAGTCACGACTTTAGTCAGCCCTCGTGCTAATGTGGCTACCGCAGTCACGACATTAGTCAGCCCTCGTGCTAATGTGGCTACCGCAGTCACGACAGTAGTCAGCCCTCGTGCTAATGTGGCTACCGCAGTCACGACATTAGTCAGCCCTCGTGCTAATGTGGCTACCGCAGTCACGACATTAGTCAGCCCTCGTGCTAATGTGGCTACCGCAGTCACGACATTAGTCAGCCCTCGTGCTAATGTGGCTACCGCAGTCACGACATTAGTCAGCCCTCGTGCTAATGTGGCTACCGCAGTCACGACATTAGCAAAAGGAAACGTTTAGCAATAAACCGTCAGCCCCAGGACGACAAAAACAACGAAGTGGCGCCGAATTATTGCTTATTATCATTTCGAAAGAAAAACAAACAAACACCCGCAATAAATTCTGTTTCTTGTAACGCACCCACTTGTTGGTGGGTGCACCCACTTGTTGGTGGGTGCATTACCTAATGCACGCAAACCTATCTGCACTGCATTGATTAGGTTAGCTAATACATCCATTTTAAAAAGCGATCGCATCTTCACCCAGCAAACCCAAAATCGTTCTAGACATCTCCTTGCCACCGCGGCCCCCGGGGGCTGACCTTGTTGCCGGCGCGGCCCGTGCGCCCGGCGCGGTGCACGTAGTCCTCGTAGTGGTTGGGACAGTTGTAGTTCACCACCAGGATCAGCTGCTTGACGTCCAGCCCTCGCGCCGCCACCGAGGTTGCCACCATCAGGCGACACGTGCCGTTCTTGAAGTCGTTGATGATGCTGTCCCGGTCGTACTGGTCGATTCCTGGGCGTTGAACCGACACGTTCTTACATATATATTGTGTGTGTGTGTGTGTGTGTGTGTGTGTGTGTGTGTGTGTGTGTGTGTGTGTGTGTGTGTGTGTGTGTGTGTGTGTGTGTGTGTGTGTGTGTGTGTGTGTGTGTGTGTGTGTGTGTGTGTGTGTGTGTGTGTGTGTGTGTTCCCTGAGGGGGAACACAAACACTACAACACGGGCCCCCTACCACTCCTTAAGGTAGGGGCCCTGAGGGGGAACACACACACTACAACACGGGCCCTACCCCCTACCACTCCTTAAGGTAGGGGCCCTGAGGGGGAACACAAACACTACAACTTGGGCCCCCTACCACTCCTTAAGGTAGGGGCCCTGAGGGGGAACACACACACTACAACACGGGCCCTACCCCCTACCACTCCTTAAGGTAAAGGCCCCTGAGGGGGAACACACACACTACAACACGGGCCCTACCCCCTACCACTCCTTAAGGTAAAGGCCCCTGAGGGGGAACACACACACACAACACGGGCCCTACCCCCTACCACTCCTTGAGGTAGGGGCCCTGAGGGGGAACACACACACTACAACACGGGCCCTACCCCCTACCACTCCTTAAGGTAAAGGCCCCTGAGGGGGAACACACACACACAACACGGGCCCTACCCCCTACCACTCCTTGAGGTAGGGGCCCTGAGGGGGAACACACACACTACAACACGGGCCCCCTACCACTCCTTAAGGTAGGGGCCCTGAGGGGAACACACACTACAACACGGGCCCTACCCCCTACCACTCCTTATGGTAGGGGCCCTGAGGGGGAACACAAACACTACAACATGGGCCCCCTACCACTCCTTAAGGTAGGGGCCCTGAGGGGGAACACAAACACTACAACACGGGCCCCCTACCACTCCTTAAGGTAGGGGCCCTGAGGGGGAACACAAACACTACAACACGGGCCCCCTACCACTCCTTGAGGTAGGGGCCCTGAGGGGGAACACACACACACACACACAACACGGGCCCTACCCCCTACCACTCCTTGAGGTAGGGGCCCTGAGGGGGAACACAAACACTACAACATGGGCCCCCTACCACTCCTTAAGGTAGGGGCCCTGAGGGGGAACACAAACACTACAACACGGGCCCCCTACCACTCCTTAAGGTAGGGGCCCTGAGGGGGAACACAAACACTACAACACGGGCCCCCTACCACTCCTTAAGGTAGGGGCCCTGAGGGGGAACACAAACACTACAACACGGGCCCCCTACCACTCCTTAAGGTAGGGGCCCTGAGGGGGAACACAAACACTACAACACGGGCCCCCTACCACTCCTTAAGGTAGGGGCCCTGAGGGGGAACACAAACACTACAACACGGGCCCCCTACCACTCCTTAAGGTAGGGGCCCTGAGGGGGAACACAAACACTACAACACGGGCCCCCTACCACTCCTTAAGGTAGGGGCCCTGAGGGGGAACACAAACACTACAACACGGGCCCCCTACCACTCCTTAAGGTAGGGGCCCTGAGGGGGAACACAAACACTACAACACGGGCCCCCTACCACTCCTTAAGGTAGGGGCCCTGAGGGGGAATGAACACTACAACACGGGCCCCCTACCACTCCTTAAGGTAGGGGCCCTGAGGGGGAACAAACACTACAACACGGCACCCTACCACTCCTTAAGGTAGGGGCCCTGAGGGGGAACACATACTACAACAGGCATACCTCCGTGCAGGGACATGCAGGGGTACGAGGCCTTCATCAGGTCCTTCAGGAGCGCGTCGGCGTGCTCCTGCTTGTCCACAAAGATGATGACGGAGCCCTTCTCCTGGTAATGGCCCAGGATCTCCAGAAGCTTCAGGAACTTCTTGTCCTCCTCGATCACCAGCTGCACATGATGATGGAGGAGGAGGTGTAGAGAGAGAGAAAGGGTCAAAAGGTAAGAGGTTATTACGCTTTACACCATTTCAAAATGGGAGAGCTAAAATAAACACGGGGGGGGGGGGGGGGGGGGGGGGGGAAATCGGTCTTTCACTCGCCAGCTTTTGTTCGGCTGCTCTTAGAAATGATGTACTTTACAACCCCAGGTTTTTTACTTGTTCAGTGTACTTTCAGTCTTCTACCCATTCAGTTGTACTGCAAACATATTATACAATATAATTGTCTTGGTGCCATGAACTTGGGACAATAGAATTGGCAAACAGATAATAAAATAAAAGATTCCAACGTACTCAAACGATCCTTCATCCAGAAGGCCGTAACCCTGTTGAATTCTTAACCACGTCTACATTCACTTTGTCTTGGAGAGCTCCCCTCCACTGATTCATCGTCCAGTACTGTTCTTCTGTTGTGTATGTTTATAGAAGCCACATGATGGCGCCAAAGGCAAAGCTCCACCTAGTGGACCATGAAACTACTCCATGGCATCTTTTTACATTACATATGGTTATGTTCGCTTCGGCAAATCAGTAAAAGATATGATTTTAAAAAAAAGAACCCCTGATTGACGCAGGAGGGAATCCCCAATGATGTTTTATGCAGAGTTTACATTTTTTGGTACATTGTGTACTGACCAATGAATGACCATGCCCTCTTGGAATGTAATCGAATGTACGTGTATGGTAGGTGGGGTGCGTGGGTAGGGGTGAACTGGGTTAATTATTTATTTATTTTTACAGAATGGCAATAGATCTCGTATTGGAACTCAAAACCCTTCGTAATATCTTATCAAGACGCCCCGGACAATTCCGTCGCCATAACAACGTGTTTGGTGTCAGGCTTGCAGGGAGCCTCCTCCATCAGGGTAACACCTGGTGAACCCCACAGGGGCCACTCACCACGTGCTGCTGCACCTAACCACACAGGGGCCACTCACCTAACCACACAGGGGCCACTCACCAAACCCTAACCACACAGGGGCCACTCACCAAACCCTAACCACACAGGGGCCACTCACCACGTGCTGCTACACCTAACCACACAGGGGCCACTCACCACGTGCTGCTACACAGGGGCCACTCACCAAACCCTAACCACACAGGGGCCACTCACCACGTGCTGCTACACAGGGGCCACTCACCAAACCCTAACCACACAGGGGCCACTCACCACGTGCTGCTGCACGTCCGAGCAGACCACGCTGCGGCCGCCCACCAGCACCTCGATGGGCTTGGCCAGGATGCGGCGGGCCAGCGCCTCCATGGCCCGGGGGAAGGTGGCGGAGAACATCACTGTCTGGCGGTCCGGTCGCACGTTGTCCACGATGCGCATCACCTGACACACACACACACACACACACACACACACACACACACACACACACACACACACACACACACACACACACACACACACACACACACACACACACACACACACACACACACACACACACACACACACACACACACACACACACACACACACACACTTAGCGGGCTTCCGTGTCATCATACGTGCGATGGCTTCTTGTGGCTTTGGGGGGGGGGGGGGGGGGGGTATTGGATGCGTTTATCGTGTGATTTGGAGTGTACCGGGAATTATAATTGAATATGTACACACCGACCTCTTTTTAAATACATTTTTATTTATCTGTACTATCTATACTTATCTGATTTAAAAAAGGGAAAAGACAATTCACAAGTTATGACTTCAACTCCAGTCTAAATGTTAAACTACATAATGTCCGACGCTAACCTGTGGCTCGAAGCCCATGTCGAACATCCGGTCCGCCTCGTCCACCACCACGTAGGTGGCTCTCCGCAGGTTGGTGACGCGACCTGGAGGGAAGAGGAGCACATGCACCACCGATCACAGACATCCAGAATACAGGAGTCACATGGAAACATAATGCATCATCAACATACATTCGATTTGAACAATATTCATAAAAAGAATGAGGTCCACAAGATATAAATGTACATTTAATACTTTAAAAGCAATGCATTTCCTTCCAGCACAGTATATTAAGTGCACACCAAATTACAATTGACATATCCTCTAAAATGCCTTTGGTTTGGGTATCTCTGTGGTCTTGCGTACCATCTCAGGGGCCTGAGGGAACTTTAAGAGTCAGAAAACAGCCTCAAGACACAATACAAGGAGCCACCAACCATTATGTGGCCAAGCACCCTGTCACCTACAAGGGAAACATATTAGAGATTACCCCGCATGTGTGGAAGAAACAAACCCCCTTTCCTTTCTCTTGTTTTACCTCAAGATTCTACACACAGGGAAGACACAATTGCAGATGCAAGACGCGGACCATTGTGGGATTTCTGTATGCAAGGCCTACGTTGCACTAGTTGATGGGCTTTACAATCAAATAACACTGCGGTGTAGTATTAATACGGTGGGATAATACTGTATACTGCCTGTAAAAGTACCACAGGATACATTGGCAGGCAGTGTACCGTCAGCTTGTTGCAGGCCTATCTTCAGTTATTAGGCAGAACAAGTTGCACCTACCTGTCCTTGCCCTTATCTTCCGTTAGGGCGTTGAGAGATGTAAAGAGTTTAGTAGTGGGAACTGACGTAGGGCAACATGTGCTGGGTTCACAAGCCATGCATTGGTATTTGGCGTTTAAAAAGCTCAACGGGTCAGAGGGGTTCAGGGGTCGTGGACGCCTGCTACTCACCGCTGTTGGCTCCCAACATGTCAATCATTCTTCCAGGTGTGCAGACAATGATCTCAGCACCTCGCTTCAGCTCAGCGATCTGGACCACAGGAAGGAAACAGTAATGCATGAAGGTCATCGTCTTAGGTAATCTGCACGCTCTGTGATCGGCTATGGCTAAGGACAAAAACATAGGGTGAGAAATAGCACCCTTATGTTGACACACACCTTTAAAAAGAGGGGTGTAACGGCTCGATAAAATAAATAAAAGTACTGTACGGGATGACGCGCACGGTCCTGCAAACGCGCACGGTCCTGCAAACGCGCACGGTCCTGCAAAGTGCACGTTCTGCAAACGCGCACGGTCTGCAAACATGCACGGTCCTGCAAACGTGCACGGTCCTGCAAACGTGCACGGTCCAGCAAACGTGCACGGTCCAGCAACGTGCACGGTCAGGGCCAGATTAAAACACGGTGCAGAAAAAAGGCAAATTTTTGCACATTTTAGATGCACAGCCATATAATTATTATGGAAAGGGATACTTTATACAAGCTTTATTATATACACAGCCAGTAACAATAAGTAGTATAAATATATATACAATAAAAACGAATTTTCTCCAAATGTTCTCTTTCTGGTTATGGCAGAAATGTATGTTAGGGCACGGACAAGGAACAAAGCATTTGATGCCATGGTTAGCCTACCCCAGGTTTGTAAATGGTCGAACATAATAAGAAGAATAATATAGTTTAATAACTCAATGCTAACAGGGTCCTATATATGACGAGCCCGGCCTAATGCATGCATCAAAGTAGACATCGTTTGATTTCGTGCCGTGTCTCACACTATGTTTGGTTGAAGTCAGACAATACCGGACAGTCGAATGTTGTTCATCATGACGAATGGTGCATGTATACAGAGTCGCATGCCTATTGCACTTTCCTAGTGGAAATGGCAGCATGTTGACGTGTTTTGTTTTACATTAAAACGTTGATTATAGCGCCACCTATGGGAATTACTGGCCCATCCTTTGCATGCCTTAATCATTTTACAAGTTCTACAAGCCTGCCAATGTAGAACGTTTTTTTTTTTTTTGATATGGCCGAATTTGTCAGGAAAGAAATGTTAATACTAATACTAACCAATAGGGTTCCTACGGATTTCGTAGGACCCCTAATAAAAAAGGAAAACTGAACCCAACCAGACCGAGTCATTTCAAACGCTCCACCCCTGCTCTACTTGCATGACAAAAAGCACACACACACAATCGCTTCATCCCACAGCGTAAAGCCCCCCTTCGTGGTGAGACAAACAGCGTAGTACCTGTTCGCTGATGCCAGTGCCCCCGTACACGCACACCACCCGAAGGTTCAGGGGTTTGGAGAACTTCTTGCACTCCTTGGCGATCTGCAGCGCCAGCTCCCTCGTGGGAGTCATGATCACCGCTAGGGGAACAGATCAACGCATTCACGAATCATCCAGGAGGCTTCAAACGCGCGGCAAAGCAACGGTAAAGAGCTCGTCTTGAGGGTTATTTGTTAGAAATGTAAAATCGGTCAGAGTTTGGGAATGAAAAGCGCTTGTGAGAATATCTGTTTCCTATTGACCTGTGCCTGCCTCTGTATGAGCCAATCAGATGGTAGAACCCTCCCAGCTCATTGGGGGAAAAGGCTTGCTTATTTGTGACCTGATTGGTCAGAAATAAGCAAGCCTTTCACCCAACTAGCCCGTTAATCAAGGGGGGGGGGGGGGGGGGTTAATGCAACCCTGCCTGCATGCAGAAAAACATAGGGTGGGGGGAGCAGAGAGGGAGTGGATGCTTTTTGGTTGTTAGGTTTTAAAATCTTACTCTCTTCCGCTCTCTCTTTACAACTCTCAAACATTACCTACAGCAGCTGTGAAGCCAAACTACTATGGGATAACGATTCAGAGGGGGGGGGGGGGGGGGTAGCTTACAATTCAAATTAGCATACTAATGTATTGTATCGTTTACTGACAACGAAACTTAAATCGATTTGACGTGACAGTTCAAACACACCCGAGTGAGCAGTCAATACATTTAACCCTTCGTTTAACAAACATACAGATGGGGCCCTCGCCCTCCTCCAGGGGCCTCTGGTCCATGATGTGTCGGAACATGGGCAGCAGGAAGGCGATAGTCTTGCCGCTGCCGGTCTTGGCGATGCCGATGAGGTCACGTCCGGACATGATGGCGGGGATGGCCTGGGTCTGGATGGGGGTGGGCTTCTCGTAGCTGTGCCTGGACACCATGAGACAGAGCATATATTAGAACACAAAGTGGAATTCTTAAAGAGAATGTTCCAAAGGATCAAAACGAATTTTCAATGGGATCAGTGGGCTCTACAAAAACCACATTCATATGCATCAGGATCCAGAGTGGTCAGAATAAATACATTTGAGTTCATCATCATCGACATCAAAGAAAACACGCGTGCCATCTACTACAAATCATGCATTGGAAGAACACTACCCTTTACTCTTTGGCGAGTACTTTTTGGACACGTACGGAGGAGTGGGGGCTCATTCAGACTGACCGTTTGAGGGCGTTGAGGATCTTCATGGAGGTGCCACACTGCACCCACGTCTTGATGGGCTTCGGACAGCCCTTCCCTTTGACCGTGATGCCTTCCAGCTCCAACCTGTAGCAGTGCACATCTGACCACGGCCAAAAAGGGCAAGTCCTGCATTAGAGCAGGAACCATTTCTACGCCACACATTAGCACACATGAGGTCCGAGCTATGAAGAGCGTTTCCCTTCAAAAAACGATTTAAGAGTAAGAATGAGGAAGGAAGAACGTCTACACTTTACACTGTTGAGGGGCCTTTGCTGGGCCTGAACTGGGACTTTATTTAAAGGCAATGGCACAAACCTTCTGGAGTCATCCTGGCCAGCTCGGGGACCTCCACGTAGAAGTTCTTGCGGTAGGGCTCGTACTGGATCTTCTGGTGGTCCACTGGCTCCAGCACCTTCCTCTGCTTGGTCTGGTAGCCTGTCAGAGCCGTCTGCAGGTCCACTTCCTCTTCCTCGGAGGAGTACTACACACACACACACACACACACACACACGGCCTTACAGCAATGTTGATTGGAAGTTGTCGTCCAATAAAAAAACAAATTAATCATCAATGCCCTCATGGGTAATATATTTAATGTTGCAGCTATATTTTTGGTAAAGAACTTATCCATGTCCACTGAAGGGTTAAGAATCAGTGGACCTATTGATAATTCATGGTGAATATAATAATCAAAACTCAAACAAAAATAATCATCAGCAATAGTTAAAATGCATCCATCGCTCTTAGGAAGCTAAATTGTGACACACGCATGCATTTACATCCAGGTGGAGAGAGCGATCTCTGCATTTTCCATCAGAAGTCGGTCCTGAGCCTTTCTAAGTAATCAGCAACGCTCACCTCCATGGCATCCTGGTCATTAATCATCAGCTCGCCCTTCTTCTTGTGGGTAAGAGGGCCCTTCTTGGATTTGACCACCGTCACATTGGTCACCATCATGCCTCCCCTCTGTACAGAAATGAAGGAAACAATTTGAACATTGTTTTTTTACCACGCAGAAAGAAGTAAATATCTCCAAAAGCACATGAAAGGTCCTTCCACTTTGAGCGCGCTGCTCAGCAGCTCACCTTGTCGTTTCCCCGCATGCCTCCCATGTTGAACTTCTTCACCTCCTCCTTCACTCCCTCCATGTAGGCGTCCAAGGGGTCCACGTCATCCTCCTCCTCCTCCTCCTCCTCCACCACCGCCACCACCTCCTCCTCCATGGGAGTCTCCTTCTCCTTAACCTCCTCCTCCACTTCCTCGGGCTTCTCCTGCTTTATCTCACTCTCCTTCTCCTCCTTGCCCTCGCCACCCTCCTCGTCGTCCTCGTCGTCCTCGTCTCCTTCCATGGGAGCGAGACCTCCTTCCTCATCATCATCTTAAGGAAGAATTAAAAAGAAAAAAAGAAAAAAAAGAAATCGATACGTATTTCTCTAAATGCATCATCGTCATACGATTTGTTTTGATTGGTTTGCTTTGACGCCACTCAGGCATCGTCCCTGACTTGGGTCAATGGTTTGCTAGCACAGGTGCATGTAGCACCGACAGAAACCTATTGGTTAAGTAAACGGATGGATGCACGGTGCGTTGGCCTACCTTCGTCGTCCTCCAGACTCCACTTCTTGCCCTGCTTCCTCTCCTCCAGCTCCCTCTTGATCTCGCCAATGTTCTCGATGGCCTTCTTCCTCTGCTCCTCCCTCCACTTCTCCACGCGCTCCTTCCTCTTCCTCATCTCCTCCTCCAGCTTATTCTGGTCAAAGTCTTGCTGCGAACACGCGCACAAAACACAAATAGGTCAGCCATTCTGTGCGTTCATAATGATATATGATGGTGCCCATTATTTTATGGAGATACTCCTAATGGTACTTTCCAGTACCCATTGGAAAAGCCCATCCTTTTACTTGAAAGAATGAATTTTCCATCTAAATTGTTGCCCTGCTTTATGTATTCCCTCAATACATTTACATTTAGCAGACGCTTTTATCCAAAGCGACTTACAATGAGTGCATTTGTCAGAAGAAAGAGAAACAACAATATATCGCTGTCGGTACAGTAAGGATGTTCATAGAACCAGTGTAAAGCACTTACAATTGCTAGTCTAACCCAATCCCCGTATACAACAAAGATAGCACTGTGTAGCATCTTATCCTAGCTAAGTACTATTGGTAAGTGCCAGGACGTACAAACATACAATAAGTGCGTAAGGGGGATGTTTTTAGGAGAGCAAGAGAGGAGGGGGTAATTCAGAGTCCAGGTGAACTCTGAACAAGTGAGTCTTGAGTCTCCTGTGAAGCTGGTGAGCGACTCTGCAGTCCTGACATCGGCAGGGAGCTCATTCCACCATTGGGGTGCCAAAACAGAGAAGAGTTGTGACTTTGTTGCGCGACCTTTGCTTGCTCTTAGCGATGGCGGTGCCAGGCGTCCAGCTGAGGTAGTTGAGCGGAGTGCTCGAGCTGGGGTGTGCGGTCTGACTAACGCTTGGAGGTAGGCAGGGGCAGTTCCGTTGATGGCCTTGTAGGCCAGTACCATTGTCTTGAATCTGATGTGAGCTACTACAGGGAGCCAGAGGAGGTCAAAACTAGCATGAATAAATTGCTTGTAACTTACATCTTCGACTTTTTCTTCCTCCTTCTCTTCCTTCGTCTTTTTCTTTTCGGAGACATCTATTTCTTTCTCCTTGCTTTTAGACCTGACAAAGACATCACAAGAACATAATAAGTTAGCATCACAAAGTTAAAGGTCAGATGACTAATGAAATATCTTAAAATCAAATGAAACCGAGGCAGGACAACACCAAAAAGGAAAACATGGAATATGTATTATAAGGACATGCATGGGTGGTCAAAAAGCTTGTGAAATCTATATGCTCTGGGTGATGGATGGATGGATGGGTGATCTGCTTTTCCTAGATACTCACAAACCATTATCTCCACTGTCCAACCTGCACAGAGCAATTTCAGCATGCAAAGTCAACATTAGTTTCAGACTCTGCTACAGTTTGTAACGTTATTGATGTGTCACCGAACCACTGTCGCACAAACAGATGGAATTGTAATGGACATTGAGGTTGAATCACGCCAGATCTGTTTGCAACAAATCTTACTTTTCATCAGTCTTCCTGCTTTTGCTTGGACTGTTGGATCGAGACCTACGACCACGGCTCCTGCTTCTTGACCTCTTCCTCTCTCGGCTTCTAGACCGTCTCCTTTCCCTGCTCCTGGAGCGCCTGATGAAGACAAAAGGTTAAATGAGAACAAAGCAAGTAATGCCTAAAGTTGCATGAACGAACGGGGTGCTGGCCAGTGGTCAACCGTATCACTGTTACAATATATTACGTTGTCCCAACCACACTTGACTCAGAACACTGACCGTGGCCGCTTCCTGTCTCTGGACCGTGATCTGCGACGATCCCGACTGCGCGAACGTTCCTTGCGGTTGCGATCCTTTTCGCGGTTCCCGGAGCGTTCTTCCTTCTTGGATCGTTTGTCCGGAGAGCGACTCTTGGACCGACTACCGGATCGTCCTCTCGAGGACGACCGTTTTCGGTAATGCCTAAGGATTAAATTAGATAATTCTTTAGGAACACGTGCGCAATGACATAATTAAGTGTATTCACGTTACACACGCTGTGCTGATAAGTTGTCAGCTTTAGCCATTCGTCCGTAAGTGTCCGCTAGCATGCATGTTAGCCATTCAAACGCACTTTGTAAGCTATATCTTAGCGTTGACTAAAACCACAATAAGATAACACAACGGGCTAAACAATACAGACATACCTTGATTCTCGTCCCATAGCTGTTTTCATTAGGAAACGATGATAAAACGCAGTTTATTGACAAAATTCCACGGATGTTCTTTCTACGGGTCTGCTGCTGCTGCGTGCAATTTATGCGACAAGTCAAACATATTGGGACGGTGTTTTGCGCCCCGTGTGGTGGGAGGCCTGACAAGCACACATAGAAGTGGCGCCCGATGTCGTCACCAAGGCCACGTGGTGTGCGCACTGCAGAAATGCCAAATGGGCGGAGCTTGACCTAGTCCAGCTCCACCTCTCTGGACCTAGTCCAGTTTATTGGGTTTCATGCCGGTCAATCAACCCAGTTATGCTAAGGTTTAGGTGTTATGGTTAGGGTTAGGTTTAGGTGTTATGGTTATGGTAAGGTTAAGGGGTTAAGGGGTTAAGGTTAGGGTTATGGTAAGGTTAAGGGGTTATGGTAAGGTTTAGGTGTTATGGTTGGGTTATAGTAAGGTTTAGGTGTTATGGTTCGGTTTAGGTGTTATGGTTAGGGTTTCTAAGGTTAAGGGGTTATGGTAAGGTTTAGGTGTTATGGTTGGGTTATGGTAAGGTTCAGGTGTTATGGTTATGCTAAGGTTAAGGGGTTATGGTAAGGTTTAGGTGTTATGGTTGGGTTATGGTAAGGTGTTATGGTAAGGTTAAGGGGTTATGGTAAGGTTAAGGGGTTATGGTTAGGTAGAACGTGCGTTTTCCCTTCGTTTTATTGTTTTTTCGTTGATCCTACTTCCGTCACGCCAGGCTCATTTCCGTCATGCCAAAAGTTGTGCAACGCCAGGGGCTTCTCCTATGGAAGGCCATTAGCGCAAAAACGTCTCAGAAATATCGTATTAACACGTCGATTTTGGTCGCGTTAACGTAACCAAAATGGACACGTTAACGTAACAAAAGATGACGCGTTGTCGGTTGTGGCCAATGAGGGACCTTGGATCAAGGCAGTCACACATATTAATGAGGACGGCTGCGTCATGATGACGAACAACAACGCAAGGGAGAATGTTTAGCATGTTACGCATACATTACAGTCGTGGTCGTCTACGCGCACGCTACGCACTCGTTACGTAAATCTGCATTGGGGTTCAGAAGAAGCCAATTGAAACTTTGAGCGGGGGACGGTGACGTTTGAGGAGGAGGAGGAGGAGGAGGAGGAACACGTCGCGGGGGCGCTGCAGAATGTTCTTGCGAATTGCAACCGCAATTCAGAGGCCTTCCGCACATTGAAGCACACTGTTAAATTAAATGACTCGAATAAAAGGCTAAGACAAATGGATATCCGTTGTTGATTTATTTCATACGCTGCAGCATTTAAAAGACACAATTTCAAAGGCAACCCCCCGCAGAGCAGAGTTCTTGAGAAAAAGCGCCCTGAATAGAGGAGGGAAGCCCTTTTTTGTGGAGCAAACCACATCTCAGAGATATCACGAGATGACTCCATGTACTATCTATAACGGGTTCAATGCACAGTTAAGGCCGGATACATGAGTCGCAATTCACCATCTATGGCACCACTTATTATTTATAACGGGTTCAATGTACGGTCAGGGCATCACACATGATTCAGGGAGAGGATATTTGGTCAAGAACAGACACATTGTTGGGGAGAGGAGCTTGCTCGGGAGTTTCTCACATGAGAACAGCACAATGCAGGAATACAGGAAGACAGGCAGCTGTGGGGAGTTGGATAGTTAAAAAAGACAGACAGGCCACTATAGTGTGCACATAACAACTTGAACATCAAAACTAATTAGTTTAAGTGAGCTGACCTCGGAATAGGGCCTTGTGTCATTTTCCATCAAAACACCCAATCAGTTGGTTTTGTCTCTTCCCTATGGGAATATAGAGCTTGCCTCACCCAGTTCAAATCAAACCAATTCAAATCAGCTGTCAGCTTTTGTCCCAGCTGGAATGATCAGGAGCTAACTGCAAGAGAAAAAGTACATGCACTGCTGCAAGCAGGGCTGGGAAAATAGTGTGCTAAGACTTTTGTAAGCAATAGTGCATATCGTTTTTAAGATAATCAAAGGTAAAGTTAATTGTAAATCCCGTGTGTGTGGGTGGCTCTCCCAATCAAAACCAAGGAAAATGTATAAACTGCATATACTCCCTTAATATTTAGACTACGTACACATATTATACATCAAAATGTTTAGCAGATGAAATATCTATGCAATACTTTTGAAGATATTAAAGTATTGGATTTTCCAATACACATACATTGCACTCAAACTTCAGAGGGACACCTGCGTAAACAAGGGAAGCAATGACATTCCATTGCAATGTGACGTTACAAGCCCTGCCTTCTGTTTCCGAACTTGTGAGTGAACCTATTTGATACAGTACATTAATGTGAGCCTGATATGGCCGGACATATTCGCAATATTAGTCTGGAACCTCTCAGTTAATTTTCGCTTTTCAAAGGGCGCTATAAACGGGCGACGACCAAAATGCCCCTGGACGCAATTGGATAGACCTACAACCAATCAGAGCAACGAAACATGTGACACATCAGCTGGTGCCACCTTGGTTGTTTATGAATATCCCAAAGGGCGATGGGTTCATTAGATAAAAGGTTGTTATTGGCCTGACCCAGGCCATGTCTTCCGGAAATCTGTCTTAACGGGAGGGAGGCAAGCATAATAAGCGAGCAAATAAATCATGAGGTCGCAGATTCGTCTGTTTCCCAGTCTTCACTAATCCAGTTCATATTGATATATTATTCAAACTCAAATAAAACAATGGAATTAGCTGCATCTTATTCAAAACCGGTATTTTTCATTAGTGTTGTTATTTAATGCATGCTTCTTGTTACCCGGGCAGTGATATTGAGGGCATCCATATTAGGGCTTGCACACTGTGACTTCACGTCACAATGACCACCTCCATTTTGGAAGTACAGGAGCATAGGTTACTGGTAGTACTGGTGTTTTGGTCATTGTTAAGTAACTAATCGTGAAAGTATTTGTCATTGTGGGGGGAGACATTGTTGCACTGCCCAGAGCGTTTCTCGAGCGAGAAATGTCAAACAAAAGTTTTGATTAGAATAGGTTACGATATATTTACGTTTATTTAGGGTTTTTACGTCACTACAGCTCTCGAGGCATCACAAAATGGTGGAGTATAGCCAACCAAAAATCCTACGATGCATTCTGATATACAAGCCCTTTTGTGAATAAATAATGTTCTCTTTGAAACTTCTGGTCGCCATCCTAAATAGCCTATAAAAACAAACAACATATATGACAGCTGATGGTAGCCAGGCACACCTTTATTTAGTTGCCTTAATTTATTAATTTAAATTGTTTAAAGCAAACTGAAATGCAGGACTGAACGATTACGGTTGTTCACAATTATACACATTATAAAAAACAGTCATAAATAAAGTGGGCTAATTAAGATAAATGGATGATGAAATTGAGAGTAATCGACTGAAATATCCCACAAATATATGAGCCAGGCTGGTTTATAGCAACAAACTACATACACTTTTTACCAGATAGATGAGCATACCAAATCCGCCTCACACTGAATATACTGAACGGCCGCACACAGAATAGCAAAACACACATAAGTTGCCCAAAACACTGAACATTCCAGTATGCTACATGAATATATGTATGGTCATTATTGTACATGTAAGCATTCATCAGTAAAATAAATATTTCCCACATTCCCTTTGTCGTGAAAAATCAACTAGTGCCATGACAGCATTTTGGGGGGTTTGTCTCAACTAATCACACACAGGAATGTATTGGGACAACGCAGTAGGACTACCCAGTCCACCAGGAAGGATACTTTGGGGATACGGGTCAGGGACGATTATATTTAGCATCCGAAAATAGGTAACATCAGTCAAAGCGATAATGAATGTCAGCATAGATATCTTCTTTGGATTAAGAAAGAAATCCCATCCGTCTCTGATAAATAAGTTATTTTCGCTTTGTTCCTTGTTGTTCTGGAAGTTCAGATATAGACCTACTGCTGACCAAGGTGGACCAAAGTGACACATTTATGAAACAATAAATAAATTAAATACGGTTGTTAAAGCCATCTGTTCCATGTTGGTAGTTAATTCACTTTAACTAACCTAGTTAAAAAGGTGCTGTAGGTCCGATTTAAGAGCCATTATTGTAAAAGTGTAATTTATGAAATTCCATAGCCATATGTGAGATGTGCTGTGAGAATATGTTTAAACACTGTGCCTGCCTCTGTATGAGACAACTGAAACTGTAGACTGCGCCCAGCAAATTTCTGACCAATCAAGGGCTTCTCTTACCTGCTTGGTTTGAAGAATCTAGAGAATCTATCATGTCTGTGCATCACAGGTGCGTGAACGCCTTCTCTGCCTTCTCCTCGATGGCAGAGAAACGAAGGGAGTGAGGGAGCAGAGAGGGTGGTTACATTTTTTGGATGTTCATTTTCTAAATCTCTCGCGTGTCAAATTTTACCTACAGCACTTTTAAGAACTATACCAATATATTACACACAACTAAAAACCTTTTGTTGGACCTTGAAATTGGAAAGATTCTGCATGGCGGTCTGGCAAGTATAAAGATTACAGCGTTTAGAGCAAAGTCCAAATGATCTACCAAGACTGGATTGAAGAGCAAAGTTGTGTGTAGTAGTATTGCATGTGGATAGTCAATTGTAAGACCAAAAGGTGTTTTGCGAATGCATCCAGTTTTTATCTATGAAACAAACATCTCACTGGAATTGTTAGGTAACATTCATGAAGCAGTACTTCACTTTCCAGTTTATTTACATTTACATCTTAACTAGCTGGCTTGGCTTGTGCCAACACACAGGATGCTGCCACTCCACCCTGATTATAACACCAGCCAGGCACATGTTCCATTATAAATCAGGAAACGGGGATGGGAAATGGACAGGGGGCGGGGCTAAGCTTGCCCCCTGCCAATCACGGAGTCTCTGAGCCAACGATGAGGAGTATCTCGTGGGACAGGACGAAGGTGAAGAAGTAGAGGCAGAGGTCGGCGAAGACGTCGCCCATCCTCCTGTAGGTGTCCATGGAGCGATTGATGACCTCTGCCGGGATCCCTGACAGAAGCAGGGCGGCTGTCAGCACCGTGGTCTGGGGCTTCCTTTCCACCTGCGCGACAGGTTCAAGTTCATGTAGGTCATACAAAAAGAAGCTAGGGATACAATTTAGTCAAAGACATGGTCCAGGATTTCCTCAGGGGTTATGAGCGGCTGAATGTTGTCGTATTGTTTTTTTCTTACAAAAATACCAAGCCTCTTCTATTTAAATATTTTACGAGCAAGCACATATACACCCCTTTTCAACTTGCAAGCATGTACAAACAACGCAAAAAGGTGTGTTATGATAATATTAGATGGCAACTCACCTTTGGAAAGTATTTATACAAGCCCATGTAGGCAAGTTCCAGGGTAAGAAATGGAGCGAAAATTGACTAGAAAATATAGAAAAATAACAATTAGTAAAATTAACAATGTAGCAGTGCAACCCATGCTTGTGCCCATCTGAAACAAGTATTATAAAATGACAAATAAAACAGACTTTATAATACTTCATAATAATACTAGATTTAAAGGTAGAGCCAGACAGAGTAAACTCGATTTTTTAAGTGTCAAACCGTAATAATCCCTAATAATAATACGTTTTTAGACTATTGCTCTCGTCTCCTAGCCTTGTTGAAGACTCCTCTCATGCTCAATGAGTGCTCGGGCAGGCAGTAAGTAGGTAGACAGCCTTCCAATCACTTCATTCGGGCCGAATGAAGTGATTGGAAAGGCTTATTACTGTGGCCTGGGACAGCCACAGATCAATGATTTTTCTTTTTTGGCAGAGCATTTGATTTATTGATTGCTGCTGGGATGTAAAGATAATTTCAGAAAATATGACAAAAGATCCCAAAATAAATGGTCTACCATACCTTTAATGGGTATTGTGCTAATGTTATTGTTGCATGAGTATAATATTGCATTTGTAATACAATCTGTAGACAGAATATTATTTGTTTATTAATCAGTTCATTATTGATGAAAACAGCACATGGGACCTTGTACAGAAGACCCCCACAGTGGCCCAGACTCACCAGGTACTTGCAGACAGAGACCCGAACAAACACAGCCAAGAGGAGGCTGCCAATCAACCTGAACATCCTGAAGACATCGAACTCCTCTGGCTCCGAATCCCCTTCCTCGGCCGACTTCTCATTGGCCACTGCCAGTTGTCCGCGCAGCTTCATGGCATCATCAAACCGCGACAGGTACGTCTGTAGACCTCTTCGTGGGGAGCCACTTGGATCGTCCAAAGGCCTCTCCCCCCTGGGTCTCTGTCGAACCCCTGCTGCTACTCCTCTCAAATCCTCCTCCAGACTCCCTCCCACGGGTTCACCCAGGTCTGGCAGGGGGGAGACTCTCCTCTCTGGGGTGGAGCTACGGGAGTGGGTGGTTTCCTGGAGGAAGGGAGAAGGCCTTGGGGAGGTGGACGGCCACGGCTCCGTCCTGTCTAGATCTAGGTGAAACCTGGGCTCTGCTGGACGTCGGGGGGTGCCAGCTGCATAGACCAGAGGATGGGGAACATCAGGCATAGCAGGAAAAGGAATACATATATATTTATGTATATATTCACGTGGTAGGCAAAACCGAGATAGCCAATCAGCAGCTCCAACGACTTAACGTTACTGTGTGACAGTTCTAAAGGATGAATGCGAAACAAAAATATTGCTTTTATAATACCACTAACCAAATAGACGGCAGAGTATTACATACCGCTCTCTGGTTCGATTTTTGTGTAACCAACGATTCGGTTCATTCTGTCCTCTGAATTCATGAGCAATTTTCTTCTGCGAATTTCAGCTCTCCTTTGGGCTGCAGATAAACTCTTCTCTACGGTACTTTTTTGTCCATTATCTTCGGTTGGCTCCATCGTTCAAATTAATCAAAAGTTGTCTTCCACACAGTGCTGTTTAAACAACAATTGGCAATGCAAGCTACAATCAGCAGCACAAAGTAAGCAAACGGAACCGAGCCTTCGTTGGCTGAAGCAAGCGCGCACAATGATGATGTCACCTCAATGCGCGTTGCCGAAGTTTTTCAATGCACGCGCATCAAAAAAGTGCCATGTCAGACACAGGCTCATGATTAAATGAAATGCACATTTCAGTATAAATGAATTATTTAATCATACAAATGTTATATTTATGGATTTAAACGTAACACATCAACGCACTCTGTCAAATAATGCTTTTAATATAAAATAGGTTCGGATTAGAAAAAACGGTGTATACTCTTTAGAAGAACTAAATTATGTTGGGTTTGAATAACCTAATCCAGTCCGATACAACCTTTAACATAAAAGAAAAATACAACCCCATGTCGTAAAAAAATTCTAGATGTAAGTATTTAATCCTGAAAAAGCATTTGCATTCACATTCCTAATAAATGTAGTGATTGATGTCAAACAAAAAATGTGTTTTACCCATGCAGATACCATTTTCTTCTGTTTTTAACAAGAAAAACTACATTTAAAAAGTCCCAACTGTTTTATTTCCTTAGTATAATCTCACCTTATGTTCATATTAAAATCACCAGCAATTTATTGCTTTTATATAGTCTTTAATATACAAGTATCAATAAGTATGATTAAAAGATAACAATGGCTTTGTTATGTCTGTGTTAAAGAATTTCCCATATCCTATTATATTAAAATATTTCTTATATACGGACTGTATTCAAACAGAGGCTTGATAATAAAATGTGACGTTCCATACAAGGCAATTACAGAATTTAATCACATTGGGAGTCTCATAAATTAAACAAAAACAAGACATCATCCGAGGTGATCTGAATCTCTAGAAAGAAAGTATGCGTGTGTTTGAGACCGATAAGGTGATGGCAAAACGAACACAAGGACAGATCTAAACCAAGAGCTGGGTGACAACTTTCCATTGCTTAGTCAAAACAATCAAGGCAGCAAAGACAGCTGTTTACATCTGTACCTACTTGGTCTCTTACCCCTCCTCCCCCAAACCTAACAAAGAACAAAGATTCCTTGAACACACGATTATAATGAGGAAATAAAAAGCACACTTGCCCTCCTTCCGTAGCACAACAGAATAGGTAGAGCCAGGGTGTACCACTCACAGACAAACAAGCACACTTGTGTCATAACAGTCTTTGAACCCAAATACTCTATCATCATCATCATCATCATCCACCTAGCTGCAAGCACACGTACATTACTCTGTATTAAGGAAAGACAACTGTGCTTTTGGAACAAAGTTACATCACACACCAACTGCCTTCTGGACAGGGCCGGTACATAGGATTGTTCTTAAACATGAACACTGATTCACTTGACCATTTACATATGGAGTCCTCACCATCATCATTATTATTATTATTGATTTTAATTCTTGCCTTGCCCCCCCCCCCCCCCCCCCCCACCCCTTCTCCACAATTTGTTATTCCAATGAGTGTGATGCGTTATGATCCACATTCTTCACCTCTCTGTAGGGGCTCAATCCATTAGAAGTTATTTGGTTTCTTTGAATGAATGCTCATGTTGGATCAGGTGGTTTGAGAGCCGCGGTAGGAACTGTTGCCGTCGTCGTCGTTTAGCATTGTCATGGATCGGAAGAAAAGAAAGATGCGACGGACTACAGCTGGAGGTGACCCTGGAAATTAGCGCAGCCCTCACACGGTCGACGCACACGCACACACATAACACACACACGCACGCACGCTCGCACGCACGCTCGCACGCTCGCGACACACTCACACCACACATACGCACGCACGCACGCACACACATCATCCGTCTCTTCTTGTGGCTCCAGCGAGAGTCTATTACTTGGAGATCTGCTGTTGGATGTGCAGCAGGAACTCGTAGTAAGACAGAGCCGACTCGGTCCGGTCCTCGATCATGTTCTGCAGGAAGTCCCCCTTCTGCTGGCTGTCGTCCCTGGAACCAGACCAAATACAACCACGACTGAAGAGACCAACGGACGGAAATACAACTAGAATCACAGCCGGCTCGGCTTTACATGCATATTCCCATCTCCTGTTGTACGGCTGCGTTTCCCCCCCTGGGACAACATTTGATGCTAAAAACGTACGCTTGCTTTCAGATGCAGTTGCAACGCCCTTCTTCTCGAGGACGCTTTTCCATTATTGCTGCACGACGGTCACATCTACTTAGCACGGCAGTTCATTTCCCGGGCGAAACCTACCTGATGACATGGAGGGTCGGGTAGAAGGGCCTCTGCTCCCTGAGCCAGCCGATGAACGCCCTGGTTCTCTGCGACTCGGCGGTGTCCAACTCGGGGAGCTGGTACTGGGCGGAGGACAACAGAAGGAGCGGTGAGGTGGGCATGTTGCTTATCGGTGGGCAGTGGGGACTCCACAGGGGGCTTTCAAATAGGAATGTGTTGTGCACCATGAGGGAGGCCTTCCTGATGGGCTAGCACTGGTAGTGGCATATCTCATATACCGTAATCAGAAAATGCCCATTTAGGCTAACCCTAACCCCAATCACTGACCATTAACACAGAAACTCTACTGCAAAAAAACAATGCCAAGAATCGTCATGGCCTCTAACCATAGATCGGTGGTTATGCAAAGCTACAGAAGAGGTGAGTCATAAAAAGGGCTTGAACCCAGGACTTGTTGCTTGGCCTGGGTATCTGCAGTCTCACCGCTCAACTGGTTGAAATGTAAAGTGGCTGTAATGCCATTCAAACAAAAAGGTCTGGCAGGAGCACGTCCCTTCTTCAAGGACCACCGGTAAATTACGCTGTTTACATTAGTCATTTAAGATTACTCATTAAAAAGGGAAGCAGGAAGACTTTTATATTAGTACCATGTTCTGAGGCAAGGCAGCATAGTCCGGGACGCCCAAGACCTGAGTGAGGAAGTTGGGGTTGCAGCTCCTTCCTACCCATAGATGCATCACCTATCGGGACAGAGAATGGTCCAAAAGTCAAAAAATGTACAGTACAAACGTTGGACATATTGGATTGGAGAATGTCTTGGGCAATCTAAGGCGATGTCTTCGAGGACAATAAATCAGGTGTACATCTCAACCAAACGGTTGAGAAATGAACACACTTGATAAAGACGCTTGGTGTACCTCTTCATTGACGGAGATACCCAATGTCAACCTGTATAAAGGGCCCACACCAGATCCACGCAGGCTGGGCGGGCCTCTACTCACCGATCCAGCGTCCATGAGGAAGGCCCCGTCCCGACACAGCTTCTCCACAGAGAGCTGCAGCTCCCTGGGCTGTGGGATGGTCCGCTCACTGATGTTCAGAGCACCCTGGCCCCAGGAGAGAGAGAGAGAGAGAGAGAGAGAGAGAGAGAGAGAGAGAGAGAGAGAGAGAGAGAGAGAGAGAGAGAGAGAGAGAGAGAGAGAGAGAGAGAGAGAGAGAGAGAGAGAGAGAGAGAGAGAGAGAGAGAGAGAGAGAGAGAGAGAGAGAGAGAGAGAGAGAGAGAGAGAGAGAGAGAGAGAGAAAAAAGAACAAGGTGCATTGATATTTGCCTGAAGGATATTAAGGCCCCTGTCCACAAGGAAATTGATATTTTTTTTGAAAATGCAGTATTTTAGCCTTCCTCTTGAATGTTTTCTGTCACTATAAAAACAGAGGCGTGGTCGAACACCTTCCAACGTTCTGGTGTCCGTGTTGACATGGCAATGGGACGTTTTATGTTTGTGAACGAATGCCGTGGCGTTTGTTCACAAACATGAACTCGTTCCTTCGCTGGCCAGGAATGCGTTTTTGGACATGGGCGGAGGAGGTGGCTCACCTGGTCGGTCAGGTCGTCGACGCGGTACAGGGTCGGGTGGATCATCAGCATGGCGTACACCAGGGGCTGGAACTTGAGCTGACACATGGCAAACACCCGGTCATCCAGCCTGGTGCTGGTGCCTGTCCTGAAGGCTTTCTGGAACACGAACGCACACACACACGAACGCACACACACACGAACGCACACACACACACACACACACTGTATTTAATACATTCATAATGGGAATACTTGCTGACTCAGTGTTCTCACATGGATTCGGGCTCAACAACCAAATAGTCGGACAGAATGGCAGGACGGCAAGACGCCTCACGCATGACGATGTGTTGCTATGGTGATGTCGGGTTGTGTACACAGAATGGAATGCAATGTATTAAGTACAATTATTTTTGAGTCGACGATTTTAACGGCGTTATTCTAGTCGCTGTAAAATCCAAACTGTATTTTCTGTGGGCCTCTCCTAGCTTTACCGTCCTGCACTCGTCCACCAAATGAGACCACAGCAGCGGCACCCCCTCCCACCCCCCACCAAGTGCTTAGCCGCCGGCTCCTGCACGGGCGAGGAGGGGGGGGGGACGCTACCTGTTTGAGCAGCGCGAGGACGTAGAGGGGGAAGAGGCGCAGGCAGGCGGGGGCCAGCAGGCCTGGCTGCTGGATGGTCAACGCAGAGTGGCGGTAGGACGCCAGCGAGTCGATGGCCGCGTTGGTCATGGCGTCCCGGGCGTCGCCCAGACTCGCCGACACGGAGCGGTCCACAGCTAGAGCACGGGGGGGGGGGAGGAAAGAAAAAAAGAAAGAGAGAGAGAGACTCATTAACCGAGAGAAAAACAAGCATTCTATTTTCATAAAGGTTAATTTATTCCCTAAGAGATTCACAGGCATTGGATAGGCCTGTGGGGGATGGTTACTAGGCAACCTGAGCCAATCGCTGCCGACTGCTAAGGGTAATAAAGGTGTTGGGTTAGGGACTACTATGAAAATACTTTTGTCATTACAGCATTAAGCCAAAGAACGTGCACATAACAATGCTGACCGAATGCTGGCTCAACAGTAGATTGATCAGCGGTTTGAATAGGCACTGAATGGTTATATGAAGGACAGGATTTAACTTCCCCGTAAACCGCTGCGAGTAACAACCCTGGTGAATACTCTTGTCCTTTAGGCCAAAGGAGTCCCGCTTCACTGAGGGGAAAAGATGATTTCAAACTGGGCTTCTGCCACTGCAACACCGTCAGCTATTTTCCCAAGCTTAAGTCCTTCTTAACGTTACGTCAGCCATAAGGGGAAGGAAGATGAAGGCCCGGAGGCTAACAGTGTCACCCATCAAGTCGTTGGTCTGTCCACGCAGCCCTGTTCATGCAGGGCTGGCCCTTTTGCGGTGTGCTACTGCAGGCGGGGACATACCCATGCTAGCCAGCAGCCCTGTGACAGCCTGAACATCGGCCCCGGCGAAGACGTCGGACAGGGCGTTGACCACTGGGAGACACAGGGTGTGCACACGGATCCGGCGCTCTCCTGGGGACGAGGGAACGGTCGTTAGATACAAGTCATCTTAATTCTTTGCTTAAAAACATTCCGCCTGGAAGATTTAGGCGCCATCATTTCAGTGCAATTTCTTAAGAAATTGCCACGGCCATCTGTCAGCGATTAGTGAGCTAAAGGCTCGGCGAGGACATCTGCTTTGAGTTGACTCAGTATGAGGCAGACGCAGTTTTTAGACCGCACCGGGCGTATTTGTGACCAACACCTCCCTGATTGGTTCGGGGAACCCATCTGTCAAACGCGTGTGTGTGAACGCAACACTTCTCAGTGGTGGAGATAGGTAGGGAGGGAGCAGAGAGGGAGGGGGGCATTTTTTGGCGCTTTAGTTTAAAATCTTGCTCTTTCTGCTCTCTTTACAACTCTCAAATCCTAGCTACAGCAGCTTTAATTCAGTTATAAAAGAAATAGATGTGATTTCAATTCAGTTACCTTTCCAAGAAAGGGTTGGAATATAATTTAAAAGTTTTAAATGAATTTAAACTGCTTTCTTGGCAAAATGATAAGTTGTCAACACAACACCGTTTGTATTAAAAATATTCACAATATCCCAAATGAGCATTCTTGTTCTGACTTTTTTCAGGAAATAAAATGAAAACATTCAAAAAAAAAAAGGTCCTCAACAAAAAGTATGATTTAAAATGTCTTCCGATCTCAACCACAGGAACCACAAACCCTCAAAAGGGTAGCGCTCACATACATGTAGTCAGACATCCTCTATACAAGTCTTGGTTTGATTCCCTCACCTTTGCTGGAGGTGTAGAGCAGCGCGGCCTGGAAGGACACCACCTGCATGTCCACCAGGTTCTCCTCGATGGACATCTGCACGGCGAAGCCCGCGTCCGGGTTCACGTTGGGCAGAGACAGCAGGTCCGTGGAACGCACAAAGAAGTTCCCATGGAAGGTGTGGATGGACAGACCTGAGTGAGTGAGTGAGTGAGTGAGTGAGTGAGACAGACAGACAGACAGACAGACAGAGAGACAGAGAGACAGACAGAGGAAGGGGACTTTACTTATTTGAGGAACATTTGAATAAAGACAATAAATCCCAAATGAGTCCTATCAAGACGGGCGATTACACGAGACTACAACGCAACACGTCTGGGATCTCCACAATTGGACAAGATGCCAAGTTTGAAGGCTGGGGACATGCAGCTTTTGGCGACCCGCAGATCTCGGGTACACTGGACCATTACTCGAAGGCTCTGGCGTTCTTCCGCAAACCTACCCACCCACCCATTAGAAGACAATAACGAACAAAGCGACACCATGCTCAGAACCAAACCCAGCTGATGAAGACTTAGGGGGTTTTTCCTGAGAGGACCCCAGACTGACCTTTGGTGCAGCGTATCCTCATCACGGCCTCAAAGCCGATCTTGCGGGTGAGGTACCGTTTGAGGTCCTTCTCGAAGCGCTCCACCTGGGAGGGGTTATGCTGGTGGTGGTAGGAGGGGTAGTAGTACACGCTTCCTGCAGAGTATCTGGATATGCATCCTGTAGGGAGGAGAGAGAGCATGTGCGTTTATGTGCATGGGCTTTTGCGTTTCGATGCACCGAGCGAGCCAAGAGATGGGAAAGATGTGGGACAGGGTGTTGAAGAAGACATGACATGTAAGCATAGGGTCACTACAAGGCACATGGTGCAGAATAACAAGACAAAAACACAATAGCTGCACAGGATATTTAAAAAAAGGATAAAGAAAGATAAAAAAAAAGGATACTTCATACAATATAAATCCATATGTTAAACCAAAACACACAAGATTTGTGCGGGTGTGAGCCTCACCTAGCGATGCCAGGTCGCAGTACTGAGCGCTGAGGAGGAACAGGTCCACGGCCACCTGCTGGCCCGAGCAGTCCAGAGCCAGCTTCTTATAAAAGTCCGTGGCGGGGGCTAAGTGCTGGATGTCCTGTTCATACCAATGACAACGCATAGCACAACTTTCTTTTAACACCGGGTTTAAGAGGTTCCACTGGTTAAAAAAGGGCAAAGCTAATCCAAATAACGGCTTTTCATTTCGTTTCTTTCCAGCAGCGTGCTATAGGAACATGCATAATGTCCTTTGCATGCCAGCGTTAACCTTTAATCTAGGCATCTTACAAAGCGTCTCTATCCAGCGAGCGACCAAAAGAATTAGCGGTCTTCATTTTAAGACGGGAAAACTAACAAACTGCTTTGGAAATGCTGCGAAGCCCATTAAAGATGCAAGGTCTAGGAACCATGACATTGTAAGGAAAGCACGACAGTGTCTCCGATCATCTGCACACGACGGCCCCTCGCTCTATGTCGGTCGACGAGCTGTAACGAACGAGCGAATGGCGGGACTTGACAACGCTGTCGCAAGAGATTCGGCCTAGGCGACAACCTATCCCTCGTCAGAATCGATTTGAGTGTAGCACACACATGCGGAGGTCGTCACCATCTCTCGCACAACCGCTCCCGCCTGCGTAGGAACATCTCTCTTTGCGTCAGAATCTCACGCCACAACATCAGGACGCGATTTGAAGGGATTCAGAACTCGCGCGTACACACAAGGCCACTCTCAACGCCATGCTTGATGGGAACGAATTAGCATGTGTTCCAACGGTTTTGCTGAACATGCGCTACCAACGAATAGGATAGAGCTGGCTCTAGAATGGCTGTTATAGGCTTACAGCCATCTGTATTACAGTAGATGGCCGTATGCCTTTAACAGCCAATCAGCACGGCATAGCCAGACAACAAGGGCTTGGAGCCAATGCGAGCTTGCCATGAGAGATTTAGTGAGGTGGAAATATTCTGGTTTTTTTCAGAGCACGTTGCGTTTCTGCATATGCCTTCAGGCACACATCAGAACTCAACATTTGGAAATGTTACAATGTTACTTTAATAGAGGGAATGCTAACAGAAAATGATCAACATTTTCTCTTGTGAAATTGTGCACATAAATACTTATATAACTGAACATACGGCAAACTTTGCTTTTAACGCCACTCGTAAAGCAAAGTGATGAGCTCTGGAATCAAACACCAGAGGCAGCTAGTCAGCATTTCAATCACATGACGCATCACATGACGCACGCCTTTTCCCCCTGAAAGAGCTCTACCATTTTGCATGGCTATGATGTCATTGTACTTATAGAACTAGTTTCAAACAGAACCAATAACCTTGGACATCAGGGAATTGACTGCAGAATCTTTACCCTTTCACCAAAAGTGCATCCTCTATTCCACGATTGTGACCTACGGTGTATGAATATGGTCAATCATATCCCTCGCAGAGCCCATCCTTTGTGGCTATCCCCCGCGTTACTTTCCTCCCTCCGCCGTGGATGAACTGGGGGTTCAACACTAGCGAAGGAGGGCGGCGCCCCCGCCAGCCACCACCGTACCTTGGCAGAGGCTCGCTGGTTGGGGTCTTCCCTGGACTTGAGCGCCCCGACGCCCACGCTGGGCAGCTGGGTCTGGAAGACGGACACGCGGCCGCCGGTGGGCGACAGCAGCTTGAAGGCGGCCTGCAGCGCGGGGCCCAGGGCCGACTGGGTCTCCATGGTCTTCTCAAAGATGTGGGGCAGACTCTTGAGCAGGTCCTGCACCAGCTGCAAGGCGCACGGGGAGGACCGCGCGTCAAGACACGTTTCAATGATAATGAAGTGTGTTTCCAGATGGACGTGAATGTTGACGACGTGGCTGCCAGCGCACGCGCAAATACTACAGTAACGCCACGGCGGATAAGAAGGTTTAATGGATCACACTTGAAGTATACTAAACAGTCCACATAACAGTTATCGGTAGAGCGGTTTCTTACCTCTTTGCATTCATTGAGGTTCACTAGAAGGCTGTCTGGTGTTGGTAAAAAGATATCTAGTAGAGGAAAGATGTAACACAGGGTTATGTTCCCATTATAAACATGATATACTTAAATAACTACTATACAACCCGTATGAATGAACCGGAACAAATGTAAAAAAAATAATAATAATCACGAATAATCTACGACACAAATATCAAAAAGAATATATGAATCAGACTGCTTATTGCTGCATGAAAAGAAAAACCGTACTGCATCACCTTGCTCCTTTGAGCCCGGGTGAGCGTCCTAGCACAACAAGAGCTCCACCGCTTGGCACGGAAGAAATGAGCGTTAGCTTTTGCGAGCCTTAGCCTCTCCCTCACCTTCGATGTCGGACACGATGAGCATCTGTGGCTGGGACATCCCCTCCTGGAGGTTGTAGAAGTGGATGGTGCTGTCGAAGGTGACGAAGCCCACCTTGGTGCGCGTGTCGCCGGGGAGCCTGAGGCGGCACAGACCACGTGGGCGGTGAACACAAGGCACACGAGCTACAGAAGGGCCGGCTCATCTCAACAAAAAGGGGGGCGGGGTGTGTGTGTGTGTGTGTGTGTGTGTGTGTGTGTGTGTGTGTGTGTGTGTGTGTGTGTGTGTGTGTGTGTGTGTGTGTGTGTGTGTGTGTGTGTGTGTGTGTGTGTGTGTGTGTGTGTGTGTGTGTGTGTGTGTGTGTGTGCGTGTGTGTGTGGGGGGGGGGGGTGGGCTTTGAGCTTGCGCAAAAAATAAACCAAGGGTCAGTGTGTTTTGCTTATTGGATTCTATTCGTAAAATCTCGATTTGAACAAATATCAGCCATCCCTGCGTTCCCCTTTCGGTGTCGTTGGTTCAACGTGCGTTCCTTTTCTTTCTTTTTTTAAAAGGGGCGCGGGTCAGCCTCTAGGGCGCGTTAGGGCGGGTACGTACGCGCTGATGTTGTCCAACAGCGACTGGCAGACCACGTTGAGGTAGCCCGTCTCCACCGCGTTGTGGGACACGTCCAGGACGAAGAGGTAAACGGCAGGCTGTGGGGGCCGCAGCTGCGGGGGGCACAGAGAGAGAGCGTCACGAGACCACCGAGCAGGCTTTCCCACTAGTGGAGCACCGTGTACCCAGTCCACCGCGCTTTTTTTTAATAAAAAATGGTAATAAAAGTAGAAGGTTATTGATAATAAATCCTGTTGTACCTGCATTTCATTGAAAATGGTACTTGAGAAAAGGTTAATGATGATCAACACGGTTTTTTGTCAATGTAAGCTAACGCCAATTCTGAATTCTTTAGATGCCAAGAAAACGTTCATTCATACACAAAATATTTGTATTTATGCACACCTAGCCCAAACCAACAGGCACACATTTTACGTCATCCTTATTTCCTCTAAAAAAATAAGACAAATACAGTCGGAATCTTCCACTTGAGGTTTCAATTCCCTTTTTATACATTAGAGGCACTGAATACTCTTTTTAAACTCCACGATGGGGACTCCATCAACGCTGAGATAAGGCGAACCCGACGGCGGTACCATGTATTCAGAGGGCGCTATGAACTCGATGGTGGCGTTCTGGACTTCGGGTCGCTTCTGGGGCTCGCCGTAGGACCGGCTGATGGGGTTGTACATGAACTCCTCGGGCACTGGGGACCAGACCAGAGGGAACGGGAGAGACGGAGGGAGACACACACACACACACACACACACACAGAGACAGAGAGAGAGAGAGAGAGAGAGAGAGAGAGAGAGAGAGAGAGAGACAAGGCGGGTAAGAGTTAGCATGCACTGCTCGCCCATCACGTGACCACCACACTACACATTCTGGGCCTGGGCCCTAGACTGAGGCCCAATCATGACACCCTAACAGAAGACACTCATGGCTAAACATGGCCTGCAAGTGCGGAATAGGGATGGCGGAAGCCACTTTGAGGGATCCATGTCATCGATTAGAGGAAGGAAGTATATGCAGATTCAAAAGATGACAGCAGCAGTTTCCTTTTGGTAAATACACACACAAAAAAGCACATGACACTAAATACACACAAAAAAGCATGACACTTGCTAACATTGGATTAGGTAACAAATGATGCGAAACATCATAATAATCCATTGTGACTGAGTTAAAAATATTACTCAAGTTTATCTATTAATATGCAAAACAAAGAGAATTAGATTAAGCTATTTAGCTATTTTGGAAATTGGCTTAAAACGACAAAAACGATCAGCATAAAGTCAAAAGCACACAGCCGTGTTGGGACAGACGCAAAATAACGTCCAAAATAGAGCAACCAATAGAGCCCTCAGTCAGAAAAAAGCCACCGGCACAGTACATTCGCCCTCAGTGTATTTAACCCCGTTAAAACAATATTATTCTAGTTCTTTGTGTCACAATCCAAATATAAGGCTTACTTCACACTCAGTATGCTTTGGGCTTCAGTTCCAAGGTTTTGTACGACAATAGGCCTATTGACTGGTCATATCTTTCCACGAGACACAATGTAAAGGGGCCATTATAAGCCCCTCCGTTCCAGCGAGCCCTCCTCACCATCGTTGACCCGGTAGCAGAGGTTGCACTTCCATCTCCTCTGGTCCAGGAAGGAGACGAAGGGGTTGATGTAGGTCCTGCAGGAGCGACAGCGCACGATGGTGCTGGATGTCACCACGGGGAGTTGCTTCACGGGAGAGACGGAGAAGAGTCAGGGTCAAGGCGTGTATTTGTGTTTATTCAACAGGGACAATGGACAGTGGTTGACTGTCCCAGAGTTCATCTAGCTAGCTAGATAGATACATCAGCTGGAAGGCAAATGGCACAGACCAGACCTGTGCAGACCTGTTCTGTTTAATGTGCAATAGAGAACGTGACGTGCACCTACATCACCAAGACAAATTCCTTGTATGTTTAAAAAGCGTACTTGGCAATAAAACTTTTCTGATTCTGATGCCTCTTGCCACAAGTCATCAAAAACATTAGTGATGTTGATGGGGGGGGGGTTAGGGAACATTTGTGGATTTCTATAAAATCCGGCTGAGAAAGGGTTTTGACAACAAGAAAATAGTTGAATTCTACGCATTGCGATTTTACAAGTTAGGGGAAGAGCTCGAGTGAGTTTAAGAATCCCTTCTTAAAACACCTGACAAACTGACATTGATCATTTCTTGAATCTTGGTTTATAATAACTTTGTGTTCATGTGAAACGACAGTCCCAGAATGTCTCCTACACTGATCGATGGGATTTCATTATTTCAATCTGTCTGGTCAGCCACCATCTACCGGGACCCTGTGGATAAGAAACGTTGCAGGCTATTGGGATTAGAAAGAACCAGAGACCAGAGTTACCGAGAGGTCTTTGAACGGGTGAAGGAGCAGACCCAGGGGCAGCTTGGCTTTGTTCAACAGGCTCTGGGTCTGAGGGATGCTGGACAACGTGCAGCGGAAAACTCTGTAGGAATGGAGGGGAGGAAGGAGAGGGAGATGGGGACGAGAAGTCGTTAACTTCCTTGGTTTGCTTTCATTCAAATGGCAGCAATTCCATATACTCTCATAGGCGTGTCGCAAGGCTTTCCTAACCACTAAACACATCGCAACTAAATACATGGTATGTGTAGTAGTTTATGAAGTGAAAATCGCATTGGGAGTAAATTATTATTAAAAGGTAGAATAATAGAATCCATATTTAACAATCATGAATGAAACTTGTGCTCTCACTCAAGCTTAATAATGGAAGAGGTCAAGTTCAGGGGTGCTGTGATGTAATAAGCATGTGGAGGATGGCCGGGGGGGGGGGGGGGGGGTTCTTACTCTGGGTTACAGTTGACCTTCTGCAAGTCCTGGGGCAGGGGGGGCGTGGGGGCGGGGATGGGCCCAGCGGGCAGCAGGTTCCTCTCCTGCAGCAGGTTGACCACCCTCAGGGCCTCCGGGGTGCTGCCCTGGAGGCTCAGAGAGGCCAGGGAGGAGCTCATCTGGGCGGGGCCAGGCCCCCCCGATGGCTGCAACACACACACACACACACACACAGGTGCAGAAGTGAGCTGCTGCACGTGTGCCACGGACATAAAAGAGTCAAGCAAGCCGCCGTGCGTGAACTGTTGGAGCCGGCGTGAGCCTCAAATGAGGCAACCTCGGCCCTGGATTTAAGAGGCTTCCTGTTTTTCATGGAGCCGTCACAGACGCGCGACGCAACCCGTCTCAATGGCGGTGAATACGGAGGGGCGAAATCTTGCTCCAATCCGCTCTTTTCTGCCCTCTCCCTTTGCAGCTGTGGAACCTAAGGTCCACCAGCTTTACACAGTCGAGGACGGACCGATCTCACCGCGGCGGCGCGTAAAAGAGCAAACATTGAAATATCGAGCGTTGGTTTAAGTGAGGAAGTCCTCAGACAGACCATAACCAATAGGACAATGCAGGCTGCACTTGTGAAACTAGTACACTTTTGTGAAACCTCTAAATCATTTTGATTTATTTTTACGAGCAAATCAGAGCCTAGTATCCTTTGGCTCATCTTTGAAGGTAAAGAAAAGCATTGGGGTCCTCATCCCGCCACCGCATCCTAACAGGAAGCTGCCGGTCACCTGCTGGTAGAGCTGGGGCTGCTGAGGGTACTGCGACGGGGCGGTCTGCCCGGGGGGGTGCATGGGGGGCGCAGCGCCCTGGGACGCCGCTGTGTTCTGGTACCCTGGAGGGAGGGGCGGGTAGTGACCCAGGTGTCTGCCGGGCGGTCCGGACTGAGGGGCACCAGCTGGAACAGAGAGAGAGAAGGGAGAACCCCCCCCCCCCCCCCCAACGGTTCGTCAATTGAGCGGAGTGCGGCCATTTCTCCCCAGCTACTTGTTCATTTGCATGTTTCCATTTCATGTACTAATACTCCTGGACTCAAAAACAATGCTCAGAAAGGACCCGCACATAAAGAAAAAAATGATGACCAGTTAACCCGGCATTTTTTGCTCATGCATTTCACCAGTAATATAATAAAATAATATTTATTTATACACACACGCACACCACATGCACACGCACACCACATGCACACACACACACACACACACACACACACACACACACACACACACACACACACACACACACACACACACACACACACACACACACACACACACACAAATAATTATTATCTTTTTGTATTACTGGTGAAAAGCATGAGCAAAACATGCTGGTACATATTCATGTTCACATATTCATTCAGACAAACAAATAAACAAACAAACAAAATCATATACCGACAGAAGAACAATGCTTGTATTTGTGGGCAATACACTGCCAACCAAAGCCTTGTATCACTGCCCTGGCGGCAACACTTACCCATTTTGTTTTCCAGATGATTAAAGCCGTATGGAGCTTGGTGGCCATTGCCGGCTGCGGCGCCTGCACCGATGACACAACAACACACTGAATTAAAGCCGGTCTGACACACAGCCGCTACCACAGCGGCTGGCCACGCCACACGGGAAGGACACCGAGCTACACACTCGGAATGCACATCGGCTGGCGTTAGAAATGAGTGGCGCCACATTCGGACACTGAAGACGAACGGGGATGGGGTTGTCTTTTGACCGGTTTCTTGGACGTGCATTGTTGTAACTCGCATAGTACGAGGCGGGCCAATCGTGGGTCCAAAGAACAGCCTATGAAACACTTCACGTTTTGAGTTGAACACTAGAGTTATCCAATATAGGTAACTTGTTCATCCATTCAAATCAATGTTTAAATGACTAGCATGTTGGTAGGCACGCTATGCTCAATGCTTTTTTACCTTTCAGCCAGCGATGCACAGATCTAGACTAAAATGATCGCAGATTATTATTATTTTTACGTTTTTTCACGTATTCCTTTATAACCGACCCATAGACCCTATATTAAACCTATTACCATATTATGGAAGATAATCAAGATCATTTTACAATAATGTGATACATAATTTTGTATTTTTACAATTAATTAGCGGTCGCTTTTCAAATCAATTTAATTTGCATTCTAGGAACAGAAATAGCCCATTAAGAGATGTATTAACTGTTTAATAAACAAACTTGAAGTTTCGGTTTCGGTTGTGTATTTCATTTGACTGCCAGGTGTCCACGTTTGAAATGATTGATTTTGGCGTTTTTTTCCCCCATTCACTTTCCATATTAAATTGTATTATAACAATGCGTTTAAATAAAAATAATACAATATATTTTTACTATAAAACAAAGGTAATAATAATAACACAGATATGTGCCCTATTTTTTGCATTGGTTTGGTGTTGATACCTAAAAATATTTAGGATATAGTGATACAAATTATTATATAATAGTCATAATAACAATAATACTACACAAAACAACAATAGTGTGGCTTGCTTTCCAACCACACTAATAATAAAGCCTAAGAGTAGCAATAGTTGAGCGCTGCCTGCAGCCCTCACCTAATAACCAGTATGCAAAGGAAGTGATAAATATACCCTGCCTATTCCAGAACTTGGAACTTAGAATGAAACTGTATTCCCGCAACACACCGACTCCAACTGAAATCCTGCCTATGAAAGGAGCGCCGTGCACGGCCTCACTCACAAGCTCCGGGGGGTCCGGCCCCAGCGGACAGCGCCGTTAGAAAGTTTAGGTTTCAAGAAGGCCTCGCTTTATCCGAATACTGAATTGAGAGTCGAATACCTTCCTAACAAACGAATATACGCATATTCGAATATTCGGGCTCAGCCCTACCTGATACATGCACAAATTTGAGAAACATGTCCATAGCAAAACATGAATAATTGAAAACTGAATTATATGGTATTTCAGTGTGTGGCATTACCCTAAAACCAGCTAATACAAGTGGGGACGGTACAGGTGGATGGAGATATCTCACTCAATACCCCAATTTCTAATAATATGATGCCATGAACCCTTGAACTGCGGTGCTCTGCCCATGAACAACGACAAAAGACAACAAACCCATTTTACCTTTGGAAAGAGTGACACGGAATGACAGTGAAAATAACACGTGCGTTCCGAGGTACATGGAAGGGTAGCATGCAAAGGAGGGGAGAGTTGGAAGCACCAGGACTACCACGGATACTACTGAGCGGCGGCCAGACAGACTATGAGACGGACTAGACCCCACCTGGACACTCAATGTCCCCCTGCTCGCTGTCAGGCTCAGTGCCCGCTGTACTCCCCTCGCACTGAGCTGCCGTGGAAAGGAAGGAGAGGAGGCGGGAGTCAGAACGAGAGACGGAAAGCAGGTGAGGCGACTGACCCCATTGCATTGTGGGGGAAATCTAGGCCATGCGACAGAGTGCCTGTAGAAATGCATGTGCGCAGTCTGCACTTTCCCAATAAAAAGTTTTGTAATGTGACAATATTTCAAGTTTTAGCATTACATCATTCAGAGCAATTTGGAGAAACGCATGATTTTTTTCCCCCTATAAACTACAACAATCAAGAAAGACCTCAACATTGGATCACTTTCCTGTGATGATTACAGATTGAAAACTTTGACATGATTTTAACACTACAACACACATTTATTAAAATGCCCAGCATTGGCTGAGGGGTACAAACTTACCCTCGGCCTTGGGGGGTGGAGGGGTTGCATTGCCCATAGGTGGGGGTCCCAAAGGGGACATGGCGTGTCCAGTGGGTAGACCCCCATAAGGAGCACTGGCCGGCTGATATGGCTGGGGGGCCATGGGGTGGGGAGTTGGGGTAGCTATTCCTGGTAACGAACAAAAAAATACATTCAATTCCTTCCTTGTACAGTGGTATGGACACACACACACACACACATGCACAAGCTCACTCCTTCACTCACTCTGATTTGGACTAAAAAGGGATTAAGCACTACCCAGTAATACACACGAGACCGGTTTGAATAGGGTGAAAGGGCTAGGCTAAAGAAGCTGGATCTGAACGCATAAAGTGTCTTGTTGAAAAAATAATGGCACGACGACTGCTGGTAAAACAGGGTTGTTGTGTATCGTGTAGACCTCATAATTAGGAGGCTGTGTTGTAACATGAATCTGAACCTCTCAGTGGAACTGACAGCAGGTGTTGCTGACACCTCTTGGTATGAGAGGAGTGGTCCTTCCTTTTTTCTAAAGACAACACAAGCAATGGCAGGCCTCCAGCTGCTCATCTCTGCTGAGGGCAAAAGGCCTTTTACAAAAAGGAAGCAGTGGAGCTTGGAAAACACTTTGTCAAATTCAAAAATTAATTCACACTATCGTGGAGAAGTTCAATTTGGATATTTTGACATTTGATTCAGAACTTTCCCAGTATGCTAATTGGTTTTTGCTTCAGAAGAACAAACAAAACATCACCAAATATTTGTGCGTTGGGTCATTCTAACCAGTTCTTCCATGGTTTGATTTCCATCCATGTTGCGTGGACAGAAATGCATACGGAGAATATCAGCCTTTTGCCCAAAAGAAAGATTGTCGTCCAGCAATCTCCACATATAAATCAAGACAGAGCATGAGAGAGCGAAAGGCCAACTCAGCCACTGTGTAGGCACACAGGGCAATGTCCAGGGTCAACCGGACAGCAATCAGCCTGCTAGATCTAAATCGGCAGCATGACGTGGCAAGTAGATTGCCACATAAAAAAACAGTTACCCTTGAATGTGTAGGACTAATACTGATATTGCCACAATGCTCTGTTAAAATAAGAAACACAACATGTTGCTAGCATGTAGGCACTAAAGTAGTTAGCGCTGATTAGCTGCTTTCATGTTACCTCCAAGAGTATTCAAAGCTGACTGTCTGCACATAGAGGATTAGTCATAAGCAGCATTAACCCCCCCCCCCTCTCAATGCGGGGTCCTACCTGGCGGAGTGTATCCGTGGAGGGGGACAGGGGCCGCGCTGTGCGGGATGGCAGCTAGCGGCGTAGGTGCGTACCCCGCCGACGGTGACGGCGATGGTTGGGGAGGGGGTAGTGTAGCTGCTGGGTTCATCGGCCCAACGTGATTACCCACAGGGCCGGACGGGGGGCCCCTCATGGCTCCGTGTGCTCCGACTGGTGGTGGAGCAACGCCGTGCTGCCAGGCCGGAGACGGCGCCTGCTGTGGCAGCGGCTGGTTTGGGTAGTAATGGTGCGCCATGGCGGCAGGGGGTGGAGGAGTAGCCTGCGCAGGGGGCATCCTAGGAGCGGGGCTGCTGGACTGCGGGGGGGTGAGCGGTGGTGGTGGACCTCCCATTGGGGGTCTGGTCAACAGGGACTGGCCTGGGAGAGCATGGTATGAAGTGACTGGTGCAGTCGGCTGGTAGGGACCTGCTTGGTGCCCGGGCTGGTAGGCACCAGCAGGGGGCCCGGGCTGGTAGGGACCTGCTGGGGGGCCCGGCTGGTAAGGACCAGAGTTGAAGAGTCCAGCTCCAGGGGCCACTGGGCCCTTGGTCTGCATTGGATTGTATGGTGCTTGGGAACCCACGTTGAAGCCCATACCTGGGTTCTGGGAAGGACCTTTAAATAGAGGTGAAACAATAAGAGGCAGGTTAGAAGAACTAGCAACATCTACTTCAACTGAAAGCTACGTCAACAACAAGCTTTTGAACGTACTCTCAATTTACCTAATGGATGGAACATTTTCCAAACTGTGGGCAAACATACAACAGATAACTGATAGGATATATTTAAAAATATATATAACTGGGAAGAAAATAAGAGTAATATAATAGTTTAATATTCTTTAAAGTGCCTTTACTTGTGTAAAGTAAAAAATCAGGTATGATAGAGTTAAATGTAGGATTGCCATCAACTGTATCAGTATAACTTTTGCCAGTAAATGCAACAGCAACCATGACAAAAACCTTGGGCACATGTTCTCACATTGAAATTGTGCCAATACATGGTGGTAACAGTTTCAACTCCATCCACTAAGCCTATTGGATAGCTAGCCAAAGAAGACAAATTGGCTAGGTGTGGAGAAATTACTATAAAACGTTTAATGAGCCAAGATTTAAACCCCTCACTTGTTTGTCTTTCACCCCCTACTTCTCATGATGCACATATGCAGGAAAAAGTCTAAATGTTATTGCTTTCCAGGCAAGGAATATGGATAGGAAAACCTCTTTACGGTTTAGGTGTCTAGGACTACACAGTACAAAAATACAGTAGTGCCACACGGGATGTTTTGGATGTTTTTGTATGAAATTTCAAGAAGCAATATTGTCACACGCCAATAAAAGATATAGATCTGCTGCAGCTTGACTTATGTGAGAACGCTGTGTTGTGGGGTGCTGTGGGAGGGCTTTGATATCGGAACCAGAGTTTGCAACTAGAGGTTCATGTGAGCTGGCTTCCTGATGTTGTCTTTTAATTCTAGCAACTTACATGTATTTTGCATGAAAAATAGGAAATTTTAAAAAAGGTATTAGACTGGGGGTAAAAAGTGAAAAAGAGAAGTATGAAGAGCTAATATGAAAACAAAATTCTTACTTGCTGGGATTTATTTCAGTAATAAGCACCTAGTTGATGCAATATATTGGTGGTGGATGTTATATGTTAGCTTCTTAAATAAGGCTGAAGAAGCCTTCATCAAACAAACCTCAACACGTTGGTTTTGAGAGTTAGTTTCTACTCTGACGTGTTTTATTTAAATTGATAAGAGTACAAAGGTCAGCAATAATGTAGCTGTTTAATTGGCTTGTTGTGTGGAGGAGAGATAAGCTCATTGCGAGATGATTAGTCAACAGAGACTTTGATGAACTGACAAATTGTTTCAAACTGCTAACTGTGATAGAAATGCCAACGCACATTCCTGGCACCATGGCTTAAAAACGCTAACTAATTAAGCAACGATTGAGACAGTGACCCTCAAGTCACTTGTGATTATCACTTTAAATTATATTAGGAACCAAATAGGGATGTGGCAGGGGCTTCGAAATGAACTAGGTTATGGCTGAGTATCAATAACGTTATTTGGCATCTTATAACACATCTGGATCGTCCCAAATGTGCCACATATACAGTGAGACGGCAGATTAAAACCCAGCCAGGGAGTTCAATTCCGATCCTATCTGTAAGAAATGAGTGGGAATCGATGTTTTTTTCTTCTTCTTTATCTTAGGGAAGTGTTATTAGGCCTAAAATAAGGGCTATTATCTCAATCTCATCATCTTTAATAAACGAAATAACGGACGTTTACCAAATTAGCATGGGCGAATGTTGCTTCGTCAGAAAATGCACAGTGGGAGTTCTACTGTGCTAGTTTGCCGACAGTCCTAATCAAGCAGTCATGCCCCACCATCACCAACAACAACCCAGAACTAGGTAACGCTAGCGCTCGTTTCATAGTTTCTGACATCGGGTAGCGCAAACGTCCACATTGTTCCGACACGTTCCGTGCTGCCACCGTGAGCAAACGAAGCTTGCAGACCACAAGCGGCTCGTAAATGTGAAGTTGGGAAGTCACGTCAAGTTTTGACACACTTACCACGAACGTTAGCGGAGTTAGCTTGCCAACAGAAAGCGACCCAACTAGCTAACCCACAGAAGGGCCGATGGGCTTTGTATGTTCACGTTAGCTACTTACCATTTGCATAGGTCTGCCCCGTCCCGTTGCGAGAGTTGAATCCTGTACTTGACATCTCGAAATAGACACCGTGATCAGAACTAGAGAATCTTACTTTGCGAACGACTAGCGTCACTGTTAGCGTCTTCGGCTAACAGTGTTGCCGAATTAACGCAAACCGGGTGACAGCAGGACGTCTAATTAAAGTAGTGGCTTTATCGACGTCCTGTGATAATTTACAAAATAAACTCCCTGACTAGTTAGACATCACAGGGTTACGATGAGAGCCATTGCCCGTTAGAGTATAAACGTAGGCCTTGGATAGATATTCGTGTAAAACACTTCTCTCCTTCCACAGGAAGTCGGGATGGTCTGGCAGGATCAACGTATTCCCCGGGCATGCGCAGTACTTACACGTGGCATTTCCTCTTGTGTCTCTGTATTTTCAGTGTACTGGAAACAAAACAAAAAAAAAAAAACAGAACTACAGTCACAAATGTTCTTGTTAAAATGTGGGGACCTGTTCGTTGTTACTGAATTCATCTGACATTTCATTGCTAAAGTATTAACTCTTAGTTAAACCAAACCCCCCAGGTGAAAACGCTGCTGTTTATAGAAGAAAAAAGTACATCTGTAAAGCCACTTTACAGATAGCTTATAGCTAATGTCATCACCTCTTATATATAAAAGAAAAGTGATACATATATTAAAACGTGATCCAGTTAACATATTTAAAACAACAATTGATTTAATCTGATCACACTTTATTTCTGTGTTTTATATTTTTTTAAAGAGAGTATTATAATATTTTCTATTCAACTTGTTGTATTCCTATCGGAAAGGTGATTGTGAAACATAAACAGGAAGCGGCTGGGTGGAACTGGGAGTTGTTGAACAGCCATTGCAGTGTCGTGGCTTAGTAACAAAACACGAAAGCAAAAGAAGACCGACACTTAAAAGCTTTCTTTAGTCTTCAGGGCCAATTTTAATGGTTATAAAAGTGTACATACTTGGCGAATTTATCTACACATAGCAATCGGGTAAGTCTGTCAATTTATTTGCAAAGATGGGAATATATTACGCCTTAAAGATCGGCGTGAGAGCTGACGCTCACAAGCTTACACAAGCTAGCAAGTTGTTTAAGGGGCTAATGAAGGTACGCTAGCACGGCTAACCCTAAACTGTACGCAGCATTAAAGTACACACGACACTGGATAACCATACAGCTGAATAATGTCACATGTAATATAAATTTAGGACATAAACTCGCTGTTCGATAAATACAAATATATGTATTATTTCCAGTGTGTCTTTAGCCCAGGGGTTAGCTACTGTAGCATTGCTTGCGGTGCTACGTAGTATCGGGACATGACACGTAGCTAGAAGGTTCAAGTTAGCGACCCTGTTAGCCGGCCTCACCTTAATGTTAGAGAATAATCTATCCGAACGGGCATTATTGTAAGCATTTGAATGTGTTTTAGAGTCCACGAAAGCTCCAATGATGTGTAGTAAAGGGAGCCTAGCTGTAGCGCGACTACTTGCTATAACGTTACTGGTTTGACAGTATAATCGAGTATTTGTATAGCTGTGGCCCTTTGTGTGTATTTAAATGTCGACTTTTACTGCACATATTTCGTTTTGAATACAGCTTTAAAAAACGAACCCATACATACGTTAATGTTTTTATAAAAAATATATCTTATTTTTTAAACCGGCTGTAGAGACTATAACGGCAGTTGTAAAATAGATCCTTAAAGTAATCTACATTTTAAGTATTGTTAAAAAAATAGATTTGGCTTTTGACCTTTCTATCTCTGACGATATAAGCCCCTTGTATAGATTGACGGTGACAACTGAACACAAGTATAGTGCGGATGAGAGATCATTCTCTCTCAGAATATAGACCCTAACCTTTTTTTTCACTTTGATAATCGTAATACTCTTTGAAACATACCCAATGTCTAGGTCACTGTCTCATGAAAACTATTTTGCTTTCTACATTTTATGTTGATAAACTGTTTGTTATATTGCATTTCTAGTATATTTCGTATTTAAATTCCCACATTTTGACTATTTAAAACGTCTCTGATCCTCTCACTTGTGAGTCAATAGTTAAATGGTCTTGTTTATTGTGCTCCCAATACCCAGGCCAGTTTGGTGACTTTAAAGAAATATGTTGACATAAGGTGCTTTGTGAGGTGCTGTTGGTCTAGTGCGAGCGCTTGTTGGTAGAGTGTATATAGGTGCCCATCTTGCTGGCATATGCAGCTGACTTTGATGCTTCACAAGTTCCCACGTGGGAGCCACAGCCTCTTGCTCTGTCACAGCAGCAGCCTGGGTAGGCGGAGGAACGATGGGCGACAGGAGCCTATCTCCTGCTGACGTGTAGTTCAGCTGTGCTTTGCATGGCTTTGACCTTTGCCTACTCTACTCTTTAGCCCCTGACTTGTTTGCATGTTACACAACCATGACCCCAGACTGGTCCTCTCTTGTGGTTTTAGATGCCAGTATGTAAGGAAAGAATAGAGGAGGCTCTTGTACGGTCACGTAGGGGACTGGGATTTCCCTTCTTAGGCAGCCAAACGTTTTTGGAGGGATGAAAAGGTTATTTTATACTGATCGTTTACAGAGATAAATATTAATTATCTGTCAAATTCTGAATTGTTTAAGTCCTAGTGCTAAGAGTTGTGAAGGGTGTTATTTTAAATGGTGTTGTCGCTGAAACCAAGCCCAAGTCTTTGTTTCAGCGACAACACAGAGCTCTGATTGCAGATGTATGTGAAAGAGTATCTGATGATCATTGCTCTGAACCTCCTGTCCAAAGAGTCACACTGACACAAGATAATCACTGGCTGCGCGTTCTTGTAGAATTCCATTGTTTTTATCACACGCTGGTTGAAATTCACTCATAGGTTGTGGTAGCAAATGATCTGATTGCCGTTTTTCAGGCCTGGGGAGATGGTCTCAGTTTGGGCCATTGGTGACATTACACTAGAGTATACCTAGACCCTCAAGTAATCGTGTCCTGTCAATCTCTAGGGGTTAACCTCCCATGTTGCGTAGGCAACACACAATTTCCAATCTTCCAATCGGACCTCAGTTATGACCCACCTTGTTGTGTAAAATGATCAGACTAATGTTCAAATGAGTCACAACCCAAGCACTTATCTTTATAGCTATATCGTTTTATTTGTTTGGTAATCTGAACACATACTCTTAACAGTACTCCCTGAGTTGATGTACTGAGACTGGTTTTGTAGTTGCCCAGACCAACGTAAGTTCTAGCTTAATGTACTATAATTGATTTCTTAAATTGTTTTCATTTGGTTCATTTGCTTCATTTTGTTTTTCTTTTCCCCTACAGGATTCGACAGCTTTGGATATGTCATTCATATTTGATTGGATTTATAGTGGTTTCAGTAGTGTACTGCAGTTTCTAGGTGAGTACACACACCTCTGGGTGGCACTTTCTAAACCTTTTTTGGTCGATTAATTGTCTTTGGTTGTAGTTATAACTGCCATGTCATATTGTCAAACCATCGGTTAGGTTTGTTTAGTAAGGAGAATAAATACTTTTAGTGGCCGTGGCATCAAAACAGATTATCCATTATCAAAAGTGATGTGCCAATTGGCCATCACCCCACCCATAGTAGGCTTAAAGGACAATACTGGTCTAGGTGATCAAACCATCATAACCCTCTCTCCTGGCTTCATGTAAACATCTGTATATGCTCCCGTAGAAGCCACAAGTCTTTATGAATCTTAAAACCTTGTTTTAAGAAAAACATGTTTTATTTGCGATGCCATGGAGATGTACTACATTACTCATAATCCTAAAGTGCAACAGTGGTGTCTCTGATTGGTGGAGCGCTAAGTTTACGTGTGCTCAAATGACCTCCGGCCCAGCCCTTAGTAGAAATGGCCACACCTGACCTGACAATGCGTTGACCAAAATAAACCTAAACCCCATTGAGTGTGTGTCAGGAATTTGAAAACCCCAAATCGAAGCTTTGACATCACCTTTCCCTCGTGCTAAGGCATTAGCCATTCTTGTCGATCTATCTGTGGGGAAGTGGCCCTTAGGCCCCTCTCTCTCTGTCAGGAAACGGGTGTTTTGTGCACACATGTCTATGGGAGTGCAGAGCCGCTACTCCTGCTCTCCCTGTCCGACGGGTAGCTGCCGCTGTGAGCGACGCTCAGAGCGAGCCCCTGAGTCAGCCGACAAGTGTCACACGTTGACTGGTGCAGTTTCACAGGAGAGCAAAGGGCATCTGGCTGTCATCGCTTCCTCTTTTGAAGCACTTGCTAAGGCTCATTATCCGACGTCCTCACGTGAATGTAATACGACGAGAAGCCCTTAAAATGATCAAATACGAGGCGTGAGAAAGTAAAAGTAGTTTTAGCCCAATACCGTACTTGAAATGTCCATATACTTCAAAGTAACTCCATTAGAATGGTATTTTGAATTCATAAGCATATCGTGATATGTATTGCTATTGTGTAAAAGGGCCCATAATGATGGTGATAATGCATTTTCCCATATGGCCCAGCCCTAGTTCTGGCCGTACTGAGCCTTCCTCTGGGTCCTCTAGGTTCTTCTCAGGGTTTGTCCTGCATTGCAAATTCTTTGGCGGCCAAAAGGATTTCACGGTCCGGCAAATCAAAATCCAGAACGCCAAAGAAAGTGAATTGAGAAAGCTTCAAATACAATATTCCCAGAATCGGTTTGATTTGGGTGCAATGTGTTCTTTTGGCCAGCGGATGGCGGTACGTTGTAGGCCTACTAGTAGCCAACCAAGCGCCGATTTCGTCAGTCCTGTGCATTCATTATCGGCTGGCTTAACATACAAAAGCAAATGTTACGCCAAATATCTCAAAGTGTAAAATACATCCCAGCCCACTTCATTTAAAAGGATGTCTACGAGAATTAAAGTAAAAAAAAAAAAAATATATCGAGACAAACGTAGACTCTCAAAATCTAAAAACTACCGTCAAACTATGCAAATGCTGAAACCGTTGCTGTGAATGCAAACTAAACGCACAGATTCTCTGTAATGTGCCTCTATTCTCTTGCGACACCGACGAGCAAAGCCTTCGTCACTGTCGGTCGATCGTGAGTGGATCGGGCTACTAGTTTGGGTATTCTGACGAGGGACAGTCTGCAATGTAGACCGAATGGAGACCGTAATAGTTTCATTGCAAAATACAAGCTGTTGAAACTGCTCCTGCAATGAAACTATTAAATGCCACTATGCTTGCCTTCACTGTGTTTGTGTTAGCCTGATCATGTTATTCTGTAAATTGAACCTGATCACAAATTGATGTCGATTATTTTATTTGTTATATATATACACATCTAGTCAAAAGGTGTTCAAAAGCAAAACATCTCATTGTTATGTCATGAATTGCTCTTTGTATTCCAAGAACATCTTTTTGCCAAAACTTGAGCATGAGTTCAACAAGGACATCACTGTCTGTGTATTCATTTTATTCATGGTTAAGCCAGTCCTTCTGGCGCTAATAGCCTTGAGCGCCAGCGGGTTTTCTTTCAAACCTTTAAGGACTGTTCCTGGGAAATCCAATTATGTAACTGGTTTCAACCTCTGAACCTGGATTTGAAACGCTTTATTTTTTTAAACACTGCCATGTAATGCACATTTCTTTTTTTTTCTTTTTTTTTAGGACTGTATAAAAAATCTGGCAAGTTAGTATTTCTTGGCCTGGACAATGCTGGCAAGACAACGCTCCTGCACATGCTCAAAGATGACCGACTGGGACAGCATGTGCCAACCTTACATCCAAGTGAGTATACGCACATGCTCTTAAACTGATGTTTTAGATCTGTTTAGTTTTTCTTGTTTATGACCAGTCTTCTATTTTGGCGATGAAATACTACATAGACTCATGATTACGCCGCAACTACACTGTACAGAACATTCTTGCCAAAGACCTCTGTTTAGCCTGACGATAACCGAATCTCAATAAATGAGCAGAGAAATATTTCTTTGGTTCGGTACAGGGGCATCTCTACTCTAATCTTGGATCCCTAGAGGAATTATTTGACTGTATTATGCAAAGCCCCCCTTTCCGTTAATCGCCATGAGAGGTCATCAAAGTGTACCCGCTCCTCTTTAGAGATCGGAGGGTCTAGTGAGTCTTCTTTAGCCGACGAGCTCAACGTTCGAGCAAACCCTCCGCACATTGGCCAACGGCCAAGCTTTTTATAAGGGGTGTAGCAATGTACAGCTCCATACAAACCAGAGTATGGTAGGTGGGGTCAGGCGACGGTTCAAGATGTGTGTATCCTCATCACGTACGGATGCCGTCAAGATGTTGGTGCTCGTTGTGCGTTACAGTGATGGGCACGAACTGATGGCAACACTCAATTCCCCAGTCCCAAACGGTTTGGTCTAGCACCTTGACACCCACATACTGTACACCACAGCTACGGTCAATACATGTGTAATCGTAATAACGTAATGTAATGGACCTGAATATAATTAAGGAATGGTTTTAGGAAATTGGTGATTGTTGAACAGGCAAATGATATGTTTGTGTTCTTACTTCTCGTGGGGACCAGCTGGCAGAGACAGCTGCTGACTCCTAATCTCTAGACCTGCATCACTGTGTCACAATCAGGCCTGGATGGCCCTTGGTCTCTGCCATCTTACTGTCGCTTTACACAACAATAAAGTCAGCTGAAATCACACCATGCACAAATAAAAGATGCCCAGCCTTGCCCACTAGACCCTGGTCACTTTTGATTTTGGTCAATCACATTTCTAGCAATCTTGCCCTTTATTTGTCAACACCGATCATCTGTCAGGCGTCAGACCATGCGTCTGGTTGTTATTTCTCATGGTTACTTTGCTTTACTCAAGCTTTTGAGGAAGTTCGCTGTTGATTGAGACTGTGATTGTGATAAAGGGCTATGCAAATACACTTGACATGGCTGCTTCAATATGTCAATAACACCTGGCTACGAAGTATTAACTACTCAGCTGGCATTCACTCTAACCCGACCCTGACCTCCCTGCCAATGAAGGCTGTGAACATGTACGGGGTGTGGTTTTTAAGGCAAGGGGTCTCCCATATGAGTAACCATGATCGCTTCTATTCCCACCAGCGTCTGAAGAGCTGACCATCGCTGGCATGACCTTCACCACCTTCGACCTGGGAGGCCATGCACAAGGTGTGTGTGTGTGTGTGTGTGTGTCTGTGAAAGCAGGACAATTTAACTTTGTGAGATGATTTTGGCTACTCTAGAGACTTCCACCTGATTTAAAAAGTAAATAAATATCTGTATTCATGTGATGTGTAATGTGCATATATTACAAATGTAATGAACATGAAGTTGAGTGTGTGTGGTTCTCATGCTCTGCCCATTTGTGTACCCAGCACGCAGAGTGTGGAAGAACTATCTTCCCGCCATCAACGGCATCGTTTTCCTGGTGGACTGTGCAGACCAGCCAAGATTGCTTGAATCCAAAACAGAGTTAGACGTGAGTACCTGCTTGGTCACTACTGACCGATGCACTTGGGTTTCTTAGCAAGTTTTCAGGAAAACTTGCTTGGAAATGTTAGTCTTTTCTCTAGTGATTAATTATATAAGATGGTTTCAAACACTATTATTTAGGCTACATTAAACATAAGTAGGCTACCGTTTATTTACCCTTTTAAAGAAGACTGAGTGTGTGTGTAAAGTTCTCGAGTTCATCCTGTTTATGATCACAGTTCTTGTTTTCACACGAGACGATTACTTCGTCATGGTAGTTTTAATACGGGTCATGGAGAAGTCATAAAAAGTTGTGATTCCTCCAGGCCGGTGTCATCTCTACGAGTAGTGATGACACCGACTGATCGGCCAGCATCACAGGCCGATAATGGCTTAAACATGTCATTGATCAACCAATCAAGTGACTCAAACGTTTGTGGTTTTTTTTATGTCGGTTTCCGCACAAGAGTAGACTTAACCCTTATCATTCTTCACACATCTCCACGTTAATTGAAACTATTGAAGTGTGCATAATCTCACAAGGCTTCACTGAAGCGTTACGTAGCCGAAAGAATGCAGCCATAGTACTTGCATGTCAACATATTTCCTACAACGTGAAGCCATGGCTTTCTTGAAACCTAAACTGTATAACAGTGTTCGGCCCCAGGCTGAGCTCGTGAGTGAAGCCGTAGACAGCGTTTCTCGTGGGCACGGATGGCACAAAGAGTCGGCGTGTTCCGCCAATAAGTTCCGTCCTAATTTCGAGGTTCTGACATAGGCGTGTTTATAAGCGAGAAACTGTATACGCTTCCTTTGCATACTGGTAACTATGTTTTGATATTTGAATTGTAGTTTTGGCTAAATGTATTCGTCCCAATGATACGTTCATCAACTTTGTTTTCAAGTGTGCAAAACTCCCTAAATAAACCCCAATCAATAATGAATGAAAAGTATATACTACCGTTGACTAACAGGCTATTGCTGACTTGGTTGAATACTTAAAATCATAACACAACACCTGCAGCCTTTAAAGTGGCAGCCTATGAGCAACGCGGTTGTAAACTTGGGTAATAGGCCTACGCCCCAGCACTGGAGGCAAAAAGTACCAGTATAACTCCCATCTGCACGCGTACGTTGGCACCATTTTCAACAATCCAGACGCACGCAGTAAAATATGTTCTATAAACACACACGATACAATAATGACCGTGGAGCTGTCTAACTCAAAGCTACCACAATAGACGTATGGTTACGCTGTTTCCCAGTATAGGATGGAGAACAGGGTCTCTGTACTTTTCTCTGCCTGCGCATATGCATGGGTGCAGAGCGCATCACTGTAGCCTTTGTTTAAATGTGGGGTAGAAGGGGTGCACTAGCCGTTGCAGCTCCTTCCCTTGGTGTGGGTGAGAGGGTTGGCCTGACTCATTCCAGTAATCATCCCACCGGTCCTTCTCCTTGTTAAAGTGGCGTTTCAATTCCACCACATTGCTTAAGTCTTCGTTACGTCTTAACTTACTTGTGTGGCTCCACTGCTAACCAGTCCAAACTAAAAAGCTCTGTTTGCATGCCGCCGAGTCTGCTCTTAAAGCCACATGGCGCATTTCTGTGGGCTCAACAAATGATCAATTATATTGGGCAAACTAAGAGCCAAAATATTGGTGATCGGTATCCGATGGGTTGATCACACATTCAAAAGCTCTGTGCTCGGTATCAGTCAAAAAAAAAAACCTGATCGGTGCATTCCTATCTATTAGCAATATTTACTTTTAAAGAGGTCAAAGCAGCTGTTGGAGAAGTTTGTCACTGTCCCCCATTCAGTTTTCTTTCACAAATATTAACATGCAGTGAGAGCGAATATTAAGTACATTCTGATGCTTTCAAGGCTAGTGTAGATTATCTAGAATAGCTCTGAGAGTTAGGATTTTGTCAATATGACACTGGGCAATGTCCTTTTTTATATTCACTATATTCCTTTGTTTATGCATTTCTTTTTGGGCTTATAAAATGGAGGATATTTTGTGTTATTTGCTACTCGATTTGTTAGTGTATATTTTGACAGTTTTATATATATATATATATATATAATAAATGGAAATGCCAACACTAAAATGATCTGGTCACTTTCAGGTGAGATTAGGTAACACTTGACCCTTTCGTCCCGACAGGCACTTATGACAGACGAGACCATAGGAAATGTGCCTATCCTGATCCTGGGCAACAAGATTGACAGACAAGAAGCCATCAGTGAGGAGAAGCTCAGAGAGCTGTTTGGATTGTATGGACAGTCAACGGGCAAGGTGAGTTAGGATGACCAGCCCACTGTTTTGTTTCGTTTTTGTGAGCGACGGGCTAGTGGGCTCAGATTCTAGAGCTAGTAGTAACACTGATCACCAGCCAATTCCAAAGGTGTCTGTTACTGCATTGGCTGTCATCCAGTTACATGATTTTAGATGGTCAGTTCAGTTTTGTGGAAAAACGTTGGCAGTGAGTAACTGTTTGCTAAAACACTAGCGCCCATGGGGGGAATTGATCACACATTCCTTTTTACCACAGGCTGTCACAAATGTATAGACCTCGAAATGGCTCATCAAAATGATGCCGTATAGTGAAATACCCAAACCCACTCTATCTACAGTAACAGTGGCTGCTCAGATCAAACTGCTTTGATTAGAGAGAGCTGTGTTGCTTTGCCGGTTCACAATGGCAACGATCCCCATGTTAACTGCTGTAATGTGCATGAGAATTAACTAATGAATCCACGCATTCATATATTTATCTTGATGTATAAATAAAATAAGATTTTTACACTTCTGATAACCTATACAATGGGACAGAAAAGCTTCAGAAAGAGTTAAATACGAAAAAGAAAAAAATCCAAATCTTGTATTTCATTTACCTGGTAGCCACGGTGAACGTGTGTGTGTGTTTGTGTGTGTGCCTCGCAGGGCAACGTCCCCATGAAGGAGCTGAACACGAGACCACTGGAGGTGTTTATGTGCAGCGTGCTGAAGCGACAGGGCTATGGAGAGGGCTTCCGCTGGCTCTCCCAGTACATCGACTAAACGGCCCCCCTCCACACGACCAAGGACCGCCCCCACCACCACTACCGGGGGAGGGGAGGGGGAGGCGCCTGACCCACCAGCCGCCCCTGCCATTGCCACCAAGTACCATAGCCAGCCCCCACCCCACCCCCACCTATCCACCACCCCAAACATCTGCCTCCACCTGCCGAGAGAACGCAGTACAACCTGAATCCAATAGACTTTTATTGGTCGAACATTTGGTCACACACACACACACACACACACACACACACACACACACACACACACACACACACACACACACACACACACACACACACACACACACACACACACACACACACACACACACACACACACACACACACACACATTCTCGCACTTGCACACGTTGACTTATTTATCTCTCGTTAATCTCCTGTTCATTTTTTTTTTTGTCTTCAAAGCGGTCAAATTAATATGGATTGTGCGGCAGAGGCCTTTCCATTCAGATGCTTGAAATCTTTATACTAATCCATTTCCAGTTTTCTTTTTGCCTTCTCCCATTCCGCCGTCCGTTGAGTGTGATGATAAAATGCATTACAGCTGTCAATCAATTCCATGATTCCATCGGTAAAGCAGTGTCCCTCCCACCCTTCAGTCTCATGGGCTCCCCACCTCCAGTTTGAGCAGCGAGGAAGAGCAGTGTCGTTGTATACATCGCAATACACTTTTTTTAACAGGAAAGAAAGATGTGCAGATATTTGACCTAGTATTTAATTGTCGGTCCTAAATTCTTTTTTTTTTGTATCACCTCTTCAATAAACATTAAAAAAAACATATGTGGCCACTTCTACAGCTTGCACCCTAAAGATGTGTACGTGTGGCTGTTATTTTACCGAAATAGAGGGTCCATGTATCTCAATGTATTGAAAATAAGGACTTTAGTTTTTTTTTTGTCAGGGTAGCTGGAAGTTGGGCGTTTTAATGCAGTCAAGGTTTTCAATACTTTTAGGCACAGCGAGCATTGAGCATCAATCAATGAATTCATATTTGCTCAGACCGTATGCATTTACGCAAGAGATTTTAAATACAAAAAACGATCATTGGCTATCACAACGTTTTACCTTTTCGAAGGTTTAAAATTGAATATGTATACAGCACAAACTGATCAGGCAAAAAATGTAAGGAGTTAGTGACTTCATTATGATGACATGCAGTACGAGACAGTGAGATAAAAAAGTCAGTCCTTAGCACCCCCTAGAGGTTAGTGTTAGACTTCCCAAGAGCAGCCTCTAGCCAGGGCCCGAGACACCCATACGAAAGGGACCACATTATATATATATATGAAGTGTACTTGAAAAACGTACATGGATATTATATAGATAGACATATATTTTTCTTTATAAGCGATATCCCTTAATCTATGTGCATTACCAGAATATATTATGCATGCCTTCTGTAGGGTTTTGAAGACCAATATTCCAGCGAGTACAACACAAGGAGAGCAGATGCCAAAACATGTTAAACAATGTTAACAAATTGGAGATGTGTCCGTCTTTTGTTTTAATATTTTTAAAGGAAACATAATGGAATGACAATTAAGAAATACACCCTTTTCTCTCCTTTTTTTTTTGTTGCTTTTTGTTCCCATCCCTGTCTCTTTTAGTCCCTTATGCCATCATAATGAGCTGTTCCAACAGGAAGGACTTGCTGTTTGCATCATTAAAACAATATTGTAATAAATGTTTGCAATGAATATGAGGCTCGACACAAACGTGGATGGTTTGCTTCTTTTTTCTTTTTTCCTTGCCGTCGTCACACGTAGGCCTACCTGATGACCATGTAGCATGGCCTGTGTAACCGGTGAACTAATGATTCATGCACACGTTTCATCCAAAAAGGAACACATGCATTCAAAGCACTACTCTTATCCAGTAGTGGGTGCCCAACATGACAAGGTTATTAATAAAATAACATGCGTGGGTTATGGTTATCTTAGGACGCCGGTTGACCAACAGCTGGTGTGTTGGTCATTTGAATTCAAAGTGTAGACATCGACACCTATGAACTCGTTTGAGTTGCCTAAATAACTACAACCAAACTGTATTTCAGTCTGGTCTATGTACACACAAAGACACACACATTGACCGATTAAATCTGTTCGAGGAGTTGCCTTTGGCCATCTATAGCTCTACAGAATAAGACGCCACTCTGATGATGCCCTATAGCTGTGTAGATAATATGTGGAAAAAAACACAACTGACTAATGCCTTTGGGGTTGAACCATTGCTTTCCTCTGGCAGTGGGACCTTTATTTTCCATCTCCGTTTTGCGTACATTGTCCTCCATATACTTTGCATACAAACTAGGCTGCAACCAAATGAAGATTCAAATGATTTATTTCAATCCTGGTCCTTGACCACCTGGCCGAAGAAAATGCAGAAAGATAATGTGATATAATTGCGGTACTCGCCAATAGATTTGTTTACTTGAAACGGTTTGCTTGTGTTGATACGCAGTTTCCCTAACCAGGTGGCTTTCGGTTCTTTGTGACCTCCGCACGGGATTGTGTATGTGCTGACTGGCGGCCTTGACTTGGTGCCATACCGGGATGGATCTGGGGATCATCCGTTTCAGCGGCCGCGCCCACATGTGACGTCACAAAGGTTCCGAATGACTCGGGTAGTCAAAAGAATGACGTCATGTGTCCTTTCCTAACCTCGTTTCCTTGACCTCGATGGAAAACGTCACGAGGTCAAGGAAAGAGGTGATGGGTAATCCATAAAGACAACCGCAGTGCTTAGAGAATCCGACTGCAGCTACGCTAGGCTACGTCATTATGCGATGGGCGTCGTGGTGAAACTACAATGTTCCCAAGATGGACTAACTTTACTAAAAGCGCATCTTGGATACTTTTCCCGGTGCGTTTTAAACGTGTTGTTTCATGCAGGCTGCATAAACCTGGACCACCTGGTGAAAAATACCACTTCATTACCGAGGTTGGAATTAAATAAAAAATATATAATAAAAGCTCCTAGTCACGAAAGGGAAATGAAATAGTTGTCACATTGATAATGGTTGCTTACTCTCAAACTCCTGTCCACTCATATTTATGGACATAGATCCCAATTAGTATGAGTGTAGGAAAATAATTGTCGGTCATGTTGATCGCTTGTTCCTGCTGCAAGGAACTGATGGACGTAGAGGATGGTCCAGTGTAACCTATGGTAACCAATGGTCCAGTGTAACCTATGGTAACCAATGGTCCAGTGTAACCTATGCCAAAGGAGGTAAGAAAGGAAGCAGTGAAGCACCTTTCCTTAGCACTTAGAGAATTCTAGCTCTTATCATGGCTGCCACTTAAGATACTTCCGGGTCATTTCACTCAGTTAGGAACCTTCCTAAGACAAAACGACTATCCGACCGCAGCCTCAGTCCCTTGATAAGCACGAAAGGATGGAAAGCCATTGGTGACAAACCCGTCTGGGAATATACTCCTTAAAAAGGTAGAATATGTAATTTCTGCTGCTAGGGTTCGCTCATTCATTACAACAAAAAACGTAGTTTCTGACATTGGGAAGTAACATGGGATCATGGGAGTGATCACATGTTATCATGGGAGTGCTCCCATGTTACCATGGTTACCATGGGTTATCATGGGAGTGCTCCCATGTTACCATGGTTACCATGGGTTATCATGGGAGTGCTCCCATGTTACCATGGTTGCCATCGGTTATCACGGGAGTGATCCCATGTTACCATGGTTACCATGGGTTATCATGGGAGTGATCCCTTGTTACCATGGTTGCCATGGGTTATCACGGGAGTGATCCCGTGTTACCATGGTTACCATGGGTTATCATGGAAGTGATCCCATGTTACCATGGTTAGATTAGATTACACTTTATTAATCCCCGGTGGGGAAATTCTTGTGTTGCAGCACAGCAGCAGTCAAAGAAGACATACAAGAAATAATACAATACAAAGTAGTGCTAACTACTCAGACGCTGTTGTGCAGCCTAATGGTTGCAGGCACAAAGGAGCGCACAAAGCGCTCCGTCTTGCACTTGGGGGAAATGAATCTGTGGCTGAAGGTGCTCCCCGTCTGCCACAGCTCATCATACGTAGAGGGGATGGGAGGGGTTACCCAGGATAGAGTTGAATTTGTCCATCATCCTCCTCTCCACCACTACCTCCAGACTGTCCAGCTCTAGCCCAACAACAGAGCTGGCCTTCCCCACCAGCTTGTTGAGTCTGTTGGTCTCCCCAGCCTTGATGCCGCCTCCCCCAGCACGCCCCAACAAAGAACAGAGTGCTGGCTACCGCCGACTGGTAGAACATCTTCAGTAGCCTGCTGCACACGTCAAAGGACCTGAGCCTCCTGAGAAAGAATAGTCTGCTCTGACTCTTCCGATAGAGGGCCTCAGTGTTGTCCGTCCAGTCCGGTTTATTGTTTATGCGTACACCTAGGAACTTGTACGAGTCCACTATCTCTACTTCATCCCCATGGATGGTAATAGGGGTTGGGGGCTTCCTGCTCCGTCGGGAAGTCCACCACCAGCTCCTTGGTCTTGCCAATGTTGAGCTGGAGGTGGTTCTCCTCGGACTATCTGACAAAGCCGTCCTCACTGATCATCTGAGAACTTCTGGAGGTGGCCCTGTTCCAGAGTTGAAGCTGAAGTCAGAGGTGTGAAAAGAAAAGGTGAAAGTACGATTCCTTGGGGTGCGCCAGTCTTACTCATCACCACATCTGGCAGGCTGCCCTGCAGCCAGACGTACTGTGGCCATGTTACCATGGTTACCATGGTTGCCATGGGTTATCGTGGGAGTGATATGTTTCACCATTACCGGTGAAACTCTAAGACAGAAGTCATTTTCACGGGAGAGTTAACGTATTCAAGTTGTATTCACGGTACGTTTAGTCACGTTATGTCATTTCATTCTAATGAAATTAGGTTAGTAACAACGTTAACATGCTAACTTAGCATTAGATGAGTGGACCCCCACACAGCTGTAGATAATGTTATTTAGGGGAATGGAGCTCTATTGTGGGTGTAAAGAAAATAGACTGATATAATACAGATTCAATGACCTTCTATTTGTGTACTATCGCAGACTTTTAAAACACCAACAAATAAAAAAAGCGCCCACGAGTTCTCGTTGAGAAGTAGACCGTGTCTTCTAAGAAGGTATAACTGGAGCAAAACAACTGAGCACATGTGACCGTGGCATTGGAAGAAGAGAAAATAAAAATAGAAAGTCACACATGTTCATCAGTAAATTTGAAGCCACAGAGAAATGCTTTAGGAGTTGCAAAGTTGCAGAATTGTTTTGCTCTCCCACAAACACAACACTGTCTCAAATTCTTCATTGCAGGTGCACAGATCCTATTCTACAAATCACAATTTTAGAAACTCATACGCTTACATTTCTGCTACAGTTGCAGCAGTGAATATGGTGCAAAACACATTCATACACCCGTATAATTAGTTTTTAAGTCATGGACAACGTTTGCACATCTGCAAATCAGTATGTGTATTCATGCAATGACAGTTGCACACCTGTATAATATTTTCTATATTTTTCTAGCACAAACACACAGAGTAAGTGTTTGTGCATAAGTACAACAGCTTGAATCTGCCGCTACGAGTCTCAAATGCAGTTCTTTCACTCACAAATTACAAGCTCCACAAAATGTGTTTTGCACCATATTCACTGCAGCAACTGTAGCAGAAATGTGAGCGTATGAGTTTCTAAATTTGTGATTTGTAGAATAGGATCTGTGCACCTGCAATGAAGATCAGGATGGTCATGTGATCAGGATGGTCATGTGATCAGGATGGTCTCCAGGCTACAAGTAGTCTAGTAGAACGAGGCCGCATGTGAATTCATGTGAACAACGCTTTTTTGACAATTGTCTGTATTTATTTGATTAGGTAAATCAATAATGCCTATTGGTAAAATAGCCACACTGAACACCAAGAAGAATATGTGTAGGGCCTACAATAAGACACATTAAATGCGCGTTGAACACGGGCAAAGAAGGTGGAAATATGGATCCATACGGTACTTTCTGGGAGAGACAAAGGGAGACAAAACATGGGGATCTAAGTGAAAATAATCTTTAGGCTACAGGTGATTACTGAATTGAACATGGATTAAACACCCCATATAGCCTAGCATAGTGTAGTGAAGGAGGGCTGGGGTTGGGGCTGGGGTTGATTAGTTTCATATCTCTCTCTCTCTTTACAACTCTCAAATCTTAGACAGCAGCTTTAACATTCTATTTTAGATCATCTGTAAATATTTAAGATGTCCTAATATGACTTCTATTCTCAATGGTGAGGTTTGCCATTGATGTTTCTATGAGCTCTGAGGCTTTTGCACCACTAGCCTAAGGAGATGGAGTGATTATTATGTGTTCAGTCTTAAGCGTTCCTCCTCCCTCTGATTTTCGCAACAGGTTTTACTCGGTGCCTGCATTCAGGGCGGTGCTGTCAAATCTCTTGAATGGAAGTTTGTGAAGCCTTTTGAGACAACAGTAATTGTGTCATGAAAGGTGAAACACATGCCTGGAACTGAACCCATTTGGTAGCTCTGTTCTGTAGCCACTGAATATCTGCAACACACTCAAATGTGCGACTAGGGGCAAAGGGTGATTACAAACACACACGTTAGCGTGGATGACCACCCACCATTACTGCACTGCATTGTTGAAGTCAACCCCTCTCTCGTTGAGTCTTTTAAGAGCCCTCTCTCCTCTCATCCCATTCTAACTCTAGTGCATCTCTCATGTTGCGCTGTTTGTGTACCCCATTCGATCTCTCGCTCTCTACACCAACGTCAGCAGACCCAAGTACAGCAGCACAGGCTGCCATTCGCAGTGTCAGAGAAGAGCATGTGTCCTTCATTGGTGCTGCTGCTGAGAAATCTGTCGAGATCTCTGCAGCACACACTCATGGAGGTTTGAACAGACACACAAGCTTACGCACACAAGTACACAACCATGAACATGTTTACCCAAGGGAACAATAACCACATGCAATGCACACCTATGCACATTGTGCAGACGCATGCACGTAACCTCATGCACGCACACATGTGAATTCACAAAAGCCTGCATGCACTCACAAACTGACACACTGCAGTTTTCTGCTTGGCCTGCATTTTCCTCTCCAGCAGAAGACAAAATAAATGTTAACCAGCTGAGACCTCTCCCAGCAGACACAAATACCTTAACAACAAGACAATGCAACTCAATGGCATGCAATAGGATAGTCCACTTTTATATTACAATATATGTTGATCAAATAAACACATATATAGCTACAATATAAGCTACAAGTGCACCTTGGTGACGTGTGCACATACTGTATAACCTCAAACGATTAGCCTGAATATCATACCACCAGGGGGCAGGAGAGGAGGGCATTTGACTTTGTGTGGTCACCTACACTTCCCTTGTACGCCAGTCACAAAGGCCTACATGACTTGCCCTGTGAGTGTTGTAGTGACGGGATATATTTAAATTTTTTGGCTCATATGGGGGTATTTAAAGCCCTGATTAAAATAAAAAGAAGACAAAAAAAAAAAACGATACTGCAGTCATATCCAACCCGGGCGTCCGCGCTCTTATTTAGGCAGGTTCAATGAATATGCTCCCTCTATCGTCCCACGCCCTCAGGCTGTATCATTCAAGGGGGATAGTACGGGAAATGCAGCGGCGAGGCACATTGCATGGCCCAAGCAAAGTGCACCAGTAACCTTGCTAATACGTGGTGTTTTTTTTTCTATTGACTATCTCAGTTAAGAGGTCTCCCAGTGTTTGTTGCTTTAAGAGGAACTCTATGACTCCCAGTCCGCCAGAAACACAAACATTAAAACATGCAGCCCCTTGACATTTTGGCCCGGGGTTGTAATGGATTACTTTTAACACGCTGCCATGAGAGGTTTGAGCAGCGGTCTTGTGTGGACATAATGTGGTGCACTCGATAACGATCTCAAAAAGGTGGACACCATAGCAGAACATTTTGGAAGAAAGAAATAAACAGTGGAAGAATGCTGTACGAGAGAGAACTAAAGGGAGGAAAAAGAAGACAGCACACATCCGATGGTAACAGATTGTAGGCTATTGTTCAGGTATCCTTTGGAGTCGAGTCCCTTGCCTGCCTGCAAGCTATTGGGTGGATATGAATTTCACGGTTCACACTGGCTCACTATCTGCCAACCGTTTGGCTAAATAGCCTTTTATTGATTCTTTAAAAAAAAAAATTTGATTAACTGTCTCTGTGTTCATGGAGTTGTGAAATGTTGGCCTAGAACTTGTCATTTTAATGGGTTTGTCGGTCATCCCTCTCTGTCAACTCATGAGTCATTTAGCATTTCGTTTTCTTGACTTAAAAAAAATCACCATTTTATTTCAAACTGTGTTTCTGCTCCATTTATTCAAATCCCCCATGCTTAAAAAAAACTATTAATTTGCCTTCTGTAGATTAGCCTAATTGACCGAATACCACAAAGGTGTTCAATATCACTGAAAATAAAAAGATGGGAACCTATTAGGCCAAGCTCTATTTCTACAGCTAATCTTATTTTCTACAATATCATTTCCTCAAAGTTCTTCCCGGATGAAAAAACTCCATAGTACGGCTGCCAAAATAACTTTATATTGTTCCCTGTGCTCGCCACAATGTGAAGGCCTGCGTATGAGAATTCAAAACATCTCTCTGAGCATATTGCTTTTGCGTTGTAAAGGAACCATCTGGACAATATATAAATATATTGTATAATATTGGATTTGAACGTTATTTTTAATTTTTTGAGGCACACGATTTGTGGCACATTGATTCATCCCGAGCGCGCCCGTATGCGGGCAACCCCCCCTCCCCCCCAAACGCAATGACGTCATAAGACATTTAAACATGTGACGAAGCAGTTATGGGACACGCCCCTAGAACGATTCGATTCTACACTTTTAGTCCATTGTTAACACAATTCCAAACCTAAACAAAATAAGCATGCAACACCAAGAGTTATATATTTCATTACTGCGCACGTGCACGGCATAGCAAAATTTTTCACGTCATGTGATATAAACAAACTATTTAATAGTTTTAAACATTGAATTATGTCTTACCTTTGTTGTTCCCTGATTTGCGACGCCGTGTTGAAAGACTTCGTTCATGATGAACACATCCCTCTGCATGTTTTGCGCCTGCGCGACGCAGATCGGGAGGTGACACGAGCGTGACAGGCCGTCCGGGTACTCTCCCTTGCGTCATGCCCCTGCCCCCTTTAGGGTGGAAGCAGCCTGCTAAGTTGACTGGCGGTCAATTCAAATTCCGAGGTCTTTGCCGATTTACATAGCATCAAATAAAGAATACCATATTTCTGTTTAGCTGTTAGAAGCCCCAAAACCATGGTCAGTCAGGCAAACAATCATGTTAGGTTGTTGCCGGAAGCAAATGATTGGCTTCGTTATCTAGAAAAAAATAATAAAGAAATAGGGGTCGAGTGTCCTTTCAGTCTGCCTCCATCCAAGTGGAGGAACAGCTCCCCCAATGTCCGAAGGTTTCATTACCCTAACCCTCTCTGCCCTTTAGCCGCAGATCCCTTCTTTTACTCTCCTTTGCTCTTTGGGGAAGCAAAGGAAAGCAACTTTTAGGTATGGTACAACTAGTTTTTCAAGTGTTGCACGGGTATGGCAAGCCGTTTTAACATTTAATCAGTTGGGCTGACTAGTCGCAATTTAGTTTTCACTAGTGGAAATGACATTTCGACATGTCAAAATGTTGTTTTGACTAGTTCAAATGTTAATTTAAGATATCTGTAAAACAATTTTGACATGCTACAAATATATTTTCACATGTAGAAATTGCATTTCGACTAGTCGAAACTGATTTACAGATATCTTTAATTTTATTATAGATATCAGTAATTCCTTTTTCACTAGTAACAATAACGATTACAGATATCTACAATTGAATTTCCACATGTAGAAAAGGGATTGTAACTAGTGGAAATGTTTCAGATATCAACAATTGCATTTCCGATATGTCCGACATATCAACAAATAATTTCGGATATGTGGGCGTCATATTATTTAAATACCGCAAAGCCATTGGTCCACATTTAAATACGTCATGACTATTCAACAAATGCTAATACTTTGTAAAAAAAAAAAATGAAATACCGCCAAAGAACTAGAACTAGAAGAAGAAGATGGCGGCGCAGGTGATTATAAAAATTCAAAGGAAATGTTTTGCCATTGAACGGGCATATACTCAAGGTGTATGCGGTCAGAGGGAACTCGATTGTCAACGTAGCGAGAATCGCTGACCAACTTTCAACAGCGACGGCAAATGAATTGAGAGGCAGCCTTCTGGGGATCAGAGAACTGATTTTGCATTCGCAACGAGACGCCCCGGTGGCCTTCTCTGTTAGTCGAGTTCGTTCGGGTAAGTGCTGCGTCAGCGACACACCTTTCTAAATGACAAAGCTGGATTTTAATCAGAAAAATATCTGTTACCCTCCTCAAACCTGAAGAGAAAAGCACACATAATAGAACATTACAAATCAATGTTATATGAAGGAGTTCACACCCCGCAGTTTTGCCCTGATGGATAAATTGCTTACTGTGTCAATGGCAAGTGCATCTGTCCATCAACAAAGTAATCTACTGCAGACTGGATCAGGGAATCTGCTCCAAGGATGAGATGTATCTCAGAGTTCCCATCATGTTCAGGCTGTCTTCTGCGTCTATGATTGCATCATTTGCCTCATGGACAGTCTCGGCTCCTTTTATCTAAAATAATAAATAATGGGAGTAAGTAGTCCTATCTTGAAAACAAAACGTCCTTTACATTAAAGCTTCTTGCCAACAAGCACCAGCCTTACAGAAAGCTGGTGCCAATATCTCCAAAAGAAAATCTGGTGAAAATATTTTGAATGCATTGATTAGTGACCAGGCTTCAAATAATTACCAACATTCCCTTTCAATTGCAATACACACCTTTAATAACTTTTCTCTGAAGGAGCGGTCTCCCACTTCATCCAATGAGGCAGGAGGTGGAGATTTACCTCAAAGCTGAAGAAAGAGACGCTCAGAAAAGAAATGTGGACCAACTCCACCGTCCATCGTTGTTTTGGTGTGGGGAGATGTGTGTAATTTGGACCAGGAAGCAGATATAGAGCAACATGCCAAGCTGGGTTTTCCCTCCTTCCAACTGGACCTACAATAAATAGGGTTTTGATTTATTACTAACAATCAATACTCCTATAATAATCCATGTGTCATTTGTTCTTTTCATATTGAATTACTCTAACTAGCCAGCTAGCCAGTCTAGTTAGCCATTATATTCCATATAAGCTGTTCCTCAGCTAGCGTCCTAGCTACATACATTAATACATAATTCAGACCTGTAGCTAGAGCTAACAGATAGCTCTAGCTTAACGTTAACGTTAGCTTACCAGACAGTCGATGTCGTTCTCGGCGGAAAAGGCGTCTTGTAGGAACAAGGATGTCGATGTTACCACTCTGCAACAACTCTTGTCTGGCTCGATTCGCCACATTAAAAATTCTGTCAAATGCAGAAACCGCTGTCTCAGTAGTAGAAGTTCCAGCATTTGAAATTCCTTCTCGGTCCATTTTTGCTCTTCTTCGTTGCCGTCGTCGCCGTTATTACCTTCATGCCAGATATGACGTTGCCCCAATTACCATATTAGTTTCAGATATGTCGCCTCATTACCATGTTAGTTTAGGATATGTCGCCTAATTACCATATTACTTTAGGATATGTCGCCTCATTACCATGTTAGTTTAGGATATGTCGCCGTAATTACCATATTAGTTTCGGATATGTCGCCTAATTACCATATTCGTTTCGGTTATGTAGCCTCATTACCATGTTAGTTTAGGATATGTCACCTAATTACCATATTAGTTTCGGATATGTCGCCTAATTACCATATTAGTTTCGGTTATGTAGCCTCATTACCATGTTAGTTTAGGATATGTCACCTAATTACCATGTTAGTTTAGGATATGTCGCCTAATTACCATATTAGTTTCGGATATGTATGTACGTCATTGAAGATATCTACAATTACATTTTGACTAGTCGAAATTCCTTTTTTGATATCTACAATTCAATTCTGACTAGTTATAAAAGGAATTGCAGATATCTGAAATACAATTGTAACTAGTGAAAACTATATTCATACTAGTAACAATTGTATTTCAGATATCTGCAATGTCATTTTAGATATCTGAAATGCAATTCTAGATATCTGAAATTGCATTCTTACTAGTTACAAGTCCAAGCCGACATATCAATAATTTAATTCTGACTAGTCAGAATTGAATTTTAGATATCTACAATTCAATTAATGATATCTGTAATGCAAGAAGAATTGTAGATATCTACAATTAACATTTCCACTAGTAAGAATTGAATTGTAGATATCTACAATTGACTTTTCCACTAGTGACAATTGAATTGTTGATATCAACAATTGACATTTTGACTAGTGAGAATTGAGTTGTAGATATCATTAATTACAATTGCAACTAGTCAAAATTACATTATGGATATGTTGGCTTGGAATTATAACAAGTCAAAATTGAACTATAGATATCTGTAATTGAGTTTGAATGGAAGTCAATGGTAAAAGTTTACTAGTTGTATCTAAGTTACAGATATCTACAATTGACATTTCCAGTAGTCAGAAATTAGTTGTTGATATCAAGAATGAACATTTTGACTAGTGAGAAATTAATTGTAGATATCTTTAATTAGAATCGCTACTAGTCAAAATTACATTATGGATATGTTGGCTTGGAATTATAACTAGTCAAAAAGGAATTGTTGATATCTACAATTGATATTACCGCTACTGATTAAATGTTAAAACGGCTTGCCATAGCACGGGCCCTTGATGTGTTGCACGGGGATGATCTGAGGACAGGAAAGTGACGTGTGCCCGCTCTTTTATAGCAGCTGAGGGTTTCACAGGAAATACGTTTAATGCCTTTGATCAGAACACACGGTCTTTATCGCCATCTGGAGGCCGTTTGGTGCAACTGTGTCATTCAATGCTATTTGCCCTGACCTGACAATAGAGGGGTCGAATGTCAAAATGTATCAATGGCTTCTCGAGATAGCCACCGGTTTGAGTCTCAGCACGTTCGTATTGTCATTTTTGCATTGGACTTACTGTTTTTATTTGGAGACTCTGCCTAAACCTACCTCTACGTCGTTCTTTGCTTTACTTCACTTTATTGGCATCAACTCTTGACCCAAGTACTCATCAGATGTTGTTCTATGGCCTTTAGTAATATAAGGCTACCAACTGATAATGCACTAGGTGGTATTCACTCTAACACATGAAATGTATTTCAGGTGGAAATGAAATCTTCCACTGGCGCTGTGCTCTAGCTTCATTCACTCAGACCCAGTAGCGTCCACATGGATTTATTCACTTGCAAAACAATCTCACGAATTGTATCTTTCTTTTGGTATCAAGATGACATTCTAGCCCTTTTAGTTGTGGAGATACGTGTGAATCTGAGAGGCCTAGATTAAAAATACAATCAAAAAGAACAATCCTATAGGCTTCTTCATTATAAGTGATCATATTTTAATAGGGTAGGCTTGCAGATTAAAATATACACAGAACAAGAGAGTTTGGTACACAGAAAGCACTGCTTTATTGACTGCACTGGGCTGGATTGAACTGGACTGGACACCACCAGATGAGGGTGGGACTTCAGGGAAGGGACAAAGTTTGGGGAGGGGAAGGGAGGGAGGATGCAGCCGTCGTTAAGGCAACACAAACAGCATGCAGGTACAGTCACAGGAAACATCATTTGTCGTCAGCATCATCATATTGCTCTTTAAAGTTTCGCTTAAAACATTGAATTTGTACAAAAAGGAAGAAAATAGGTTTTTCGCACTAATGAAAAATACACTTTTAGTTTTTCCCCTCCTACAAAGAAGATTCTAATACAAGAAAATAAATATAGCAAAAAAAAGCCCAAAAAATAATTTAAAATAGCTCTTTTTAATATATGTTCGATATTTCTCTTAGCTATTAACAAATGGCACAACATTCTTCGAAACAAAGAATACAGAAGGATGGCCTCCTGCAACATTCATCTTATCGTGTTGAAGAAGTGATGCAGAGTGGTGCAGTGTCTGGATTTCAACACCTTATAAGAACTAAAAAAACGCTGGAGGCGGAGCCTACGCCAGACTCGGTTCTATTCCCCAAAAGGAAGCTGATTGATATTGATAAATAGCTCGTAAATAGGACCAATGATATTGAAAATAGTGCGTGATTATGACAAAGGATAATGGAAATAGTGCATGAATATGACCGATAGGATAACGAAAAGCAAATCTGGTGCACTTAAAAGAAGAAAAAAAAGATACCTGCTGATGACAAAAATAAAACTGACTGAATGCAAACTAGCTAAACATGAGCAGCGCATTGTTATTATAAACAGTTCAAAAAGATAAGATCACTACCTAAAACAGACCGCTATCAGCCTGCAACACAAATAAGATGATCATTCAAGTGCTTACACACAATAAAACTGAGGAGATGAACAAAATCCAAACAAACAAAACTAATAAAAAAAACGTTTTGGAAGCCAAAACTTCTGGGAACTCTTTAAACCTGAGGAGACGGACTTGGCAACCGCAGGTCAAGGGAGACGTGGGAGAGAGAGTTTCCTATTAAATGGTACCAATAGCCAGCTCCTCACTGGACTGACTGGGTGCTGCAGGAGAGAGGGGGGGGGGGGGAGAGAGAGAGAGAGAGAGAGAGAGAGAGAGAGAGAGAGAGAGAGAGAGAGAGAGAGAGAGAGAGAGAGAGAGGTGTGTGGTGGGGAATGGAAAAAGCAGTTGACAATGGGAAAGAATCAAGATAGAAATGCAACGAGAGAGAGAGAGAGAGAGAGAGAGAGAGAGAGAGAGAGAGAGAGAGAGAGAGATTATGGTGCAGTATGAGGGAGAATAAATAATTTGAAAGAATGTTCCAGATCTCTGAAAGAGAGGAAGGCGCTCGACCTAACCTCTCAGGGAGACGAGAACGCAAGCCGAACACATTCTTACTGCAATTAGCCCTGGAATGGACACACAATAAACAACCAGACACACATAGTGCAAACATACTCTTGCACCCAACAGCCTCACAACTAAATGCGCGCGCACACACACAAACACACACACACACACACACACACACACACACACACACTGCAGTTTTCCCGATTTATGTAATCAAAGCCTATATTTCCTGGCTGTGCTTGTAAAGGCTTGGACACTAGAGCCCAATAAATAAACGGACCCAGAGGAAACAGACACATGTTTGTTCTCTAGTTGAAGGCATGGAGAGAGAAACAGAGGGGGCCGAACAAGACGAGGAGGCTTGGGGGGGGGGGAGAGAGAAGCAGATGCCAAGGAAAGATCAGTCCAGGGGAGAGTAATCAAGGAGAGTGAGGGAAAGAGAGACCAGTGGGGAGCATGCTTTACTTCTAATGAACAAACAGGCAAGACGACCGCAGGCCTGGGTCTGTGGTTCTGTTGACCGCCACTGCGTGTTCACACACACACACACACACGCGCCATGATCCCCCCCCCCCACACATGCACGCCATGATCCCCCCCCCACACACACACACGCACGCACGCCATGATCCCCCCCCCCCACACACACACACACACACACGCCGCCATGATCCCCCCCCCCACACATGCACGCCGTGATCCCCCCCCCCCACACATGCACGCCGTGATCCCCCCCCACACACACACACACGCACGCCGTGATCCCCCCCCCCCCACACACACACACACACACACACACACACACACACACACACACACACACACACACACACACACACACACACACACACACACACACACACACACACACACACACACACACGATGTTCGCATTCAAACGTGGTTTGCCTCTGAAATGCAGATTCCAGCACACGTCCTCCCCCCCTCGGTCTCTCTGTGTGTCTCAACGTTAACATGCTGCTGCTGTTGCTTTGGGACAGGTGGCCGAGTGAAGTGGCACGGCAACTATATGCCGTTTTCATAAGACACTTAATTTGACTGTTCAAAACACTGGAGGGCCGTAGCGAGAGAGTCTGCGTGGCTCCTGGTTCGGAATTAGAAGAACTCTTGTTTGCCTTCAACCGAGAGAAACCTCAAGGGCGAGGACGGTGATTGTCGTTAATGGTGGAGCTACTGTTAGCCATGCGTGATGAGGGGCTCCAGGTCAACTCTTGATGAAGGATGAGACACCTCTCTAACCCCCCCCCCCCCCCCCCCCCAAAAAATAATGCAAATATGAAGGTAGGGGGAAAGAGAGGGAACTGATTGACAGAGAAAATCAGAAAGAGATGGAGAGCACAGAGAAAGGCGTGGAGGGAGGAAGGAGGAGACACTGGTAGGGTTTATATTAGCTGCTTGTTAACTCGACAGTATGGACAGGCTACAAACAGAACACAGGGGAAAGAACAAGCTGTCCTCTCTCTCTCCAGCTCTCTGGCTGCGGTACAGCTCACGCCTCCCCCTCTCTGCATCTGTCCTTTCTTAACGCCCTCACCCTCCTTTCTTATGGATGTCTCCTTTTCTCCTCACCCCTGTGCTCTCCTCCCCCCCCCCCCAGCTCTAGCTCTCCCTTCCTCACGCTCTCTTTTTGAGTGGAGCAAAGAGTGTCTCTCTCTTACACACACACACACACAAACAAACACACACACACACACACACACACACACACACACACACACACACACACACACACACACACACACACACACACACACACACACACACACACACACACACACACACACACACACTTTCTCTGTCAACACACGAGTCTATTATTTTTCCTTAAAGTGACAGAGTTCATTTTCCCCCACCGATTGTCCTACACTTTAATATCAAACTAAGATGGAGGGAAATTGAAGCAGTGAGCAGAATAAGGAGAAGAGGAGAGGAGAGGGGGAGATAAGTGGGTGAGGGACGAGAGGGAGGGAGTCGAAACACATAAAACAGGGTGGCGGGGTGGAGAGGTACTTAAAGGGAGGGTCAAATCAAGGGCGACTATGGTGACAAGGTTATGCAAGAGGAGGAGAGGAAGAGGAGGAGATGATCTGAATTGGTAAGGGAGCTGATGGGGCTGAAAATGGATGTTTGGGTGGGTGGGGAATGGGTGAAGTAAAACGATGATGAAATTCCGCTGTGATGTGACCAGGCCGAAGCAAAGCAAAACAAACCAAAGTGTATTGGGTGGATCCCCACTGCATACCAGCCTCTGCAGCCAGCTAAAGCATCACCACAAAGGAAAGTGAAGAGCAGCTTGCTTTCCAAATGACGGGTAGTTAAACTGTATGTGTCTAGCAGCAGCAGCAGTAGTAGTAGTAGCAGTAGCAGTGCAGTCGTGCAGTATTAAACGTTATTGAAGGTGTGTACAAAGTCCAGCTGAACAGCGCAGTGTGTGTGTGTGGAGGGGGGATGTTGGGGCTGGTGTAGGACAATAGAGTAAGGAGAGGACAATGATGTCAGACAGGAAGCAGACCGATTATGTGTCGAGTTAGCGGTCCTTAGCATCTTGTATTGGATGACTAAGCTTTTTTTTTTTGCATCCCTACTAGCCAAACGGATGGATACAAAACAAATTAATCTTGTGGCTGTGATATCTAGTGTGAAGCTGATGGTAGCAATAACTTTGAAGTCCTTAAGCTACTCATACAGTACATCAAATCCGTGGTTAAAAAGAGTTTGTATTTGGCCAGCACATTACAATTTATAATTCTTTGCATTAACAACTAATTTCACTGGCCAATATTTAGTTTTCTTTGCTACGTTTGTGTTATGTGGCCCCGTGAGTCAATCTTTAAGACATGGAAAATGTTAAATTGGAAAGACAGAAAGAATGCTTGGCATTGTTTCCTATTTATTCAAGACAAGAGAGTCTGCAGCATTGGCCAATCAAAACTCCATTTCCGAGACCTGAACCAGTCTCTGGCTGAATAAGCCAGCTAGCCCATAGGAAAAAGTACCAGACAGTATCCAAATGATCTCCAGGTGCCTCCAAAGAAAAACAGGCAACACGCATCACTCTATTTCCCACTGCCTTTGACTAGTGGACCCATTTAAATCAAAGGCGACCGCATCACCAGCCAGACACCAGTACACAAACGATGGCTGTCCACCAGGTCAAGGTGTCAAAACGGACAAACTGCCTGGCCATCCACTGATTGGCATTAAAAGGCAGTTAGGCGAGGAGCTGCTGACCCTGGCTGAGTGAGGATCTTGATGAGATGATCTTTTCCCAGGCCAGCTAAACCTCTTTTGCGGCACCTACATCTGTTCAATGGCTGATACTGTACCAATCAGTTCAAGAGCATACACAAACCCCTGAACAACAACCGAAAAATCCTATTTGCCAGGCTTCAATGTCAAGAAACTGGTTCAGGAGAACACACTTTCAGATGTGGGTATGCAACCTGAGAGCACCAAGTTTCAGCAAACCTGAAAGAGCCTCAGCTCACACCGAGCTGTGTTGTAAATACGCCCACACCAGCACACCAACATGGCCTTACCCTCCCTGGACGCTAGATGCAGGTGGTACGCTTGGAGATATTCTGAGAGGAAAGTCTCAGAGGTGAACTATGAAGCAGTAGGAGAGGGCATTGAAGCCACACTGTAAATATAACATCATATAATATAATTGTGTGTATTTACTAGGGCTGCACAATGTACCGGAAATCCTATGAAAACATCGCAGTACTCTCATGTAGATATCATAGAGGTTGTTCAAAATGTTCAGACACTTATTGGGTATAAAAAGTATCCAGGAGAACACCTAACAAAGTTACCATGTTCAAATACAAAACCCATCCAAAAACTACCGAAAAACATTTGTGAAGAATGTAAACTTCTTTTAAAAGTGCTTTCCTTCATCGATGGCGATAATTCAGCTACATAAAAGATTTTCAAAGTTTCCTTCAACATTGTGCATCCCTAGTTTTGCTACTAAAAAGGTAAAGGCTGTATATGAAACACCTTTTTCTAATAACACCGTCTACAAAGTCAGGCTACTCTGAACATTGAATATTGAAACCAAGTTTACATATCACTGTCTAAGCAACACCGAAACAAAAAAACTAAACTACTAAACCACACGGTGGAGTATTATGTGGGGAGATTTGACTCCACCCAACTCCACCTTAAATCTCCAAACCACAAGTATAAGTATTGTTGTTGTGGTGTGTGTGTGTGTGTGTGTGTGTGTGTGTGTGTGTGTGTTATGATGGTTTCCATTAATATGGGGTGGAACCGCTGCAGTAAACCCTGTAAGCTCCCCCACTTCCTATGCACTATCAGCTCTTCATTCTCAGAGGAGAAAGGAGGGCGTGAACTGTGATGAACTCATTATCTGATTGGCCGTTTACGTTGTTGGGTTCAACATAAGCGTCTGCAGTAGGACAGAACAACGGTTGTGTTGGATGTTCTTCTGCTGTAGAGGGGACCTGCACCCACTTGTCAACAAAGGTGCAATTCTTTTTTATAAATAATCTTCTACACGACAACCCTGTTATTCCAGCTCTGGTGTGCGTATGTGTGTGTGTGTGTGTGTGTGTGTGATTGTGTCACAAGTGGCAGCATTTTATGTCCAAAAAGTTGTATTCTTCTTTGTACGTCTGCATTGTGATTAATGAATGGGCCGTTCAGTTGAGCTCTGGGCCAATGTTGGGCCCACTTGGGGAAGCTGATCTGGAAGAGTCCAGGAGGGTTAATGACGACGGTGTGGAGGACATTACAGTGGAACAGCACCCCCTAAAAGTGAGGAGGGCACAGGCTATCACCAAGTATGCCCAAGCTTCTGACAGAACATGAGCTGACCTTGGATCAGTGAGAAGTGAACCGGTCTAAACAGGTTTCAATGGCAAAGGTTTGGACAGCACGAGCAGTTGAAGTTGCCCGATTAAACGTTTCTTTCACGGTGAAAATAAGAAAAGTGGTTTTGTGAATTGTGCTGCCTTATTCCACAGATCTGTTCTATGGTGGGGGGGGGGGGGGGGGGGGGGGGGTAGTTTCTGAACACAACCAAATGGGGGAAGCCGCCCATAGAGATGATTAGAGGAAGAAGATTGTGTGTACAACACACTTTGGTCTACAGAGCTGATTAAAATGGCAGTTTTTTTCTGCTTGATTTAGCTAAATCAAGTATCAGGTGAGGGGGGGTTGGATGTTAAAATACACATCAGCTATTACTATCTCTAACAAACAAAGTAACAGCTGAGTTAACGTCAAGCCAGTGCAGTTTGTTTACCACCATCTCGCAGACGACATTCATTTGGCTGTTTTTGTTAATCCCGCCCAACTGGTACGTAGCAGAGTAAAACAATCACCAATTATTGATTAAAACGATTGGAACAAGGGCTGATTGTTGTAAGGGTTGTACTAAGAGAATTGACACGCTCAGTAGTAGTTTTGTTGGAATTCAAAGTGAAGTGTGCCAAATTAGTAAAGTTTAAAGACACACGCACACATTTATATATATATATATATAAAATATGTATGTATGTATCATCTTTACCTTTCTATTTTCAATAAACTCTTCCACCATTTATTCATTTTAAAACACGTTTAACCCCTGAGAAGATACCTTAGACTGCTTACGTACAAAATACACCTCTTTAAGAAAACATAAACAAAACTAATGTGAAATTCAAAGAAATGTACAAGCAACTAAAGTTAAGAAGGTAAACTCAGGCCTCTGTGGATGATATTGGGGTTGCTGAGGTTTGTTCTGCAATAGGTCATTCAAAGATAGAATGCTTCACTACCAGGCCATTGCAGTTTCCAAACATACTGGTTCCAAAATCCTGCACCATGGCTGTTGCTAAGTAACTGGTGATTCTACGCCAGCGGCACATTGGAGTGTCTATTAGCCTACTTGATTACAATCTTATGATGGGCATAGATACACTTGTGTGTGTCTTTTATCCTTTTTCTAATCTAGCCTTTAAGGCGTGATGTATTGAGAAGTATATGCTGAAGACCATACAGGCTGTGTCTGGTTGACTCGATTTGACTTGAGCTTCGTTTCTGTGGTTACTGCCAACACGTCAAGTTCTAGGAAATATGAATCCTATGATACAATGATGTGGCCGCTATAGTGCAAACTCTCTCTTTCAAAGGCTCTGGATGCCAGTAAGCTACTTCTATAATGGGGCAGGGGGGACAAAAAGAAAGGCAGCACTTTGCACTTATAGCACTGTGTGTGTGTGTGTGTGTGTGTGTGTGTGTGTGTGTGGCTTGGCAATTGCTTCAGATGTGGTGTTGATTAATGATGAATGCTGCACTAACTCCCTTATTTTAGGCACTAAACAATTATTATGGAGACTGTCGCCACGGCGACCCGCCACGGCTTCTACCAGTTTAATTGGAGTAAATCAGATTGAATAAGGACTGATTGACTCACATGATGATTGATTGTTTGATTGATTGATTGAAAAGGTTGCTTTGTTTTGTATTTGGGGGGGGGGGGGGGGGGGGGGGACTCGCGGCGACAAAAGGCACAGAGTTTGAATGTGTTTTTCCCCTCATGATTCAGTAGAACAAAGAATGAATCACAGGAAGCCCGACCGGCAGGGGTTGGGGACTAAGTGCATAAAAAATATAACTGCTGGAAAAGAGAGCACAGGGATTGGCTCATGGGAGTATCTAGGTCAAGTATGTGTGTGTGTGTGTGTGTGTGTGTGTGTGTGTGTGACAGTTTTAATTGACAACAGGATTGGGGCCAAGCCAGTTTTCTACCCAGTTGATTTGGGGATGGGAGTTTTTTCAAGTTGTTTTTGCCATAAATGACTTTGGATATTAAATATTGAAGGTCATTCTATTGAGAACAAAGGCTACATAGCAATCACCACGAGTTGCAAACAGGTCCATCACTGAATGAATGTAAATGCTAAGGTTTTGTTCAAGCTGCAAGGCCCGGTAAACGCCACTTAGTTTCACAAATCTTCTCTGTTGAGCTCAACGCTGAGCACACACGCCGGTCGGTTCAACGCTGAGCACACACGCCGGTCGGTTCAACGCTGAGCACACACGCCGGTCGGTTCAACGCTGAGCACACACGCCGGTCGGTTCAACGCTGAGCACACACGCCGGTCGGTTCAACGCTGAGCACACACGCCGGTCGGTTCAACGCTGAGCACACACGCCGGTCGGCTCAACCAATCCAAGAAGACAAAGATTCCACGCAGGTAAGAGAAACAAAAATAAAAAAAGGCCAACTTAAGGAACACTTAAGCCCCCAAAAGTGTTCAGATCCAAACTCAGCAGTTACCAGGGAATACAGGAGGCTTCTAGAAAGATGAATACTTTAGACACTGGGAAAGGGAAAAGGGGGGCAACATTTTAAATAATAAAAACAAACAAAGTCACCATTTCCATTTGTCTGAAACGTAGCTCCTCATGAACGGCTAAGAAAAAAACCAAAAAACAAAACAAGGTATGACTCATTGAAGGTTTTCCCTCCATCATATGACTGTGGACCAGGAACAGATTGAAGGGTATGAACCTGGACAGGACTCATTGATGTGTTGGCATCCCGGCTGACGCCCAGTGTGAATGCGTGTGTCCAAGTTGGTATACGGAGTGTCTCTGTTCCTTATGACGCCAGCACGCTCCTTCTCAGCAGGTCTTCGCTCCCAGAATGCAACTGTGACAGGTGGAGCTTGCGATCGGCGGGGGCGTGCGCGCGAGTCGCTCTGCTCGCCGCCAGAGAAGAAGCCGTGGGTCTCCTCAGAGTTCAACGAGGGCGTCTCCTTCTCCCTGGACCCCACTCTCGCCACGAACACCGCTCCACCTCCCCTCCCTCTGGATTTACTCTGGCGGGAAAGGCGCAGCCGCAGGGCCCCCCCGCGCGGGGGGGAGCCTACGCCGGGCGCCGGGGTCCCGGCACTGGAGGACTTGGATGGGGTGAAGGCGGTGATGAGGCTGGGGCTCAGCGCGGCGGTGGCCTGCAGGGCCTCCCGCGGCCCTCGCTCCTGCTCCTCCGAGATGTGACACGAATCCATCTTGGAGATGGGGGGCTGCGGCGGGGGGTCCCTCCGCGGCTCCACACCGCGGCTCTGATGGAGGTGGAGGTGATGGGGCGTCTTGGAGGAGGCGCTACGGGACCTCTCGCCTCTCCGGCCGGGACCGGGCCTCTCCTCGCCCACGGCGGCGCCTCTGGGGCTCTCGGCGGCGGGGAGGCCAGTGGGGCCGGCGGTGGCGGTGGCCGAGCGGGGGGTGTGGGACAGAGTGGGCGCGGCGGGGCGGGGGAGGCTGCGGGAGCGCGGCTTGCGGCCCAGCTGGGGGGTCTTCCAAGCGGAATGCATGGAGTTCTCCATCATCAGGTTCAGCAGGCTCTCCTCGCCCTGCAGGAGCTGCAAGGGGCGAGACGCAGAGACGGAACCAGAGAGGAAGGGATGAAGATCAGATGAGTTGAGAAGCGAAGGTGGGAGAGGGCAGGGGGGGGGGGGAGGAGAACAGAGAATGGAGGCAAAACCGAAACAAAAATAGCAGAAGGGGGATTGCATGAAAAGAGGGTAAAGTCAGTGGAGGAAAGGGAACATCACCTAGGGCAGAGGAAAGGCTGGCACGTTTCAAGTACAACCAATTGTCATGTGTCATTTTAGTCGGACGTGTTTCTACTTGTTCGTTTGTCACTGTCTTTCACCAGAAGTATGTTGGATGCAATTTTGTTCTCAACTCAGACAGATACTCGATACGTTTTTGTTGTTGTTGTTGTTGCAAGCCCGCTGCCAATCAGTAGACCCCCAGAGTGCATTCCAGAGGGGAACAGCCGGGGGGCAGTCCACCCGGCGGCTAGCACTGCTAACAGACTAGCAGTCACGGCTCCATTATAGCTCGGCCGCGCGCCACGCAGCATCGCAACAACACTTATCTTGGATCCGGCAGTCCGACTATGTTATAGCAGAACTTCTGGGGGGGGGGGGGGGGGGGGGGGGGGGAAAGAGAAACCAGGTCGGAAACCAGAAACTGCAAGGGGCGGAGTCACGCCTCGTTTCCTGTTTCGTTACGAAGATATTCTACCGAAGAAAACGAATTTGCGCGAGTGGACGAAGCTTTCAGAAGGGGAGAGTATTTCTACAGGGGGCAGTCTACACAGAGTGGATTCAAAACCTTGACAGACACCTTTTTACACTGAACTACTGCTGACAGAGTTTGTGTATGCCAATCATGCACTTACAGATCCCCGCCTCCAGCATCATGATTGGCTGAAACAATTATGAAGCGAAAGAAAGTCAAACGCCTCATTGGCCAAGATTTGAGCTTGTCTGGTATCAGAATTTAGATATGATTCCAATGTCTGATTTGTCAAACTACAACAACACAAGTCACCAAGGTGCCATTGTTGTGTAGTGTTGGAGTGAATCATTTCCCATTTTGCCCAGAGGGGTATGTATCAAAACATGTTATTGTTGATAGGAGGGTATGTATTAATACATGTTATTGTTGGTAGGAGGGTATGTATTCATACATGTTATTGTTTGTAGCATGATGTATTAATACATGTTATTGTTGGTAGGAGGGTATGTATTAATACATGTTATTGTTTGTAGCATGATGTATTAATACATGTTATTGTTGGTAGGAGGGTATGTATTAATACATGTTATTGTTGGTAGGAGGGTATGTATTCATACATGTTATTGTTTGTAGCATGATGTATTAATACATGTTATTGTTGGTAGGAGGGTATGTATTCATACATGTTATTGTTTGTAGCATGATGTATTAATACATGTTATTGTTGGTAGGAGGGTATGTATTAATACATGTTATTGTTTGTAGTATGATGTATTAATACATGTTATTGTTGGTAGGAGGGTATGTATTAATACATGTTATTGTTTGTAGCATGATGTATTAATACATGTTATTGTTGGTAGGAGGGTATGTATTAATACATGTTATTGTTGGTAGGAGGGTATGTATTAATACATGTTATTGTTGGTAGGAGGGTATGTATTAATACATGTTATTGTTTGTAGTATGATGTATTAATACATGTTATTGTTGGTAGGAGGGTATGTATTAATACATGTCATTGTTTGTAGCATGATGTATTAATACATGTTATCGTTGGCAGGGTGGTAGCCTAACAACTGGAAGCCTAGCAACAGGTCAACAGAAGAGGCTTTGAGGTAACTGGAGTGGAGAAAGCACATCGACCACACCTCTCCTGATAATGGTCCCCTTATCAATGTTTTAGACCTTTTCAGAGATGCAGAAACAGCAGCCTATAAACTAGAAACATTCAAATACGCAGTATGTTTTGAGTTCATACCTGGTCAGAGAGCAGGCTGGCGCTCTTGTCTTGGTGCTGGGAGCTAAGAGCCCACCCGCTGAGCATGTCGTCAGCTGTGATCTGAACCGATTGGGCCAGCCAGCTGTCAAACAGGGAGTTGTCCAATGGGAAGGACTTTGACAAACCTGCATGGGTGAAGTTGAGCGAAACAGGAAGAAAAGAGGGAGAAGGTAAATAAAATGAAAGAAGGGAGGGGATACATGTGAAAAAGGGTACAGGAAAGTGAAATGTAAAGAAAACATTAGGAAAACGATTGGGAGACGGGTGTGTAACGAAAGAGAAAGAGAGGAAAGCAAGAAGAAAGAAAGGATAGGAAAGAAGTGAAAGTAGTTGCAGAAAAGAGTGAAGATGAGAGAAAAAGCAGGAGGTGGAGGAGAGAAACAGAGTACAAAAGTGAGCGGTAGCCCACATATTACACCATAAGAGGCCAAGGCCTGCAACATCAGTATTTGAACCAGGATTGTATGCAGAGTAGCCACTATTTATATATTTTTATATATTTAAATATACAATTAAAAAAATAGATAGAATATTATCTCAGGGTCAGAAATAATACATTATACAACACACATACTTCGTACTTAGTTAAATAAACCTAGGGTTTAACCTTAGAATCTGCTTTGCTGTGCAAATAAAAATAGATATATTATACAGATATACAATATATGCTTCATATTGAATGATAAATGCTTTTGTATTTCAAGATACAGATCAAATCAACCAACAATCTTTCATTATATTACCAATGCTAAAAGCATCAGCAGCTTTATTATATCTGGATCACGCTGAAGACCACTGTTGGACGTTATGCCCATTCCTCATATCTACCAGAAATAATATATATATATACGGTTCAAATGCTGGGACATTTACATTACAAAGTGATCCAGACATCATTTTCTAGACACCTCATCCATAATGAACTACTGAGAATGAATTGTTATTTTTTTACAGTTGAAATGTCTGTCACTCACTTTCTCTACTACTCTCTCTCACACACACACTTCTCATCCACTTGAGCTGTCCTTACAAGCCCCCCCACACACGCCAACACACAAAAGATGGGCTTTGTACAGAAGATGATACAAAATGACAGCTGACAGGCTCATAGTGTGTAAGTGTGTGTGTGTGTAAGTGTGTGTGAGTGTGTGTGTGTGTTTAGAAGACAGAACAGAAAGCGCTCACTTCGAGTTCAAGTTCATGCTCAAGAAATATTCAAACAAAGCAAGCGGGAATCAGCGATCCGAAACACTGTGAACATGGCTGCAATATTGGAATATGCACGTGATACTATTCATTAAGCACATATGTGAGGCATTTTGTGGATATTCACATGTGTATTATTGCAATAACAGTATGATTGGGATGAGCTTCTTCTTCTGCTCTCTATTATTGTAAACTCGTTCTGGGCGCAAGTTGGGCTTCAGGAGTAGACAGTTGGACAACCATACCTTAAACCTAGACTGCTAATAACCTGTAGCTCTAAAACTGTCATCAGAGACAGAGGCTGTTGACTGAACGTACAACCACACGCGCACACACACACACACGCACACACACACACACACACACGCATACCCACACACGCGCACAGACACACACGCACACACTCCATTATTTCCATGACGCACCATGTCACTGCTGGACTCCTGAGAACACAGCAGGAAATATGTGAGAGGGAGAACGAAAGTAAGAGCGAGAACGAGAATGAGAGAGCGAGAAAACGAGAGAGAATGATAGAGAGAAAAAGAGAAACAAGAGAAAGAGAGAGGGATACCGAGAGCGAGAGAGAGAACGAGGAAGAGAGACGAGAATGAGAGAGGGAAATGGAAGGGGAGTACATTTCTGGGACATAAAAGCATTTGAGTTAATAAATAAATGCAATTAGTAAATGTGGCTGTTCAACAACGGCAGTGGAGTATCACCAATGTGCATGGTTCACTGACTCTGATGAATAGAGTTTTAACACGCCACAGGGTGGACTGCAGAGTCAATATCCCAACAGTGATTATTATTAGATAGCCTCAGGACTACACCAGCATGTAACAGTTTAGATACGGTATATATTGCCTAAACTCCATGACAACACTGGTTTGCACAGAAACGCAAATAAATTGCTAACCCTATGATAAGCTAATTCCACGACACGTTGAATGCTTCAGAAGGTTCAACCGAGTGAATGCAATAGGTTTGGATTTTTCCCCCGCCTGGTTTCATTGCGCTGCTATGACTACAACTTGTGACAAGATAGCTGAAAATGACACCGGCACCGCTAACATGGGCTAAGCAGCACACAAGCTAGCGCTGCTAAGGCAATGCGGGCGAAGGAATGCACTGGCAGCAGGGAAGGGCACTGCCCAGACGGTGTGTGTGTGTGTGTGTGTGTGTGTGTGTGTGTGTGTGTGCGCCAGCAAGCGAGAGAAAGTATGTGTGTGCTGTTGCTAGGTTAAAAACCCTCACCAAAGTCTCACAATTGTTGTCAAGTGCCAACCATCTCCTTAGCAACCCCACTGAAGGGAGAGAATAATATGAGGGGGTAAAAGATGGAGTAGAGGGAGAGAAGGAGAGCAGAAATAGATAACGTAGAATAAGACTGCACCCACTGGAAAATAATGATATCCTCGAGACAGGAAAAAAAAGGATTCACAATCCAAAAGAGAAATACACTGAACTAGACAACTTGACAAGTCCAATAATGATGGCCACTCAATAGAATAATAGATCAGCCAGTGCAACACAAAAAGGCTCTCTGGAGAATATCTGGAGTATGAATCGGATTTATAACTCAAATATAATACATAGCGTTGTATATGTGCAAGTTTCCGCTGACATCATATAGCAGGGTACTGGGGTAACGATTCTACATTAAGTAGTAAACAATTGCTATTCTATTAAAACAGAAATATACCACATTATATTCCTCTATTATATGACGAAAGGTCTTCAACATTGAACATCATACACAGAAAAGAATCATCATGCATCTTAAATCGTGTAGCTCTAACAATGTGCAATTCTGCGTCACATACATGACATAACTAGGTTGCATACACCGCAGTTGTTTCAGTAATGGGAATAAAACTGATCTCAGAGTCGAGGTAAGCCATTTTTGAACCCTTCTCTAGCCCATATCCGACAGGGATAAAGGGTTATTATCATTACAATATTAATATTGTAGAGAATAGGGGTCAGGGGTGTTGTTCTAATTATTTTCATTCATAATATACACAATCCGGTCAAAGGTGTGTGGATACTCCTAAGTATGTTTGCAGTAGAATGGGTCGTTCTGAAAAGGTTTACGTGGAGCTGCCCCAGGATGCTACCTTCAGGCCAAGGTAGTTTGCTCTGCTGGAGCTGCCACAGGATGCTACCTTCAGAACAAGGTAGTTTGCTCTGCTGGAGCTGCCACAAGATGCTACCTTCAGACCAAGGTAGTTTGCTCTGCTGGAGCTGCCACAGGATGCTACCTTCAGACCAAGGTAGTTTGCTCTGCTGGAACTGCCACAGGATGCTACCTTCAGACCAAGGTAGTTTGCTCTGCTGGAGCTGCCACAGGATGCTACCTTCAGAACAAGGTAGTTTGCTCTGCTGGAGCTGCCACAAGATGCTACCTTCAGACCAAGGTAGTTTGCTCTGCTGGAGCTGCCACAGGATGCTACCTTCAGACCAAGGTAGTTTGCTCTGCTGGAGCTGCCACAGGATGCTACCTTCAGACCAAGGTAGTTTGCTCTGCTGGAGCTGCCACAGGATGCTACCTTCAGACCAAGGTAGTTTGCTCTGCTGGAGCTGCCACAGGATGCTACCTTCAGGCCAAGGTAGTTTGCTCTGCTGGAGCTGCCCCAGGATGCTACCTTCAGACCAAGGTAGTTTGCTCTGCTGGAGCTGCCACAGGATGCTACCTTCAGACCAAGGTAGTTTGCTCTGCTGGAGCTGCCACAGGATGCTACCTTCAGACCAAGGTAGTTTGCTCTGCTGGAGCTGCCACAGGATGCTACCTTCAGACCAAGGTAGTTTGCTCTGCTGGAGCTGCCCCAGGATGCTACCTTCAGACCAGGGTAGTTTGCTCTGCTGGAGCTGCCCCAGGATGCTACCTTCAGACCAAGGTAGTTTGCTCTGCTGGAGCTGCCACAGGATGCTACCTTCAGACCACGGTAGTTTGCTCTGCTGGAGCTGCCACAGGATGCTACCTTTAGACCAAGGTAGTTTGTTCTGCTGGAGCTGCCACAGGATGCTACCTTCAGACCAAGGTAGTTTGCTCTGCTGGAGCTGCCCCAGGATGCTACCTTCAGACCAAGGTAGTTTGCTCTGCTGGAGCTGCCCCAGGATGCTACCTTCAGACCAAGGTAGTTTGCTCTGCTGGAGCTGCCCCAGGATGCTACCTTCAGACCAAGGTAGTTTGCTCTGCTGCTACCTTCAGACCAAGGTAGTTTGCTCTGCTGGAGCTGCCCCAGGATGCTACCTTCAGACCAAGGTAGTTTGGTCTGCTGGAGCTGCCCCCGGTGACCATAACCGCTCGTAGACTGAAAGCCTGAAAGAGGCGCGCAGTGTCGAGCCGCAAGGCTTCGCTCCGACTCTATCAAGGAGAGCCGCTACACTGAGGCCGTTTGACACGCAGCAGAGAGATGTACCCCGCTCAGCAAAATGCTGACATAGCCTCGAGGTCTATGTAACACACAGTCAATGATAAACATGCATTTGTTTGTGTTTTCAAAGTTTAAGTACATATTCACCGGGTATAGTTGAGAGGGGTTTAGGAGGATTTTAGAAACAAATGTATTTAGCAGCTATTTCAATCTTACAACGAGACCAAAAGATACCAAAAAGCTCAACCTACTACCTACTAATCACCAACCTGTTATTACAGGTTGGTAATTTAATAAACATGAACAGAACAGGTAGGGATGGTTTTTCCTTTTATGGCAAAGCACCACAATAGAGGCTGTGTGATTTCTCTTAGGGGTGAATAGCGCTAGTCCTTCCGTGACATTTTTTAGAAGCAGGTCTACTCTCCTCCTGTGGAAGCTCCGTGTCTTCGGAAAGTCAGCGCTCAGACTTAAAGACTGAGTCCGACTCAGTCTTTAAGTCTGAGCGCGCGCAGTGGCGTGTAAACACAGAATTGAAACTTGTGGATATGTTCGTTGTGGACAAACGACCTAGCCAGGGCAGTTTATTTGACCCTACTTGTGTTGGACAAACCAAGATACAGCTCCGGGAGTTGTGAAACACTCGTTGGAATATAATGGATGTCAATGGCTCGCCAGCTGCCCACTTTCGGAACACGCCTACGCCGCGAGAGGAGGTGGGCTGACCAAAAGTCACGGCTGATTTAATCTGGACATAAACAATGTCAACAATTAACCGGGGGTCTTAAAAGAAAAACACCGAAAATGGTGTCTTGAACAAAGCCGACGTGTGGCCCGGTGGAGGAGGTCAAAAAGCTACGCGACGCTACGCGACGCTACGCGACACAACGCTACACAACGCTACACACGCAACACTTGTCATGCTCAGTGTAGCTCCAGGGTGAGTGTTGTAGTGAAGAGGTCAAGGTCAAGGAGCAACAACAGCTCAAGACCAAAGCGGAAGGTCACACTAACGCCCAGAATGAGACACTGCTGAACTGCATATTATGTCATCTCCTTTCCTTGGTTGCAACACCACATAGTGTTCACTGGATGGTGATGAATCACTATCTGGCGGTCTGATGGACGGGTCTGGGTTTGGCCGAGGTCAGGAGAGCACTAGATGTCGGAATGCAGAGAGCCCACTAAGGTTTGAGCGTAAGCCCTCACACAAAAATGATTCATTCCTATAAGAGTTCTGGGATTTGGGATTTGGGAAGCACTGCTGCAGGGAGCGCATTTCCACATGTAAGCATCAGCTCCCGGTCGTAGCCATAGCATCAGTTGGTGAAGTGACATTTCTGGGACTAACATCGAGTGAATAACATCGATCACCTTGAAAAATGGCCCCCGACAAGGGCTTGGATATATTAGGCAGCAAGTGAGCAGTCAGTTCTTGAAGCAGGAAAAGGTTTTGACTTCGACGAGGGCCAGATTTATGGCTAGACGATGGGGTCAGTAGCGTCTCTAAAATGGCAGGTCTTGCAGTGTGTTCAGTGCAGCTGTTAGTAGTTAGTTAGTTGTTAGTTGTTACCGAAAGTCGTCCAAGGAAGAACAACCGCTGAATGGGTGACAGGCTCATGGGCACCCAAGGCTCATTGATGCACGTGGGGAGCGAAGACTAGCACGCCTGGTTGAGCCCGAGGAAGAGCTACTGTAGCACAAAGTGCTCAACGACTTCCTGCTGGCTATGATAAAAAGGGGTCAGGACACACAGTGCATGGCAGCGTCAGAGGTCAAAGGTCAGAGGGCCCATGCTCACAGGAAAAAAGTGTGGGTTCGGACCGGGCTTATGGCATGGCCTCCGGAATTGCAGCTTTCTCGAGAATTGCTCGCCCAAACAACTTCACACTCGACACGGCACTACCTTGGGTCCTCACTAAAACACGCGCCAGTGCAGTGCCCGTGCAGTGCCCGTTCAGAACACCGGACTCGACACTGCACTACCGTGGGTCCTCAGCAATACACCCGCCCGTGCAGTGCCCGTTCAGGCTGTTTGGATCGGGCCGACTGCTTGGTCTCCGGCGTCGCTGCATGCAGCTTTCTCGACAACAGCTCATCCAAACATCCTCGGGTCCTCAGAAAGTGGGAGGTCAATGGGATGAACGATTGTTGAGAAAGTCGAAGGACATATACATGCAGACAGACGTACAGAGACTCCTCTTATCATAGTCAGACAGTAACGCCTCCACCAACATCCCCATATTTGAACCGTAGAAGAAAAAGCTTAAATGAACTACAAATACTTATTTTCATTTCAGGTAACAAACTAATGAGTTCCGCCACTTGGCTGAAGGTGGGTTTGGTGTACCGTTGCCCCACCTGTGCCCCTGTCCCCCCTTAGAGACCATGTAGGAACACACGTCCCGCTGCAATTCATGTAGACACACGGTCAGCCGAAGGTAGTGGTGGAAGCACTCGACGTTCCTGACATCCACGCCATGAACACCCTTGGGATGGACTGGCAACGACAACCAGAACCACACCCTCTCCTCCACCATCTCGTCGGCGTATGAACACTTAAGCAAAACGCACATCATAAGTTTTGGTGTGTTCCATTAAGACAATTTCAAAGAGATGACAACAGCAATAAAAGTCCCTATTAAGCATCTTTAAATCACGCACGTAATGGGTTTCTCCAGGATCTGGCTAATGAACAGAAGAACATACTTCTCTGATTCAACAGCCCACAGAGACCCATGCCTCAGGGGTCTGCACCAGACCTGACGGAGAACAGATGGCGGCACACACGCGCGCACACAAACACACACATACACACCTTCACTCCTACGCAAACACACACACACACACACTATTACACTTAAACTTTACTCCCCCCCACACACACCTTCACTCCTACGCAAACACACACACACACACACACACACACACTATTACACTCAAACTTTACTCCCCCCCCCCCCACACACACACACACCTTCACTCCTACACAAACACACAATTCTACACTCAAACTTTAGTTCCCCCCCCACACACACACCTTCACTCCTACACAAACACACACACACAATTCTACACTCAAACCTTACTCCCACACACACACCTTCACTCCTACACAAACACACACACAATTCTACACTCAAACTTTAGTTCCCCCCCCACACACACACCTTCACTCCTACACAAACACACACACACAATTCTACACTCAAACCTTACTCCCACACACACACACACCTTCACTCCTACACAAACACACACACAATTCTACACTCAAACTTTACTTACTCACTCACACTCACACACACACACACACACACACTAAATGAGACCATTCCGTCAGACACTTTTCATTAGACCTGAGAGTGAATAAGGCAGTTCTCTGTACAGCCCACAGCGTGTTGGCGGCAACATGCATGCATGAATATTCATCAGCCCCTAGATATAGATGCACGTGGAGATCAGATAAGACTGGGTTTCCGCCCACGTACCAGCCTGTGCCTATGAAAGCCCTTTCTTCAACGGAATCACAAACCTGGTAATGCTGGAGGTATGGCTTTGTATGGAAACTACTCCTTTCAGGCCCATTCTTCGCCCTTGGAGGTTGTCTTGATGTCTGATGCAACCACACAAAACCACGATGAATAATCGGACTTAAGGCTAAAAAAAACGTTCTCATTTTCTCCTTTTATGTTTTCACAGTCTCTTATGTGCTTTTCTTAGTGTTTGTTCTCTGTTTCTGTTTTTATTGTTGCACATGCACTCAGGAGGACAAAAGCAGGATTACAGAGTTCCAGTGAGAAGGAAGCTTCTTGGAAAAGCCAAATCCCACGAGGGAAATTATTTTACATTCTATTTTGTCTTATCAAAATAATCATATATATTGGCGCGCGCGCACACACACGCAAACACACACACACACACACGCACACACACACACACACACACACACCCTTCCAAACACATGGTGTTGGTTGTGTAATGGCCATGGCTGAGGAGGCTCCTAAAAGCTATATTTAACATGCCCCTTAGGCTTTTATGTTGAATAGATGTTTGTGCTGCCTGCACTGAACCCCAAAGTGTGTGGTCTCATCATATGTGGCTGCAATCAACAAGCGTTTGACCTTATCTTGATGAGCAGAGGCATTTATTTTCTCTCTCTATTTTGCCATCACACTCGCCCCACATGCTTTTTTTCCTCAGTGATAAGTGTTGACAGTGAGAGCATCTCCTCCTCTTCACTTCCTTTGTCCCTCCATCACTCCCGTCATGTCTGCATGTCAATCGTTGAATCACCATCCACCTGACTTCCTCTACAGCCATCTTTCAACCGTTTCTCCGTAACCTGTCCTATACTGCCATCTCCTCCTTTCTGTAAAGCCCTCTCTCGCTCTACATCTCCATCTGTCACCCATCTTGCCTTCATCTCTGCATCTGTCCCCTATAGCTCCCCCGTTCGCTCACTGTCTTACAGACTCTCGCTGTGTCCCTTGGGCCATGTCCATCTCGTCATCTTGGTTTTATCTCTCATGTTTAGCTTTGCTTTGTTTCTCTTGGTGTGTATTTCTGTCTGGGTCCTCTCTCAGCTGGTGGATTATGTCCTCTGTGTAGAGTTGTGATGTATACTGATGGGAGTGTCTAGGTCCTCTCTCAGCTGGTGGATTATGTCCTCTGTGTAGAGTTGTGATGTATACTGATGGGAGTGTCTAGGTCCTCTCTCAGCTGGTGGATTATGTCCTCTGTGTAGAGTTGTGATGTATACTGATGGGAGTGTCTAGGTCCTCTCTCAGCTGGTGGATTATGTCCTCTGTGTAGAGTTGTGATGTATACTGATGGGAGTGTCTAGGTCCTCTCTCAGCTGGTGGATTATGTCCTCTGTGTAGAGTTGTGATGTATACTGATGGGAGTGTCTAGGTCCTCTCTCAGCTGGTGGATTATGTCCTCTGTGTAGAGTTGTGATGTATACTGATGGGAGTGTCTAGGTCCTCTCTCAGCTGGTGGATTATGTCCTCTGTGTAGAGTTGTGATGTATACTGATGGGAGTGCCAAGATGTGTCGGATTCAGCCGTCAAAATCTCAACTGGTCTGGACTCTGTTGGGAGCTGATGATGCCCACCACTCCCACCCCCCGAAAGATAGACAGACACACAGACACACACAAAGTATGCTACCTAGCTCTTTGAGCAGGGTGCTCTTGCCAGACTTCCATCTCTCCTTCTTCTTCTCAGGGCTCCTCCTCCTCCTCTCCTTTCCTTTCTCCTTCACTCTGATCGGCCTCCTCTTCTCTCCCTTCGGGTTTTTCTCTGCAACACAGAAGATCTGGTCAGGACGTTGGATCAACACAGTAACCCTGTGTGTGTGTGTGCGCACACACGCACGCACACACACACACACACACAGGTAACTATGTGGCAGCCCACTGCTCCAAGTAAGGATGGATTAAATGCAGAGAATTCATTTCCCATTATTGAAATGTTTCATGGTAATAATCGATAAGTAAACCCATTTGTGAATGCTAATCAAAAGCATGGCCGAGGAAGGGAGGACAGTCCCAAGTAACGCATTGTTCATAGTGAAGTGCGGTCTAATAACTGTCTGTTTATGGTTTGACCAGGTTGAGGGAGGATCCATGTCCACGCTATCATTGAAGGGTAACCCTTTCCTGAATGTACACAAACACACACAATGCTAAAAAAAACACACACACACAAAGGCTAAAACCAACAACTGTATTGTCCTTTTGTCATTACGTTGAGTATGCAGAAATGCAGATAAGCGTTCAGATTCACATTCGCTTTCCAACTGCAGAGAGACTAACAGTTAAGTAGTGGTACTGGCTGGGTCCAGGCCCCACTCAGCTGTAGTGATGCGGCGCTATCCGTCCTTCAGGTGGCAAGCTATGCACTGGCAATGCTAACTCTACATGTAGTACACAGGAACTTTGAACCATGCATTGTCATTGTATTACATTCAACTATCCATTGCAACTTCCCGTTTGATCACAGGGACTAAATTAAACAATCTACAGACCGCCGTCCCCTTATCAGAAAACCTTATGATGATAGTTTAATACAACTTAGATGATTCACACAACTAATATAATATAATTACCGTTACCGCTTTGACCAGAGTGAGAGTGGCGGACTCAATATTCTCTCACACTCCCTAGTTGCTCTGATACACTATGATTTATTTACATACAAAGGCCATGCATAATGTGGCTTTGGTACCTGTCAGATTGCATGGTTATTATGAAATAAGATAAGTCATTGATTGAGTGACAAATGGAGAAAAAAATATTATTTTACATGTTTTTCAGAAACAATGGGTGAGGGGATAAGCTGTTTGTGTACATCAATGATTTACAGGAATCCTAGATGTCATAGTAACTATAAAACAAAGGAATTATGCTACCTATATCTAGACTATTATTATGCCCATGCCATGACGTGCCCCAATGTCCCACAGAACATGAAACATGCTTTATATTGTGTTACCACACCTTCAACACAGTGCAACGGGCTGCTGTTGCACTGTGTTGAAGGTGTGGTAACACAACCTAATGTAAGGTTTAACCCAGAGATCAAACAAGGCTTTGATCATCTGCTTTGAATATTTGGTGTGTGCATTTTCACACAACATTGTCTTTCAGCAAGTAGACCTGCACATACAAAGGCAATGTAAATCAATTAACTGCAAATACAGACACACGCATGTATGCACAAACACACTCACATTTCTTTTTCTGGGCTGAGTGAGTTATTTTGAAAAATGTCATGTAAATATTTTTCTGCCAATTGTTAGTTCTTTCCCACACAACAGCGCACACACACACACACACACACACACACACACACACACACACACACACACACACACACACACACACACACACACACACACACACACACACACACACACACACACACACACACACACACCTACACCCACACACACACAGTCAGGTCAACACATAACTTGCAGTAATCCTACAATACAATATTGACAAAAATATCTGCGACTGTGTTGTAGAATTCAAAACAAACAGTGCATGCATTGACTTCAGCTTTGGGAGAGGATGCCAGAGCCAATAAAAGCACACACACACCAACCAACCATCCTTATATAAATAACACAACTGACATCGATAAACCCACATACACACACACACAGTGCCCCTGGGAAGAGAGCATTGCAGAGACCCACACATATTGGCTCACCCTTCACTTTGCCTCATGTATACACTGTGGCAACCCGGCCACAGGACAGCGCCCCAGGCGGCTCAGGGGAGAGGTGGTAAGTGGAGTCTACCACCGCTCCCCGGAAGATTGCACGCCGGAGTTCGTGATCGGTGGGGGCAATCAGCCAAATGCGCGACACCTGGACCAACGCCGATATAAGCGGCGCTCGGCGTGGCTTACGGGAAGGGAGACGCAGGAAGAGACGCGAGGCGAAGGCGAGTTCCCTCAGCGTTACGCGAAGGAGAACGCTCGGAGAAGGGACACGAGAAGGAGATCCCTCGATACTCAAAGAAGAAGGGGAGAGCACGCGGGACGATCTACGGAAACCCGACGAGCTCTATTCCCCAATCCCTGGCTGAAGGCGGGATATATGCGGAAGTTGCCCCGGTCCGGGAAGAACCTATGTTGTTTTGTTTGATTTATTGAGTGGTTAAAATAAAGGATTCCCTGTCTGGGATTTAACCACAGCGGTTGCTCGGCTTGTTCTTTCCGAATTCTAGTCGAGTTGCCACAACACACACACATAATGAGAACATCTCATGTATACACACACACAAAATGAGAACATCTCATGTATACACACAGACACACACACACTGAGAACATCTAATGTATACACACACACACACACACACACCATGAGAACATCACACCCCTTTGTTGCAACAAGCTCCCGCTGCTGAACCAAACGTGCACGGCCCTGACAGCCCGGCCCCTGACGGCCCTGACGGCCCGGCCCCTGTGCACGCTGCCCTGCTGGGCACCCGGGGCCACCCGCTGCAGGGACACGCACGGGCACATTCGTGTGAGTTTGGGTGGTGGGCGGTGGCGGTGTGAGCGAGTGTGACGGGGTGGGGGACCGTGGTGGGGGACCGTGGTGCGGGGACCGTGGTGGGGGGCCGTGGTGGGGGGACCGTGGTGGGGGGCCGTGGTGAGGGACCGTGGTGGGGGACCGTGATGGGGGACCGTGGTGGGGGGCCGTGGTGGGGGACCGTGGTGGGGGGCCGTGGTGCGGGGCCGTGGTGCGGGACCGTGGTGGGGGCCGTGGTGAGGGACCGTGGTGGGGGGCCGTGGTGGGGGGCCGTGGTGAGGGACCGTGGTGGGGGGCCGTGGTGGGGGGCCGTGGTGGGGGACCCGTGGTGGGGGACCGTGGTGGGGGACCGTGGTGCGGGACCGTGGTGGGGGACCGTGGTGGGGGGGCCGTGGTGGGGGGGGCCGTGGTGGGGGACCGTGGTGGGGGGCCGTGGTGGGGGACCGTGATGGGGGGACCGTGGTGGGGGGCCGTGGTGGGGGGCCGTGGTGGGGGGCCGTGGTGGGGGGCCGTGGTGGGGGACCGTGGTGGGGGGCCGTGGTGGGGGGGCCGTGGTGGGGGACCGTGGTGGGGGGCCGTGGTGCGGGACTGTGGTGGGGGGGCCGTGGTGCGGGACCGTGGTGGGGGGCCGTGGTGGGGGGCCGTGGTGCGGGGCCGTGGTGGGGGGCCGTGGTGGGGGGCCGTGGTGGGGGGGCCGTGGTGCGGGGACCGGGGTGGGGGGCCGAGGTGGGGGGGCCGTGGTGAGGGACCGTGGTGGGGGGCCGTGGTGGGGGGGCCGTGGTGGGGGGCCGTGGTGGGGGACCGTGGTGGGGGACCATGGTGCGGGACCGTGGTGGGGGGCCGTGGTGGGGGACCGTGGTGCGGGACCGGGGTGGGGGGCCGAGGTGGGGGGCCGTGGTGCACGTGGGTAGGTGATCCGAAGGCGTCGCGTACGCCTGCGGTATTGTTTGTCCATACATTACTCCATGCAGGAATCCTGTTTAACTGCGCATGCACCTAAGTGCATCTTTGGTTAATGCATTGAGCCATTTGAACGTCGAATTGTGTGTGCGTGCCTGTTGTGTGAGTGGGTGAGTGTGTGTGTGTGTATGTGTGTTTGTGTATTGCTAAGCGACTGTGCTTGTGTATGGATTGATATGCGACTGTGTGTGCGTGTGTAATATGTTTGTGTCTGTCTGAGTATGTGCATGTTCCTAAGTGTTTAAAGGGAAATCTGTCAGCTTGTTTTTTGTTTGCAAATGCATCAATTCATGCATAGATTATAGATTACTGTGCATACACACAGTATGCATGTTGGACTGTGTGTGTGTGTGTGTGGTAGAGTGTGTGTTTGTGCGTGCAGAGTGCATATGCGTGTGGTTCAGAGTGTGTGTGTGTGTGTGCCAGTGTGCGTGTGTGTGTCAAGAGTGCGTGTGTCAGAGTGCATGCATGTGTGTCAGAGTGTTTGTGCGTGTGTCAGAGTGCACGCATGTGTGTCAGAGTGTTTGTGTGTGTGTCAGAGTGCGTGTGTGTCAGAGTGCACGTGTGTGTCAGAGTGTGTGTGTGTGTGTGTGTGTGTGTCAGAGTCCATGCATGTGTGTCAGTGTTTGTGCATGTGTCAGAGTGCACGCATGTGTGTCAGAGTGTTTGTGTGTGTGTCAGAGTGCACGCATGTGTGTCAGAGTGTTTGTGTGTGTGTCAGAGTGCGTGTGTGTCAGAGTGCACGTATGTGTGTCAGAGGGTTTGTGTGTGTTTCAGAGTGCGTGTGTGTCAGTGTGCGTGCGTGTGTCAGTGTGTTTGCGTGTGTGTCAGTGTGCGTGCATGTGTGTCAGTGTGCGTGCATGTGTGTCAGAGTGTGACTGTGTATCAGAGTGTGTGTGTGTGTGTGTGTGTGTGAGAATGGCTAGGGAGATCTGCAATAGCCAACAGTAAAATGTCCTTATGCTTGCTTTAGCATGGAGTAGGACATGCTTGACTGGAACCTAAAGAGACCAGACACTGATACACACACAGTGTTGTATTTGTGTGTGTGTGCGTGCATATGGAAGGCCAAAAAGGGTCACAACTACACCTTAATTTGATGTAAAAGGTGGCAAATACTTTAAATAGAAAATCCACATTCACTCCCTTAGTAGTCTAAGATGCATGAAACGCAGCTTAAACCTATTATGAGGGCTCAAACAAAATTACTGTGCTCTTGAGCATTGAAGAATACCTTGCGGAGGTTGCTCATTCGGGATGGAGCTGATATTACTGTCGTCAGTATAATGTTAATCGATTATAATATGTTCATAGAAATTACATATGTCTTGTCTTACACACGCTATGAAAGCATGATCTTGTGATGATGCCATTGATGCAATTGCTATTCAAATAACCTATTCAGACCAATTGGCCCTATTAAGCCACCTCCGTGAGCAGGTCTTCAATGCTCAGGAGCACCGTACTAATGTTTGACCCTTCATAATATGGGTTTAATCCCCCTTTCATGCATATGAGACTACTGGACTGAATGGGGATTTTTTGGTTAAAGTATTTGGATGCAGTAGCCTAGTAAAGCGAGGCCGCATTCATGTGAATAAAACATTCCTGAACAATCGTGGGTATTGATTTGATGAGGTAAATGTACAGTGCCTATTGGTAAAACACACTGAGCATCAACAAGAAAAGGTGCAGGCCTACAATTACACACATTACATTCACATTGAATACAGTCATAGAAGGCGGAACTACGGATCCATACGCTACTTTGTGAGAACTAAAGCGAGACATGATCTAACGCGATCTAAGTAAAAACAATGGCTGGACGGAACATGGATTAAGCACCCGATGTAGAGTAGGTCTACATAGCGTAGTGAAGTGAATGCACAGCGGCGAATGATAGGAAGATCATTAATGGCCTGGTGAGGTCTGACTTTGGTTATCATTGTTGAAGTGAAGAAGGTTCATAATTACCGGCTGCGAAAATCAAGAGGAGCTAATTAACTAAACGTCATATCTAACGTGTGCTATTTAACATGTTAATACCACGTTAAATAGCAGTCCGAAACATCGTCTGTCACGGCGTTGTACAGTTGAGGAAAAACAGCCTAAAAGACGGCGTTAAAAAAGCTTAAACGCCAGATTTTAGATCGATTTAAATCAATACATGTCTACAATGAGGCGTAGTTGGAACCATTTTGGCCTTCCATGTCGTGCCTGCGTGTGTGTGTGTGTGTGTGTGTGTGTGTGTGTGCGCACGCTTTGCTATGTTGTCTCTTGGCAGAAGGAAGAGTATTTTGACTACAAGCTGTTTTCCAATGAAATAAACACACAAACGGCAGCGTCATTTGCAGAGACTACGCCCCCCGGCACACTAACGAGAGGAAAAACCTCCAGATATTTCCAACCTGGACTCTATCTTGCGATCATTTCGGTTGTACGGGACTAATGAAGACAACAATGTTTGAGATTGGTCCAGTATTGAGCGAGAAAGCGGCAGCCCTGGTCTTCGAAAACAGGCTGCGGTATAATCCTTTGGGGCACTGTATGTCCTCTCCTAGTGGTTGTTTTTGCCACTGACAGGCTCAGATTATATTCTATAATCATTAAAAGGATCCGTACAGAGAATACAACTTGCTTCTTTATCTTTCACTTGATCACCGTCGGTTTGTTATCGTGTCCAACCAAGTCTCGCTCAAGGAGAAGTCTCGCTCTGAAATCTCGTTGTTGCAGGATATTTCCTTATGTCATTAGAATCCCAACTCTCCTTTACCCGAACGTTTTAGAAAACACTCAACTGTGCTTCCCGTAGTCAAACAAAAAACTCTCCTCTCTGCTGCTCTCACTTACGTTTCCACTGTTCTCTTCCTGCAACCACTCAACTCCCGCGAGACTTCTCATTGAGCGAGACTTGGTCGTATACAATAACAAACAGAGCGTGATCAAGCGGAAGGAAAGAAACAAGTTGAATTTCTCTGTAGGGCTCCATTCCATAAGTTAGGAAAAACCTGAGGTTTTCCTTTAATGAGAGAACATGGTGACGCATCAGGGACTCCTACGGATGCGTTAGGAGACTCCCATCTCTGCTGAATCAAAACTGTTCTCGGTGAACGATCTTAGTTTCCTGTCCCTCTGAATCTTGGCCAGAAGATTCTGAAGGGACATCCGCCACGGTTAAGTTGGCTTATTTTGGTAGACCCCCGTCACCCGGGCACACCGGCTGTCTCTGATGGGATACAGCCTCTACCCGTGAACGTGAGACGGTGCAGATCCGGTGCCTTAAGGCCGTCCACACTTCATAGAACCGCAGTGGCATGCCTAACACGTTTGTGTGAACATTTGCTCATTGCAGTTCTGAGGTCTTAATGGGGCCTCACACTGGACACATTCACAGATAACTTATTGTATCTAATAACTAAATCATTGTGTTTTTGAAGAGAATATGTTCCCCATGCTGCCACCGATGGCCCACAGCTATTACTGTGTACAGCTTCGCCCGTAAACGTTTCCGATATTGTTTTATATTAAACCCAGAACTAGAGCCTGAAATGAACACTCTTCATATTAAATAGCTGCGCCTTATTGGTTTCAGTTATGCCGTAACGCACTGTAACTTCTGCAGCAATGTTTGTTACTGCTATGTACCCTCTGCATCAACCAAGTACCCATCCACTGAATTACATCTAATCTAAAATAGGATGTTCAAATCTAATCTACAATATCAATATATTTTCTAATGTATTATAAATCTGAAATGATCGAACAGTTCTGGATTTGTGACGTTAACAGACTTGGTCCTTTAACTGGTAGTATGATCAGAACAGAGAGAGACACTTCATCAGCTGAAGAGCTATCAAAACATCGTTATCAATTGGAATAGTGCACAACTGCAGGTGAAACCCAAGCAGTTTACCTTCAGAAGTGTCCCACCTACTGACTGAGTCCAGGTGAACAGTGTCCAGGTGAATGCAGAACCCATTTCCTTGGCACCATCCTGCCTGGGAACCATTTGTCTCCTACCATCACATATTTCCCTTACAAGAAATATGTGCACAATAAATACACAGGGAAATCTGGTTTAGTGGTATGGCATGTGCGATTGGGGAGGACAAGAATGTTTTTTGGAGGTTGCGAAGTGGTTTCTGCTGTCAACCACTAAAAGGAGTTTGTCAGTGTTTTGACAGTCAGTTCCCTCTTCTTCCTCTACAACTAAATACACAGCTGAAACAGATTTGGTTAAAATATAAAATGAGTTGAACTATAATAAAGGACATATGTCATTGCGGTGGTTATGACATGACATGACCGGTAGAGCTTTGATGACTTGTCCCATTGTGGTCAGGACATGGGGTCAGGCCGTGGGCTAGCTCTCTGACTAGCTCCCTGACTAGCTCCCTGACTAGCTCCCTGACTAGTTCTCTGACTAGCTCCCTGACTAGCTCCCTGACTAGCTCTCTGACTAGCTCCCTGACTAGCTCTCTGACTAGCACCCTGACTAGCACCCTGACTAGCTCTCTGACTAGCTCTCTGACTAGCACCCTGACTAGCTCTCTGACTAGCACCCTGACTAGCACCCTGACTAGCTCCCTGACTAGCTCTCTGACTAGCACCCTGACTAGCTCTCTGACTAGCACCCTGACTAGCTATCTGACTAGCACCCTGACTAGCTCCCTGACTAGCTCTCTGACTAGCACCCTGACTAGCTCTCTGACTAGCACCCTGACTAGCTCCCTGACTAGCACCCTGACTAGCTCCCTGACTAGCTCCCTGACTAGCTCCCTGACTAGTTCTCTGACTAGCTCCCTGACTAGCTCCCTGACTAGCTCCCTGACTAGCTCTCTGACTAGCTCCCTGACTAGCTCTCTGACTAGCACCCTGACTAGCACCCTGACTAGCTCTCTGACTAGCTCTCTGACTAGCACCCTGACTAGCTCTCTGACTAGCACCCTGACTAGCACCCTGACTAGCTCCCTGACTAGCTCTCTGACTAGCACCCTGACTAGCTCTCTGACTAGCACCCTGACTAGCTATCTGACTAGCACCCTGACTAGCTCCCTGACTAGCTCTCTGACTAGCACCCTGACTAGCTCTCTGACTAGCACCCTGACTAGCTCCCTGACTAGCACCCTGACTAGCTCCCTGACTAGCTCTCTGACTAGCTCCCTGACTAGCTCTCTGACTAGCTCTCTGACTAGCACCCTGATTAGCTCCCTGACTAGCTCTATGACTAGCACCCTGACTAGCTCCCTGACTAGCTCCCTGACTAGCTCTCTGACTAGCTCACTGACTAGCACCCTGACTAGCTCCCTGACTAGCTCTCTGACTAGCACCCTGACTAGCACCCTGACTAGCACCCTGACTAGCTCTGTGACTAGCTCTGTGACTAGCTCTGGATCAAATGTGCATCATTTTAGAGCTTAAATCGAAATGCAAAACATTGTTTGTGGTATAATCGTAACTTACAATGTAGAATTGTTCATCAATATTATGGGAATAGTACGGCGCAGCTATAATGAAACCATCAATTTAGCGTCAGACAGTGAGATTTGTTGGATTCGTTGAGTAAAAGGGATTTGTAATCTTGCAACCTGAAGCACCATAACTTGCTAAATATATCCTGTTCAGGTAAGACCCCCCCCCCCCCCCCCCACACCCCCACCACCACCTCTCCTCTGTTGTCACATATTCAACATCTCTGCAGTGCTGAAAGCCTCGCACTGCCCTCAGTCCACCATCCCTCGTTTAGGAGGTGCCACAGTGCCTGGGGATTAGTCTATTTGAAGTGTGTGATTAATTCCCACACTTTTGGGTGCAGCGAACTGTGAGGGATGTTTGTGTGTGTGTGTGCGCGCACACACACACACATATATATATGAATGTGTGTGTGTATAAGTGTGTGTGCGTATCAGTGTAAATATGTGTGCACAAGTGTGTGTGTATGCGTGTTTGCATCGTTCGCACAAATACACTGTCCCAATTCTCTTACATGTGCTTGTTAGTGAAGCGTGAGAAAGCTTTTCTCTCAGCCCCTCTCTCCTTCAATATACCCTTGACTCCATCTTTTGACTCTCTTTACCTCCCCTCCCCCATTTCCCCTCCCACCCCACCCCGTTTGTCTTTCACTTTCCCTTCTTTCTTTCACTTGTATGACTGCTCCGTCTTTTACTTTCTTTCTCTCTTTGAGGTCACCTCACGACCCACTGCCTACATGTCCCCTAGTTCTCACACACACACACACACACACACACACACACACACACACACACACACACACACACACACACACACACACACACACACACACACACACACACACAAGAGAGCTTAGCACTAACCATTGTCAGGTTGGCACAAATGGATTGGAGCCAGAATGTAAATGAAGACCACTGCTGGAACAATAGAACTCATTCATTCTCTCCTTTTCCCCCCTTGTCCTTCCATATCTGTGAGTGTGTCCAACGTGGTTTCGCTCAATCTAAACATAGACAAAACAACGAGATTGAGAAGGCTAGTGTTTCATATTACTTACACACAACACTCTAAGTTAACTTTTAGCACTGGGGAGGATCCTTATGACTCATTTCCCTGAAGCTTAACCGGAGATTTTGCAAACAACTACTAAAATAATTTGGAAAATGCATAGAAATCTGTATTATAGTATATAAGAGCCATTTGACATGCTACATCAAATATCTCTACGCCAAAGTCCTATTTGAAACGAGGCCCAAAAAGTGGGACTGTTTGCAAAGTGCATCGCTGCAGTCGGCTCTCCTGAAGAACCAAAGCGCGACCGCCCACGGGACGGCTAACGCGTCCGAGGGCGGTCCACCGCGGGACGGCTAACGCGTCCGAGGGCGGACCACCGCGGGACGGCTAACGCGTCCGAGGGCCGTCCACCGCGGGACGGCTAACGCGTCCGAGGGCCGTCCACCGCGGGACGGCTAACGCGTCCGAGGGCCGTCCACCGCGGGACGGCTAACGCGTCCGAGGGCCGTCCACCGCGGGACGGCTAACGCGTCCGAGGGCCGTCCACCGCGGGACGGCTAACGCGTCCGAGGGCCGTCCACCGCGGGACGGCTAACGCGTCCGAGGGCCGTCCACCGCGGGACGGCTAACGCGTCCGAGGGCCGTCCACCGCGGGACGGCTAACGCGTCCGAGGGCCGTCCACCGCGGGACGGCTAACGCGTCCGAGGGCCGGTCCACCGCGGGACGGCTAACGCGTCCGAGGGCCGTCCACCGCGGGACGGCTAACGCGTCCGAGGGCCGTCCACCGCGGGACGGCTAACGCGTCCGAGGGCCGTCCACCGCGGGACGGCTAACGCGTCCGAGGGCCGTCCACCGCGGGACGGCTAACGCGTCCGAGGGCCGTCCACCGCGGGACGGCTAACGCGTCCGAGGGCCGTCCACCGCGGGACGGCTAACGCGTCCGAGGGCCGTCCACCGCGGGACGGCTAACGCGTCCGAGGGCCGTCCACCGCGGGACGGCTAACGCGTCCGAGGGCCGTCCACCGCGGGACGGCTAACGCGTCCGAGGGCCGTCCACCGCGGGACTCCCAGGGCTTCAACTGTGCACAACGCGAGGAGCGGCCCCGCGACAACACCCCCAACCCAGCTCTGCCTAGCTGCGGCGGACCGTGCTGGGCTCGTGCATTATCTTTTCATAAATCATTATTATATAGCTATTAACATAGTAACGGCCACAAGGACACGGACCTTTTTGACTCTATAATTACATGACAGAACGGATTATACCAAATCACGCAGTTGAGAACTCTACTCTTTGCGCACGGCGATGTGGATCTGACACAATGAGCTGGTTTGATAGGCTACATTGTAAAATGAGTTTTGATTATTTTGATATTATATTATATATTATTATTATTATTATTATAATAATTATATCATCGAATGAATTATAGCTAATCAAGCAGTTGAGAACTCCAATCTGTGCATGTGGTGATGTGTATCCGCCACAACGCCACACACACTTACTGACTTTAGCTTTATAGCACTATTAGGGATGGATTTGTTCTTACCACGGTGAAAAGGGAACGTATCCCCCCCCCCCCCCCCCCCATTTATTGTACCAAATAATTAATTATCCAAAAAGGCAAAGCCTGCGGTTACTACCATCTAAACCCAGCCTGTCTAAACCCAGCCTGGCCATCTAAACCCAGCCTGGCCATCTAAACCCAGCCTGTCTAAACCCAGCCTGGCCGTCTAAACCCAGCCTGTCTAAACCCAGCCTGGCCATCTAAACCCAGCCTGTCTAAACCCAGCCTGGCCGTCTAAACCCAGCCTGTCTAAACCCAGCCTGGCCATCTAAACCCAGCCTGGCCATCTAAACCCAGCCTGGCCATCTAAACCCAGCCTGGCCATCTAAACCCAGCCTGGCCATCTAAACCCAGCCTGTCTAAACCCAGCCTGACCATCTAAACCCAGACTGGCCATCTAAACCCAGCCTGTCTAAACCCAGCCTGGCCATCTAAACCCAGCCTGTCTCAACCCAGCCTGGCCATCTAAACCCAGCCTGGCCATCTAAACCCAGCTTAGCCATCTAAACCCAGCCTGGCCGTCTAAACCCAGCCTGGCCATCTAAACCCAGCCTGGCCACTGAATAAATACTGCGCATGTATCCACCAGAATGCTTCGTTAGCTCAATCAAACATTTACTGGAAAAAATTTTCATGGACACATTTAGCAACTGCATTCTTAATCTAGTATCAGCGTGTCAGTGGACCAGCAGATGCGAGGATGCCAATGCCAGAGAAGTAACATCACTTTCGAGGACGACTGATTGCAGGAAGACTTTTGTCGTTATGTACTTTGAAGGGGACTTCTTTATTTTTGCTCTCGTTTTAACTGACTGTATGCTACAGCTCACAGAACATGAATGCAATCGTTACCTGATTAGTCCAGTAAATATAGACGATCTTACTAAGCACCTGGTAACGAAAAAGCTTTCCAAACGGAGTCCTGTCAGTCAGACTACTTTAGAAACTATATGAGATTTCCCAAACGGGTCAAATACAGCCAAATCTGTTTGGTAAATTTAAGCTTCTTTTAACTGAGATATTTGCAGATTTCTATAGCTTGGTATTTTGACGGGGAGTTCTTATTTTTTGGCCGTCTGATAAACTGCTAGTTCTGAGTTAACTGGCTAGCTGATGTGAGGTTGAGGAATTGTTTTGCATTAGTTTAGAGGGCGGTGATGAGACTGCGTTTATCAAAGTTAAGCAACACTCCTCCAGCCAATCAGAATAGAGTATTCATCCAGGCCATTGTGTAGTGCTAATTATGTTATTAAGAGTCATTGAGGTGGGCATTAAACATCAGAAATTAAACCCACTGCAATCTTAACTTATTTCATTCTTATAATTTTCTTCTGTTCCTTCAAGCCGATTGAATGGGCGGAATCTATTTTTCCTCCTGGCTACGTAATCAAGCGGGTGACCAATTACTGCTGTAATCACATCACGGCAACCTTATGTGAGTCAAGCAAACTGCAAACTACACACAACCGCAAGTCTTTCCAAGAGTGAGTTTATCCTCTGACTTTGTGATGTGTGTTAATTAGGGCTGGGGGATAAACGCTATAACAACGGCGCTAATTCAGTTCTCTCGCCACCATTTATTTTTGCAGCATTAACGTAAAAAACTGGCCTTTGAACGACCCCCCCCCCCCCCCCCCCAAGACATCCATTTTCAATGAGAGACGAGCGGCGTGGCGCAGAGCTGCGCTACCTTTCTCTTTGACGGCAACTAGCAATGGAGGAAGAAGTTAAAGTAAATATTGATTTTCGTCGATACACCAGTACCAGCTGCGCTTTCTCACTCTCTTCTCTCTGACAGCGAGCTGACACACACACACACACACACACACACACACACACACACACACACACACACACACACACACACACACACACACACACACACACACACACACACAGCGCTACAGTGCCCGCAAAGCCACGCCTCCACTCACTCGCTGTCTCTCGCGGTAATTCGTCACTAGTCTCACTCGCTACGTGCGTGATGTGCTAGCTAACAGTTAGCCCACTCACGATGCCAAGCGCAAGTCATATCTTGTGGTCATAATAGTAATTATTCCCTTGGATCTTTTTGTACTCATTTGTTACTTGAAAATGCATAAGATTGCACTGCTTTCCCTTTCTTGCACTTTAGCACCTTTTGAATGTGACAATCTCGGAGGCTTTTGAACAAGTGCACTACCTCAAGAAGAATATTGTTTTCATTAATAAAAAGTTGTAATCATTATGTTTACTACAGTCATTCTGCTGTCGTACCTCGTAATCATGTAATAGCCTTGTTATATTTATCGCTTAATAAAAATCAAAAGTTGTATGCCCTCAATCTTATGTACATTCTTCCCCGTGGTATCAAAAATGGTATTGAATATCGATGTTTTTCAAGGTATTGTATCGTAGTTAGAAAATCCAGTATGGTGACAACACTAGTTGACACTGCATAAACAAAATTCAGAAAAGTAGTGGGGCATTTCAAACATAGTCCTCCATTACCAAATTGCAAATGGTAAATGTAAACTGTTTAAGCAACTTGCTCTGTGCAAAACAAAATTGATTTAGAAGTGCAGGTGCTTTGTTCTTTACTGAAGCAATGGAACATTTAGCTGACCAATGTACCCCTTTTAAAATCAGTCAGTTTTTTTAGATTGTTTCTTGGTCTGGAGTTTGCCATGAGTTGTGATTTGAGCTTATTGTTAAATGCTTCAGTTGTGTGGGTCCCTGGATTGTTTCAGTCCGTTGTTTTGTGTTAATGCTGGGAAAATGGTTGGGCACACGGCATTGTGTTTTTGTTCTTAATTGATTTCAAATGAAAAATATACATACATTTGCCTTTAGCAAGCATATCTTGTCCACTCCTATGTTGATAAGAGTATTAAAAACGTGCGATTAATTTGCGATTAACTATGGACAATCATGTGATTAATCGCAATCAAATGTTTTTAATCGATTGACAGCCCTAATATTAATATATATTTGAATAATTTCTTGACAAGATATTCGGTGTGTGTGGATACATCCCTCTGTGATATGTTGGTGTTTTTTCAAATATTTGGATCCTGTTGTCCATTACTTTAAGTATTGTGTGAAGTATTTTATATAAATGGATTTGAACTAAAGAATGCACTTCTTTAGATAGATGACGAATGCAATGCCATCTACTGTATAAGGGAAAGAGGGATAAGGAGAAAGACAGAATACGATGGAGATTGAAAGAGAAAAAGAAAGAAAGGGACAAGAAAAGATGGTAAGAGAGGTTGAAAAAGAAATGTATACGATTTGAGAAATGTGGCGGGTCATTAAAGTGGACAGCCTCATTCCTCACACTCAGCATGCATGTACACACGCACACACCCTAATCCAACTCCTGTGAGAGTGTGAATAGATATGGCTGTTTAGTCCCTGCTTCAGCACCCACACTACCTGATAGCAGCAAACTGCCGAGTCAGAGGCTGTATGTGGGAGTGTGTGCACGCCTGCGATTGTGTGTGTGTGTGTGTGTGTGTGTGTGTGTGTGTGTGTGTGTGTGTGTGTGTGTGTGTGTAGGTACACTAGGCTGTGAAGATTCAGCTTCAGAAGTGATGAACACGGGAAATTGAACACCAGCTGGGGATAGCACGCACACAGACTCCTACACTCAGTCTGACAAACCTGCCTGCTCTGTTATATATATATATATATATCCTTAGCTAAACAAAAGGCTAAGCAATTATCTTTAAATAATTAGCCTGCAAAATTACGTGCAAAAACAAAACAAACAAAGCGTGGCAGCCTAGCAATGGCGCTAACAAACGGTTGTCTAGCAAATGTATCTACAGCTAGCTTCAACCATCCGACTTGGGACTTCACCTTCAGGTTAACACACATCCACGCATACGCACAGCCACTCCCGGGCCTACCTCCGGACACCTCGTCCTCCAGCAGCTGGATGTGCAGGTGCAAGATCTTCTCCTGCAGGTCACACAGGCTGTGCTTCATCTTCTCCCGCCGGCTCACCATGTAGCAAAGGTTCCTCACCTGGAAGGACCCGGCAAGGAGAAACACATGCAGGGTCAGCATGGACACACACACACACAGGAGGGGGATCTGCCCCTTATTCACTGATGGCTAAGCTTAGAGTAAGCAGCATTAAGATGATTAAGCTCTTCATCACAGTCTGAAAGAGATCCTCATGACCTTACTTAGGATGACCGTATGCCCCCCCCCCCCCCCCCCCACACACACACACACACACACACACCCCACCCCTGCTTCTCCAACCCATAAGCCGCCAAACAGGTGCAGAGCGAGAAAAAAATAAAGAGGTTTGGATAAGGGCTGGAAAAGAGGGGCTAGTTGGGCATATGCAATATATTAATCTTAAAATAAAAGTATCTTTAGTTTTATTAAAGTGCTGTTAGATATCGTCAGCCCCTGAAATCACCAGGGTAGAAACTATTCAGTGTATAAAAAAATACTTTATAGCACACCGGCAGGAACGCAGACGTAAGGATGCACACCTTTAATTTGATGCAATCATCAAATCTCTGAAATTGAAGCCAATCTGTGCTCATATACAAGGATTCAACTTTATTATATTGTTGTTTTGATGACCCTCTCTGTGGCTGAAATTGCTATGATAATGACTTTTCATAATAACCATTCGTTGGTGCATTTGTTCAGAAGAGTGATGGTGGGCCAACGGCTTTGGCCGCAGTCGCTGGAGGGACGGCAAGGGTTGAGTCTCGTTTACTACAATGTCCCCTGTGACCTTGAGAATGGTGCATCAAGGTCTGGCTGATTTTATTCTTAACATTTTGAAACCAGTATTGAGCCCTGGCGACAGATGGGCGATTGAGGAGCAAACAGAGATGATGGGAAGGATGAGAGATTAAGCAGAAGGTGGAAATACAACAGAGTTACAAAGACTCAGATAGACACAAGGTAAAACCAGGGGCGGGGGGGGGGGGGGGGGGGGGGGGGGGGGGGGAAGGATAAAGAGAAAGGATAAAACATTGCAAATAACCTAGAGAACGTTACTCGCTAGAGGGTGTTGTGTGCCCACACACACAAACGCACACACACTTTCATTCTAGGAAGATCAATAAAAGTGGAATTCTACACTGTACAATAGCGATGAAAACAAGCACACATCATAAACCCAATCCTGCCCCTCCTATAAAAAGTGTGTGTTCATAATAGTATGTTTTATTATGTTGAAGCAGGTCAAGTTGAGTATCAAGAACACACAGAGTTGTGCTGTATAAATCAATAGCTAAAAAGCACATAATAGTGCACACACTATGATTACAAAACTGGGTGAAATAGTACATAGAACAAGTAGCCAGGTATTAGTACAGTTTATTGAGCGGTGTTTGAATGCATGTCACGCATGGGTGACAGAATGTGCAGGGAAAATGTGAAACCACTCGTTATCAAAACCATTGTTTTGGATGAACGAGGCCACTTCATTTCTAAAAGAATAATTAGCATTTCTTTTTTATGTCGATTAGAAAATATTGTGCATTTCTGTGATTATCAATGTGCGTTTCTATTAGCTTGTGTTGTCAAGCGTTTGTCCTATAGGCTTGCTGTTGATCTGTTGGCGGGTTGGATTTGCTCCTCTGAGCAGTCAGAGTGTTTCTATCTCAGCTTTCAGAGACCTGCATTTAAACAGCTGCTCCCCTGGGACAGTGTGTTCCCTACCTGCCTTTGATAGGGATAGTGCTGGTTGCTTTTTTGTGTGCAACGAGCATGTGTGAGTTTGTGTCATTTGTAAGCCCATTGTGTTAAAGTAGTCTATTTTCAGAAAACACACACACACACACACACACACACACACACACACACACACACACACACACACACACACACACACACACACACACACACACACACACACACACACACACACACACACACACACACACACACACACACACACACACACCAGATTAGGATAAGCCAGTTTTCTTTAACCTTCAACAGTCTGGTTTAAGCTTTCTAGAATCTGGCACTCAGATTGTTATTTGAGTATCAGCTATCATCTAGTTGTGTTTCAAATCATCTTAATCTATGAACAGTGCAAACACTGTTCATAGATTGATTCAAATCACATTGCACATCACACCCCTCCCCTTACTAGTCTTCATCATTTCCACTCTTACTGAGGCTTCATCTCTCTTTTCATCTATCCATCTGCTATTGCTCTTATAATCAAACCATCCATCCAGCCAGCAACCATGCATACATACACACATTGATACATGCTGCTGATGTATGGTCAATACATAGTCAATTAGTTAGTTAGTACATATCCATCTATTGATGGATTTCTTTTGTTCCTTATTCAGTGAATGACATCAATTGCTTATTTTTGTTAAAAGATCATAGCATCCAATGGTTTCATGAGGTTTGTCTCTTCACAGAGAAACACAGACACACACAGACACACAACTCTTGCGCCAGACACCTGTGGTAATTAGTTGTTGATGACAGCAGATGCTCCTCTGACCGCTCAAGGCGTGTGTGTGTGTGTGTGTGTGTGTGTGTGTGTGTGTGTGTGTGTGTGTCTATTTTGGATAAAAACTGTAATTCACAGACTATTGTTACACTTTCCACGGGCGCCGCCATTTTGTTTGTTAATTCTGCGGCGCTCCTAGCTCCGTCCTCAACTGAAACTCCCTGGCCCTGGCGCTGATTGGTCCTAGCATTTTGACATTTTTGGAAAGGCTTTCAACGGGACCGAGGCCAGACTGATGTACGGATAGAAACACAACGGGACCGAGGCCAGACTGATGTACGGATAGAAACACAACGGGACCGAGGCCAGACTGATGTACGGATAGAAACACAACGGGACCGAGGCCAGACTGATGTACGGATAGAAACACAACGGGACCGAGGCCAGACTGATGTACGGATAGAAACACAACGGGACCGAGGCCAGACTGATGTACGGATAGAAACACAACGGGACCGAGGCCAGACTGATGTACGGATAGAAACACAACGGGACCGAGGCCAGACTGATGTACGGATAGAAACACAACGGGAACTGGCAAGATCAGGATGTTCTCACGAGGCTCAATCCTTTTTTCTGACCGTGACAAAATAGCATAAATAACTATGCTGAAGATCATAGAAGACATACCAACACGTTTAAACAAAAAGAAAATGGATTTTGGCTTCACTGGCACTTGATGAAGAGTAAGGATCTTCTTCTGTAATGCGTACAACCATTAGAATACCAACTGCAAGAGCATCAACAAAGGGATGATCCCTTCACTCAAGGTGAAGGGATATTTTTAGGCACCCTTACTGCTTTTTGTATTGTATCATGACCTTGCCTGAAACTAATGACTTGGGGAACGATCAAGTGGTTAAAGATGTTTTATAATTAACTGACTATATTACTATGGGGACTATGTGATAATACTATAGTCTAGTCTGCAGGCAAAAACAACAAACCAGACATGGGCAGTGATGAGACATCTACTTAAGACTACAGTACAGCTGTACTGCACTGAATGAAGAAATAAGCTTGGGTTTCTGGTTCAATCAGGATGCTTTCCAGGCTGAGAAATGTAGAGTGCATACATGGCTAATAAAATAAACAAAGACATCAAAAGAGAAATAGATATCAGTAGTGTAGACCTAGACAGGTTTGTGATTCATAAAACATGGAATATGAAACATAGATATACAAACATTTGGCTACTAGAGGAGACATTTCTTTGGAATGAAGGAGACGGACAGTACAGATAAACTGAGGAAGATACATAATGGTATGAAGACATAAAGGTCTAAAATAAAAAAATAAAAAGCAAAACGGATCAGAAATGACGAAGAAGATGGATAACATGGGGATGAGACCGGGACGAAAGGGAGGGCGAAGGGAGTAAAGAAGGGAGGTAGGGCGATAAATAGAACAAACAGGGGATCAAAAAAGAAGATAAATTTGCCTGAGGGAGCAGGGAGAGATGCCATGGCTTGTCAACTGACAATGCCAGCCTGCCAAGGAAGCCCTGCCCAGCGAATCAAAAGAAGCACAGGGGAGAACCAGGAAGAGAAAGGGGGAAGGAGACATGGGAGATAAAAGGAGAAAGAGAGGGTGTTGAGGGGGGTTGAAAGTGGGTCAGACAGACAAGCAGGCAGACGGTGGTCTGTGTCTCCAGCAGCTGGAAATGGTGGAGTTAAGCTTCCAGGACCCCGACTGGGAATCACATCCGCCAATACACACACACACACACACACACACACACACGATCATACACTGACACACACTCAACGACATACACAGACAAACCTCTCACACATGATCTCTCACACACACACACACACACACACACACACACACACAGAGACACGATCATACACTGACACACACTCAACGACTTCCACAGACAAACCTCACACACATTATCTCTCACACACACAGGCAAACCACCCACACACACACACACACACACACACACAGATAAACCTCACACACATGATCTCTCACACACACTCCCAACAGCATACAGACAAACCGCACACACACACGGCAATGCAAATGTGCATACACACACCAATGATATAGACATTACTTAGTATACTGTCCTTCAATAGAAAAAGCAAAACGTGGTTCAACTCATCCTATCCCGTCCATTTCATGATTTATTAGTTTGTATATTTGTGTGTCACTGACATCATCAGCACCCGCTAGGATACCATGGCAACATTACTATCCAATCAGAGCTCCCACATTAGGGCTTTGGGCTGATGTGGTTGGTTGTGTGCGTATGTGTGTGTGTGTTTTGAGTGGAAGACAGAACCTAAGAGAGAAAGAGGAAAATAGAGATAAAGAGGGACTAAATTAAGAGCCAAAACAAGGGACACACACACACAATTTAATTAAACTGAGAGGCAGTATGTACACCGTGCAAGATAGCAAATATTTAAAGATCAAACCCAGGTTATCAAAATCCTATTGCTCTGAAGCCCCCCCCCCCCGCTACGGACTCAGGTTTTATTGGACAAAGTGTTTCATGCCAGCAAACACAACAGGACTCGGGGAAAGGGATTACAGTGTCTCCGACCCCTCGTGCCATTGACAGCGTGTTATCCACGGCGTGGTGACTGGAGCCCGGCCCGCACGCAGCACCCATGTCTCCTGGCAGGATTCAAAACTTACACACACACACACACACATCTTAGCTGTGGGTGACTGATGTGCTCATTAGATTCACACTGCTTATCCAGCAACATGGCTGGCTTCTCTTTTAATAAGCTACTCTTTCATAAAGCCACTCCTCTTCACATTCCAGTTAGCTGCCCAGTAGAGCAATATTGTTCTAGTGGTAAACATTGGCAACCGCCCAGTAGATGTGCACTGGGCACTGCTTGCAGCACCATAAAAGATGATACAGTGATGTGATCGTAGCTGTTCATAACCACAAAGTAGGTACACAAGGCTTAAGCAGCATTGTATTTCTTTACCTTACCTGAGTGTGGGGGAGAGTTTGTTTTAAAGCAAATGTTGGCAATTTGTGAGTGTAGGCAACATTTCAAGGTTATATATTAGGGTTAGTATACACTTTTTCCAGCATTAACAGAAAACAATGGTCTAAAACAATCCAGGGACCCACACAAGTAAAGCATTTACCAATATGCTCAAATCACAACTCACGGTAATTAAGACAATGATTAGAAAGACGCTTGCTGATTTAAAGACCTGATGCTCCTACCCACATCCTTTTCTTTACTACCCAAAAAGATCACAAATGAGCTTTGACAACTCCATCCCATGCAACTGTTAATGAACAGTAGCATGTCATTTTGATTCGTTACTGATTGGGATTTATTTAAGGAGTTTTGATCAATGCATCATTAGGAAGATAAATTGAGCCAAAACAACATAAATTACCAGTTTGCAAAGGGAACGTATACAGTTACAAGTCTTCCCTCATGCAAACATTAACATTTAGGGCATTTAGCAGACGCTTTTATCCAAAGCAACTTGCAAAAAGTACATTTGTCAGAAGAAAGAGAAACAACATTATATCGCTACAGTAAGGATGTTCATAGAACCAGTGCAAAGCACTTACAATTGCTAGTTTAACCCATTCCCCCGCATACAACAATGATAGCTAGGATAAGATGCTACACAATGCTAAGTACAATTTTTAAGTGCCAGGACGTACAAACATACAATAAGTGCGTACATCTAAACCTCAAAAAGAAAACCCACGGGCGTGGAGAGTGAAGGCCGCCCTCCAGTGAGACGCAGGCTGGTTATTCCTATAACCGAGATCAACGAAACGGGCTGTATGTTGTTGGCTAAGTGTAGCCCACCTTCATTGAGTCGGGGCGATTTCAAGAGGAGTTACGTTAAATGCAAGGACAAGCATCCATTGTGTCGGTGACTGAACGTGATGACGGCGCGTCTTGTCAACAATTCATCTTGTGCACAATTCGTTTTTGAGTCACGTGATTGGCCTCCTGTGATTGCTAGTTGCCGTCCGGCACCAAGGCACCGCTCGTCCTCGCCGCTCGTCTCATTCAAATGAATGTCTAGCGGGCGGGCATTGCGGCCCGTCTAAAAAGGCCAGTACCTGTTAATACGTCCAAAAATAAGTGGCGTTAAAACCAACTTGCCTTCACTGTGACATTTAAAGGTGATAATGCAGCTCAGTGGATATAATTGCAGTTAAGTAGATGTTTTGCAGGTGACTTCCTTCAGTGTCTGGTCTGCCTTTGGTCTGCTATGGAGAGCTCTTAGCATCAAATATTAAAAGGCCCAGGTCAACCAAGGGCCCTCATAACGCTGCCATTACTTATTGAACAGCCATATCAGTGGGTAACCCAGTTACTGTTGGTCTTTCTGTGTGTGTGTCTTTATGTGTGTGTGTGTGTGTGTGTGTGTGTGTGTGTGTGTGTGTGTGTGTGTGTGTGTGTGTGTGTGTGTGTGTGTGTGTGTGTGTGTGTGTGTGTGTGTGTGTGTGTGCAACTACCGTGCTGGCAGGTGCTAGACAAATGTATGAAAATATATACAAGCAGACACAGATGGGGCAAAAGCGCACACAAACACACACACACACGCACACACACACACACTGACTCACTCACTCACTCACTCTGCGTACAGAGGTATAGTGATGCGGATCATCTTACTGTCAGGTACAGTTAAGATATAAAGAGAGATAGACACACAGAGCTGCCTTTTATTTTAACATTAAACCTTCTACCATATTCCAAAGTGACATTGAGATTCCTCAACTATCTTTCTTTGTACATGAAAGGACTGGTCATGCACTTTTTAATGCCTGCTGTATGTGATCTGCATACATGTAGGTCAATGTATACATATATAATACTAAGCCAACATGTAAAGGCTTATACATACACATAAGCAATGTGTGTGGATGTGGTCCAGCAGTGCCATCATTGACACTATCGTTAATGTTATGTCTTAATGTAAATTTAAGATATATCTGCAAATATATTATTTATTTACTAACACATTAACATACTGACCGAAGTCAGCGCATTGGCCAAGAGGGTGAAAATGTACACCATGCATGCGCGCACACGCGCACGCACACACACACACACACACACAGTGACAGGACTTGCATTGCCTCCACAAAATTATACGGCCGTAGAAGCTATAAATATTTATGCGGCTTCTGCCTCATATTTATTTCATCTCACAGAGCCTGTATCACAGAGACAGCGGGGTAGTCAGGATACTCACACACACACGCACACACACACACACACACACACACACACACACAAACCAATAGGGAGGAAAAGAGGAGAGTAAGGAAGAGCCAGTGAGAGAGCAACAGCACAAGAGAGAGAGAGAGAGAGAGAGAGAGAGAGAGAGAGAGAGAGAGAGAGAGAGAGAGAGAGAGAGAGAGAGAGATCGAGAGAGAGAGAGAGCGAGCGAGCAAGAGAGAGAGAGCGAGAGCGAGAGCGAGAGAGAGGCGGTGGGGTGGGGTGGGGTGACTGGCGACAGGTGGAGAGTGTGGAAGAAAGTGGTCCAAGTGGCTGGACACTGCTGTGATGAAATAGAGGGGGAGACAAAGAAGCAGGAAGAGAGGGTGAGTCAGAGAACACAACGGAGCCAACGGTTTGTGGATGCATCTAGGTTCAGATGGGGAGAAGAAAGACGACTGAAGAGTGTCAGGGGAAGAGGAGGACGACCTGGGGGCCTCGGGAAGGGCCTTTTTAGGACATTTAATAAAGACAACTTACCTCAACGTTAATTATGGCTTTATATGTTTAGAGTCTAAAGACTTACTGGATACAAACATAAACTTGTATATACACAGCACAATCTTTCTGTGTGTGCCGTGTGCTCCATCAACGTGAAAACTTGTATAAAAACCTGTTTTGAATCATTAGTTACCGTTTGATGCTAAAAGCTTACTTTGAAAAACCCATTAAACAACAGTGACCTGCCAGTTGTTTGCTCAGCCAGGAAGGCTCAATTTGAGGTAAATTGGCTCTTCAGCAGTAAATTCACTTGTGTCCAGGCCGTAAAAAAAGAAAATACAACACAATGTTGCTTTTGGAAACATATCTTTCAGGAAAGTGTTTCGGCAACGGTGACAAAAAAATAATAATTATTAACTGTATGTAGGCCTTCCCTAAAACACTTCCCTCCAGTGTATCTTCAACAGCTCCTTGAGTGCACCACTCGAGATGCAAATCCTTTTTTTGCACCACATAACCGTCTGTAATGATATGTTTCAATAACTTGTATCACTGATAATAATATCAAAAGCCACAGCGACTTAAAGCCTCAAATTCTCCAAGCCAGTCCGCTGAAGACATGTGTAAAGGCAACGTGAAATGGCGTTCAGAGTATCTTAATAGCTTACTCCTGCAGAGCAATGCATTTCCATGTAGAATAGGTTTTCAGCATGAGATAATGTGTCGGGAAGAAACAAGCTTTCGATCCTTTAGAATTTGAGTGGATTGTGCAGAAGTGACAAACCTGTGTTAGCCAGTTGGAGGCTTTTTGTTATGGTGGAGAGGAAATGCACTATGATTTTATTCGGTGAAAGGTTAAGCATGCAGGCGCAGCCACAATAGAGTCATCGCGTTAACATATTTCAGATGGTAGAGGAAGAAGTTATGTTGATAAAATTGAGGTGGAACAGAATAATTCCTAAATAATAAACTGAATGTATTCAATTTGTTTATGGATCACTTTATTGAAGAAGTGAATAATGGGACCAGGGAAAGATGACCGTTGTCTGTCTTTAAAAGTGTAGAGGGAGGTGCAGCTTTAAGGGGACTACTAAACTCACAGGTACAGCAGACAGCTTTATATCACCGGAAGGGATCTTTCCCTATTGCACTGGACTGTAGTATAGTTAGTAGACTTTATGGATGTGAAGAGCAGGTTTAACGCGATTTGGCCATTTCCCAGCGACACTCTGGCCCGATTCCAATGTTTGCTTACATCCCTAAAACATAGTGGTTTTTATCGTCCATGAGCCTGCATAGTGTGGTAAAGTACTGCAATAATTGTTTCAGTGCTATGGATTTAGTGTTCTTACAATCTCTAGCAAAACCAAGTGTGTGAGAACTGTGCGGAAAAGATCAGCATGATAGAACACAATATTATTATGTATTTATATATGTTTTGGTAGTAGTGGTTATGTGCTAGCTAACTATTTCAAATTTCATTGTATCCACTTTTATATTTTATATTATATATATTGGATATAAACTCAAATCCAAAATTGTTTGTTGTGAACACTTTTAGTTTGTTTCAATACTTTCTTAACATGCATGGCACTTTGTTAGTAACTGCGTTGATATTTGAACTAGGAGGATAGAACTGTAAAGAGATGGCTAACTTGAAAACGTAACACGGTTGAATATGAAGACGGGGTATTCCTGGAGCACAGACCTAACCTTGCGCTCACACCACCAGCGACCATTCAACGCCAGTACAACTGGGAGACAGCCAGCCACAGCGGGAGGAGTCAAGACCAGACCAACAACAAGAACAAGAACTGAAGCAGAGCTCAGCATTCTGCTAGGTGGCTAAAACAGGAGACCCACGAGGTAAATCCCGATTTGAAGGGTTACCTCTGCTGGCGCGGCAGCGCCAGCCTCTCTGACACTCCAGGCCTCCAATGGAGAGTGTCTAGACCGCAGGCCAAAGCTGAAGAGTCGCTCACAAGAAGCGGGTCGACTTGGCCCTGACGCCGGCCAGGTCGCCAGCAGTGTGGTGCACATGGGAACAGACAGCAACCCAACCAAGTTGATGTTCCTTTCTGGGCTTTGTTTTTTTACTAGTTGAATTTCGGCGAGATAAATAAGATTGCACGTGAATGTTGAGAACCCGAAACTCATACCCAAACATGAACCGTCATAAATCCACATCCAAATTGTCATTTTTTTTTTTTATGTTCAAATATTGTTGAAGTAAATAGACGTGTTGGTTTAACAAAGAAAACATTTGAAATAAGGCATGATAGAGCACTAGGACCAGTCTCTTGGCCCTCCTCTCTCCAATGTTCTCTCTCTCTCTCTGGCCCTTCTTTGACCCTCCTTGTTGCATAACACCGAAAGTGGCTTTATGCCAGGCAACGAGCTGCAGGTCTGTGTGTGGAGAGCGAGAGCGAGAGAGAGAGATAATGACGAATAAGTACATGTGTTCTGACCTGAAGTACATGCATTATCTCGTGTGAGAGGCATCTCTCCCATAGTAATGAGTGATGATGAATATACACGACACACCGTCCTCCTGGGACACTTTACCTTGAGGCGCCGAACGAGCCACCGAGCGATCCCATCTTCAATATTACCTCGGCTCAAAGGGATCAAAGTGGTGGCTGTTAATGGAAACCAGCAGCAGTGGTTCTGTGAGGCATGTTCATTCAGTCCTCCTCCTTCCACCCACATGCACCTTGGGCTCATTTGCCATCCATCTCATCCTTCAACAGAGTACCGACGGCGGCTTGGACGATGTCATACAAATCGTACGTTCTGAAGCGCTGTGGCAGCCAAGCAACGCCCACGGATATATCTTCCTGCTCAGCCCTCAGGCAAAAAACCAGTCATGCTGGACCTCTGTCCCCCAGCCTAGTGTGTGGACCCATCTGCCCGCTGCTCCTTCTTCATGTACATCTCTCGTTTTTTCGGTCACCCTTTAAGACGCACCATTTCCACTGCTCTTTATGCGTGTGCTGTCCTCTGGACCTGGCTCGGGACGGACGACCCCTTCTACAGCCAAGTCTTTAAACACACATCCACATACAGTATATGACTTGGCACATACAATATGCCAAGTCAAATTATGCCCGCAGAGGCAGATTATGCATGGTTCCTTTTTTATGGTTTGTCCAAGAATGATTGAGTGATAGTTCTTTTTTTCTTTTTTTTTTGAAATGCTGTAATGGTTATAGCATAACGTTTACGGTCAAGCTCAGCTACGCGGTTAGACATGACTATGTTTTGCTAAGGGATGGCTGGGATTATGGTCTGGACTAGGATCTAAGGAATAGCAATGTAACACCAGGAAAGTATAGCTGCACCTTGGCAGCATATCTTTGCTTGCGTGATGTTTTGACAAGCTATGGCCCTTGTTTCCTGATATCAAAGATCTGTGCCCTGGGAGCCTGGAGTGTCTGACTGTAGCTCACTGTAGTTAGGTTACCTTTAAACTAGGGCTGGGCGAGTTGGGCTGAAAAGAAAACCTTGAGTTTTTCAAATTAATGAACAATTTTCGATTTGAACCTTGAGATCTTTTTTTTGTTTTTCTCTAAACAAACCAACAAGAGCCAAACATATTGTCCGTCATTTGCAGCATCTTAATGAACCCCTTTTTCTAATGGATAAATGGCGACCATATCTCCTGCCATGTGATAGGTCACCGCATCTGTGATCGCCTGCTACCTCTTGTCATGGGGAATGACAAGAAAGGGCCCGTCATTGGGACAATGCTGCTGCCAAGGTTACCTGCTTTTTTTGCAGGCGCTTTGTGGCTTGAGCTGGCATCTGCATCTCTCGGTGCCACACAGACCTGCCTTTCCACCGCATGTCTCTGTCACGGGTGCTGGAATAAGTGGGTTGCGTTCCCCATGAATGTGGTAATATGTCTTCTATGATCGTCAACACAGTAATCGATGCCATTTTATCACCGTTACTGAAATAAGTCCTTCATTTAGAGAAAACAGGAGTCAAATCCGATGTTTTTGCCAGTCTCCCCAAAACACTACGTGAACATTGCACAAACACAGGTGTGCTGCTTTCAAAGTTAACGTTTCTGTGCGTCTTCCTAAATCTCCCGCCGGCTCGGCTCTGCCGGCTGGCGGTCCAGGTGGGCGTGGCCAATTTGATCGGAGAGGAGTTTGCTGTCCGGAGTGTTTTCAGGGGTGCACAGACAAACGGCGCTAAATGCATGTTCAGTGTGTTTTTGATAGGCGTTTGCCTCGGATACTATTTGTCTGTGAGTACTGTGTGAATAGTCATCAACACGCGCATATCTTTAAGGAGTTCAATGAAAGCGTTTAGCCGCTGGCTAGCTGTTGCAGCAGCGGTTATCTCTGTATTACTGGGTGACGTGACTCGTAACTGTTGCGGCGGTAGTTGAACTGTGCTAATTACTGTCTATACGAATACGTTATTGTTTGTGTACTGATTTGTTATTTTCTCTGTATTGTTTCAGTTTCACAAATAACAAAAGTGTGCCAAGAGAAGAAACAAGACTTAAGTAAATACAAGAAAAGTCAAGCCGTGTGTCTTTATCGGAGGACTTTTAAATGTTAGCTGGCTGTCTAGCTTGGTACAAAAGAACGGCGCAGGTAGCGGTCTTGTCGTGCCCGCGAAGTGCCTGTTCGACGTCACGCTCAGGGGACACCGAGGGCGAGGCGTGTGTGGACGTGGAAGCGCTGGGCGTTGGACGTGTCTGGGCAGCGGTTGACTGCGGCGTCCCAGGGAGGGTTAAGCTTCTCGGACGCTCGTAGTGTAACGCCACGGTGTGTGTGTGTGTGATGTGAGGACCTCCTTATGGAAAGCCGTTGACGATAATAATAGTAATACACCTACTAAAATGTACCACAAAGTTACCGTGGGTCGTGAGAAGTCATTTGTTCAACAGTGTTCGAACCCCAGCTGAAACAGCAGCTTCCCCTGCTCTTTAGGGCCAACCAAATCTGCAGAGTCTAGAACTTTTTAAAAGAAAATCTAGGTTTTGCGGTTCAGCCGTTTCACAAACCTTAGGAAAGTAAAAATGCTTATTAATCAGTTCAATCGAAAAAAAAGCACCCAGCCCTAATTCAAACCCAAGTCCACACACGCACACACACACACACACACACACCTCAAACACCTTTGCTGCAGCACAGAAGCACAAATATGAATAATGGCACACACACAGACCCACTGTGGAAGCAAGGACGAAAAAAACACCCCCAATCGGCGAGCCACAAATGGCTGCATTGTGCTACCTTCTGATTGGTGGTGGGCTGAAGGTGATGGGTGGGGGGGGAGCATGTGTGGGCGGGGGGGTAGTGAACTCAGAGCCCAGTGCAGCAGCGGTGACAGTGGAGTGAAATTGCTTCCTTTGGCAGAGCTTCAAAGAAGGGTGGGGTGGGGGGAGACTACCCCACATTAGACCCCAGAATCTCCAATCCAAACACACACACATACTACATACACACGTGTGCACACATTCACACAAGCAACAGCAAAACATTTACACTTGGTAAGCTTGCCTACATGACATTGCAGTGAACACAAAGACACACAACACGTTTAAAGTGGGTAAAGGCATCATCTAATCAAGGAGATTTTCCAATTTGCCAGAAAGAACATTATTTTTAAACTTGTGGTGCGCGTGTGCGCACACACACACACACACACACTAACGTGTCAAAACAAGATTCAGACAGGTTGTTTAATTCCAAATTCATCATTGTGCGTCCAGGAAGTAGCTAACGCAAAGCAAACGCTAACCCAGCGAACGCAAAATGATGAATTTGGAATTAAACACCTCGTCTAAATTGGCAAACGGCTATTTAGACAGATATCTCGGCATATCCCATTAAATGTGAATATAGGTCAACTGAGGAATACAAGACAACATATTGAAAATCTATCTGTAATTGATGCTTGTACTATTTTCGTGGAGTCACCATGTGCTTTTGTTTGCTACGGTAAACATTTAGATGAATAGGCAAGGCATAGGCATCACTAAGAAGATTTTCATTAGAGAAAAACAAGAAAAACAAGAACAATGAAACACTTGCTTTCGAAAGTCTTCGATAAACACTATGAAATATCCCATGCATTTCTCCCATCGAGAACTCGACACGGAAGCCTTGCATGAATTGTGAAAATCACTTCCCAGGTCGACGGTCCAGAAGTTAAACAGGTGGTAGATAGGTGGTCAGGAACCAGCCAACTCTATCTGCGTTGGGTCTGCCCATGTGTATCTGTTCATGCGTAGTGTTGCCCATGCAAACACAGACTACACGTTCATACGGCGTGTAAACACAGAGAGAAACAGAGGGAGAGAGAGATTGATAGCTAAGAGTTTGAAAGACAGGCGTTTGAGGGACTCTTGTGCTATCGACAGCCCTTCACACTTCCCGAGCCAATAAACAACCAATAGATGATCAATCACCCTGCCGGTGGAACAGTCAGGCTCTCACGTTCCGTAATCAATATCCTCTTTTCGCTTTTAGGGGGTCCACAGTGGCCCAGTGGAACCAAGGGGCAGTGTCACCTGATACAGATTCAGCGTTACATAACTGCATAATACAAGAATATATGCTTGCTTATCTTATTGATCGAAGTCAGTAGACTTGAATTATCGCACAGATGTGTGGAGTCAAAATATATTGTCGACACTAATTTTTGCACATTGTACACAGACAATAGTCAATCTGCTTCATAGTGTACAATGGTAAATCAAAGTCTAGGTATAACAACCACAAATAATAAAGGAATAGAGGTCATACCAATGTAACTACTGGCACCAGGGCATGAGAGCAATGGTTTCTCAGTTGCCCCTAGCAACCCAGACTAGGGTCACTGTCAGCCAGTTCATTGTGGTCTGATCAACCACATTGGAATCAGGTTGAAGATACGTCAAACCAAACACAGATTCCTGGTTACCAGGCTCCTAAACTTTGTTAGGCCAAAGTTCTTCACACTTTCACACACATTTTAATATAATATTATAATAAGCTTTAAAGTAATACAACCTAACTCAATATACAAGACAACTCATAATAATATGATAATATCCAATTATTTGGTGGTTGGAAAAGGCTTCACCAGTGAATGATGTGGCTTTGTTTGACCAGTGTAGGCACACTGAATTAGTTTGAATTTAAGTGGCGTTTCCATTTGGCAGAAGGTTTGAAAAGCGCCAACTGGAAACTTGAAGAGACCTAATCCTTCAACACTCACACACATCCCCATACACACACACTCTCGTACACACGCACATCCTCGTAAACACCCCTCACCCTCTTACACGCACCAACACACACACCAATGTGAGCTAGGTGGGGTACCACAATTGTAGAATACACAGTGTCACTCTCTATAGGTTTAGCTGGGGCTGGAGCGATCAATACGGAAAGACCTCTGAGACTGTGACAATAACTATGCTAATAGATTTGCACAATACTTAATAGTTAAGTACTGTGCAAATACACATACACACACACACACACGCACGCACGCACAGACATATACACACACGCACGCACACACACGCACGCACACACACACACAACCAAAATACAAAGCAACAAGAACAAAATATGTACACGCCAACCCCCCTTATCTTCCCCCCGCAGCATCAAAGCAGGTCAAGCAGCGAGTGTTACGGGAGCCACAGCGTCCGCGTACAAGCCCTTTGACCAAACAGGCTTTCTGATGCGCTGAAACACGTCTCCTTGTAATCCACCAAAGGTTAATGAGGCCTACCTGGAGTCAGGTCGGTGTTGTTACTGTGTGTCCTACTTAGCGCCCCCCGTTGTTAACCAGTTATTATGATGATTACACATCACAAATACCATGCCCCCTCCCCCAACTGGGAGTTCACTTTCAACGAAGAGGAAAGAGACCCTGGGCCAAGTACAAGTACAATATGTTTAACCCGCAAGATTTGAGTACACTCAATGACGGTGTAAAAGGGTTAATGAGTAAAACACACAAACAGAGTACTTGGAGAGTACTTTAAAATGACGGGAGCTGCAATTATATTATATTAGTCATAATGATAAAAGTTCCACTGTGAATTGTCCAGGAAACGTGAATGGCGCAAGGCACTGTCACCCAAATCAAAACAAAAGGGAAACAGTCCGTCATATCATATATAAGAGATGCAGCGTTAATTTCCCACTGCCAAAACTACAGCCAATTCCCTAACATTTAGGAACTAATTACCTGGCTAAACACACAAAGCCACTTCTGTGTCAATATTACATGTGCACGTGTCCGTTTGCGTGTGTGTGTGTGTGTGTGTGTGTGTGTGTGTGTGTGTGTGTGTGTGTGTGTGTGTGTGTGTGTGTGTTTAAATGACTAAACTCTGTATGCAAACCCTAAGGAACAGCTCTGCTATATAGAGTGACAATTAATCACTCATTAACTGCTAGTTAGCACTCTCGCTCTCTCACCGATCTGCTCCATTTCTTGAGTCCTCGCACGGCCAGCGGGGAAATACACTGAGTGGAAATGAATGTTAAATAAGGCTGAAATAATTATTTAGGTTTCATTTCCATAATGCCGTGCCATGGCACGGTTTCCCTGTAATGTGTACATATCATGTGAACACAGTCTCCCCTTGAGCGAGACACAGCTGCATGTCTCTCCTGAGGGAAAACGCACACACACTCACTCTCCCCCCCTAAGTGTGACGGCGACTCACCCTCTCCAGGTCCTGCCGGAGGTGTGTGAAGAGGTTGAGGCGGCGGTACAGGACGTCCTGCTCCTGCTGGGCCAGGTTGTCCACCTCGTCCCTCTTCAGGGTCACCAGGGGCCGGTTGCAGTTGGCCTTCCTTCGCAACTTCCAGAACTGATACAGGAAGTCCACCTGCACACGCGCACACGCACACACACACACACGCACACACACTTAAGTATCGTTTCATTTGATCTTGTCGATATGTAACATCAAGGGTAGCTTTACATTCTCTCAAGAGACTGTAAATGGCTTCATGTTTTGTTTTTATAATAAAGCAGATAGCGTGTAGCATCCATGTTATGAAAACCAGGCCAGCAATGCTTCAGTATCATTGAGTCCATCAGTCCCATCTTAGCTTGACCAAATTGTAGGCAAGGCAACCAGTAAAATACAATCTAATATTATATAACCTATTCCGCCAAAAGGACATGTTTATGACACAAAATAATTTGTATCATAAACATCAATCACTGAATCTCTATCTCACGTCCAGCTGCCCATGTTGCCATGCACTAGATGCTATGCCTCCCGTCCTCCCAGGTGTCCCTACCTGGCCGTGGGGCAGGTCCAGGCTCTGGGCCACCTCCCTGGGGTCCACCAGGCGGTAGAACTCGTCCTCCAGCTCCTGCAGCTTCTGCTTCCTCTGGCTCACCTTCTCCCTCTCCAGCTGCTCCCGCTCCGCCCGCTCGCTGGCCGACAACGCCGGCCCGGACCTCAACTCCGGGTCGCCGTGGCGACCGTTGGCCGCGCCGCCGCCGCCGCCATGACCTACGCTCGGAGGGTGTGCGGTCTCCGGTCTGAACCAGTCCGGCGCGGCGGGCGTGTGCGCTCCGTTGGCGGCGGGCGTGGCGCCTGTGTTATGGGGCTGGCTGCTGTTGGCGGGCGCGGCGGCCGGCGTGGCGGGGGGCGTGGCGGGGGGCGTGGCCGAGGAGCTGGCGCTGTGCTCCAGGCAGAAGGACTTGAAGCGCACCTCGTCGTTCTCCGCCAGGATGGTCCTCATCTCCAGGCCGTGGTCGAACGCGCAAGTCACATGGAAGGCCACGACGCAGGAGGCCATGGAGCACTGGAGGACAGGGGGGGGGGGGGGGGGGGCGCATTACTCACTGGATGTTTCCTGACAACTTCCACTCTGCTGACCAACTGCAGGCAGAGGTGGAGGTGAGGTTTGGCTAGTTAGTCTGAGTACCAACTGCACCAACTGCAGCACAGCCCAATGCGGTGCTTCGATTTGGAACCTGCCGCTTTTAATCTGTTCACACACACACACCGGTTTCGGTTATGTTTTGAGTTTATCCGGGCCTTAAATGGGACAAGAAAGAAGGTAAAAAAAAAGACAAACTCCAAGCAAGATGGAAGGGAGAGGTCTCATCGCTGTTAGCTCGGTCTCCTGCCTTGTTAAAAAACCCAATGAGATTAAAGAGCAACAAAAAAAACGATCCATTTTAAATGCTGGCTCGGAGCCATCGTTCATTTCGCCCTCTCTTTATCAGTCTGTCCCTCTACCTCTCTCAAGAGTCCTGCACGCACACGCACACACACACACACGCACACACACACACACACACACACACACACACGCGCACACACACACACACACACACACACCAAACGCGATAAGCCTCCAGCTCCCTAGACAATCTGGGTACATCTGTTGTATTCTAGTTTCTTATCTAGCCTGAGAAGAAGCTCTTCTTGCACTGTCAAGGTTCGTAGTGGCGTAAGGTAAAAGCACCAACCGATGCAGCCCAGTCAACGCACCGCTGCTGCTCTCCCAAGGGTGGCATGATCTGCTCTGAACGTTTAAGTGTGAGTGAGTTTGCTTGACAGTGATCGAAAACGGGTCAAAGCTGGGGTCAAAGCTGAAGTCCTCACATCGATAGTCTAATTGACTGCGCGCGCCAGTGTGCGTGTGTGTGCGCGCGTGTGTGTGTGTATGTGTGTGTGTGCACGCATTAATTAAGTTAACTCAAAAGCTACTACCATTAAGTGACTGCCTTTCCTAACCACACAAAATGTTCTTGTTTCGGGTATGGTTCAAGGAATTTCAGCCAACCCTCTCCCACCATCTCCCAGCATCCACCTGCTGTTGAGGAACGCCTTCCTGAGGCGGTATGGTGCAACGCTGGATGTCTGAGCCCCAGTAAACACAAAGTGTCTTTCCTTCGCGTATTGATTCGCTTCCGCTTCAACTGTCCTGTCACCAAGGCACACCGATGAGATGTTGTAGATTCATCTCATCGGTTCAACAAACTATGTTGTCCACGAAGGGTTTCTTTACTTTGTTCACCAATAATTACTTGGTTTGGAACGAAGTAGGTTTACAACAAAGACTGGATGCACTTGGTATTTTTGTAATGCTGCACTGAATATAATAACAAAAAGACACAGTATGAGGTTGTTATGTGGTTAGCCCAAGCACTCTGACAGACCTGTTGGTAAATGAAAATGTTAATCAATGATTAGATGATACAGATTACACTATGCCAACAAATGTTCCTGGATTTGTCCGCCATTCAGAAAAGTTGCATTTATACACTTGTGATTGACAAACAAGATGAATTTCCTAACCCTATCAGGGAAGAGAGGCTCTGATTGGTCAGAAATGAGTCAGGAGCAATCTAGAACTCATACAGAGGCAGGCACATTCAACCTGAACAGATAGTCTCACAGAGACCTTCACTCACTAATAGCTGAATGGGGGCTACATATAACAAATATAGTATAGCCTGTAAATCTTAACTACAGCACCTTTAACATCCTTTTATCATATGGTATGAAATCAATTATCTTCTCTCACAGATGAGTCACATCAAAATATTTTAAGCATTAGGCTCTAAATTAAATGAAAAATACACAGAAAAAAAAAGGATATTGTTCAATTCTTCATCTAAGACCTTAAGTCTCCATTTAACCCTTGGTAGAGGTTATGTTCCCTGTACGGCTGGATGTGAGCAGAGTGAGTGGAAGCCAGTGGAGTTCAGCCTGCCTAAGGCTATGGAGTCAGAGGAAAGACTCCCCGCTTCATGAGGCTCTGACCTGGGAATTTATTCACACTCCCTGCTAATCTGGAGCATCAATACTGTGGCCACGAGGAAGCCCACTGCCACAGACACACTAACACACATACCACAACACACATAAGCACGCTGTTACCCCAACACACACACAAGCACGCTGTTACCCCAACACACACACAAGCACGCTGTTACCCCAACACACACACAAGCACGCTGTTACCCCAACACACACACAAGCAAGCTGTTACCCCAACACACACACACAAGCACGCTGGTACCCCAACACACACACTATCACGCTGGTACCCCAACACACACACTATCACGCTGGTACCCCAACACAGCTTGTGTGTGCACACTTTTGCGCGCGAGCGAGCGAGAGGACGTCTTAAACAGCCTGTGTGTGTGTTTTTGTGAAACTAAAAACACAGTAAGAGGTCCTCTGATAAATAGCACATTTTCTGTATATAAACATGCATGTGCATACGTGTGTGGTGACCTCTGGGTTTGTGTGTGGCAGTGGCCACCCCATTTAAGCAATGAGCGTGTGTGTGTGTGTGTGTGTGTGTGCTCACCTGTATGCATGTGCCTGTGTGTTCTCGACACAAGCTGCAGGACAAGGCCCATCGGCTGGAGGGGATGTGGGACACCTTAGTGATGGGCTCCATCCTCTCTGGGCAGCCTATACTCACCTGGAGGAAGGAACAACAGGGTACGCTTTAAAGAAAATCGACCACGTTATATTACTTTCACTATTTAATTGATACGTCGTTTGGCAGAAGCGTTCATCCTAAACATCATACCAATACCACAAGCACATTCATTTCTTAGCGTGGCTAGTGGGAATCAAGCCCCTAACCCCGGCAGTGTTCATGCAATTCTCGACCAATTGTGATACACTGGATCAGAGTGCAGACACTTGACTGGGAGAATGGAATGGTCAGGTTTGGCCAGCTATGGCCAGCTATAGTCAGCTATGGCCAGCTTGACTCAGCTGTAGTAAAATATCGTCAGCCAACTATGGCCATCTATCGTCAGATAAAGTCAGCTGAAGTCAGTTATAGTCGGCTCTAGTCAGCTAAAAACTGGCTAAAGCCAGCTATAGTCAGCCACGACAGGCTCCAGTCTCCTCTGAGCCCAGACAAGGAATAAGGACAGACAGAGAACACAATGCTCAGCTCTAAATGATAAAGGTGTGCTTTGTCGGACCATAGAGCGATAGCACTTCAGAGAAAGAGTGGTTCGAATTGGTGCTTGGCCCAGTTTAAATGGGTCGCTGAATGCCTGCCCTACCTCTCTGAACCCCGTGGAGCAGAGCATACAGAACACAGCTGTGTTTCCAACGCTGCTCCTTCCTCAGCCTCTGTCTGTCCGTCCGTCCCTCCCTCTACATTTCCTGCAATCCATTTATCTTCCCCCCCCTGGAAAGATGTTCTTTTTTAGGAGGCACTCATTACGATGCCCATCTCTTCCCATCCTTCTCTGTAACATCTGTATTCTGTATTTGCTGGCATGACGACCCCTGCTTTTTGACAGTTACCCTTTCCCTCTCTTTTCATCTCGCCCTCCCCTCCCTTGTATCCTTCTCTGCTGTCCGCTCTCCCTTCATTTGCGTCTGCAGTCCCTTCTCTCTTTTGTTCATGCATAGGAACGACATCCCCCCCCCCCCCCCCCCCCCCCCCCCCCCCGGGTCAATTTCCCGCCAATTCACACACACACACACACACACACACACAGACACACACACACGGTTCTGCTATTTCGAGACCGGGTACCAGAATATTCCAATGGCAAAAGACTCATAGTGAATTGAATGTTAATGATACATTTATTGACTAATTAACATTTCTACCAAAATGGGGTAAATAGAATTGAGGATTTTTCTGTCCGTGGGCCTATGCTATTACGTGTACAATAGGACTATGCCAAATGTATTTCTCGCTCTCTTTTGCTCCCCTGTGTCTGTGTGTGTGTTCGTGCATGCCCACATGCACATGATGCGCTCACGTTTCCAAGACGGTGGAAAAAACTAATTGAAATGTCTCAAGTGAAAGTGTGTGTGTGTGTGTGTGTGTGTGGGGGGGGGGGGGGGGGGGGGGGTTTCAAATGAATAATCATTTTTCTTAATCACAGGCCTTGTTCGGATGTCGCTTTCAATGTCTCACACACACACACACACACACACACGTTGTCATTATGTCACCAAAAGCTCTCAAAGCTTGAGAGTTTGCGGGGGGGGTGAACTGTGAGTCCTTGTTCTCACTTTACCAGCCAACCTTGTAATAGACAAACACATCTTTGTACAATTGTGTGCAGGATCACTGTGTGAACGCAGGTGGCATGCGTGTGCAGTAATGTCTGTTGCGTCACGACTGTGTGCACTCGTACTTAAGTGTGTCCTTGTGTATTTACATTGTCTGCCATCCGGCAATTTACATCTCCTCAACAAACCACATGCACAAAAACGACAGCTGCTTGTGTGCACAGCAGAAAAGGTGACACATTTGCACATACAAGTGCACCGCAGACACCAAATCCACATACACCATAAATAAAACACCAGCTAGTACAACAGTTAAAAATGTAAATTAAAATAAAAGTCATACACATGGCAGAATAAGAGACACACATAAGGAGACATACATTATGGCAACAACAACTTTTGGGTTGACAACCAACCAACACACAAATACCCATGAGCCTGCACACATGCAAATTGTTTCATAATTTTGTTGGCTGGAAGAGAAAACAAAAGTGTTTGTAGCAACAGAAAACAATTAGCCCAATCAAGGGTGACAGAAGGTAATTAGAATTGGTGAAAAAAAGGTTAGGGGACGCCAACAGCTACTTCATTAATCTGTATTCTGTGGTGGGAAACAACACACACACACACACACACACACACACACACACACACACACACACACACACACACACACACACACACACACACACACACACACACACACACACACACACACACGCAAGGTGAAAGTCTTTTGATGTTTTTTTTTTCTTTTCACACTGCATTTATTCTGCACTCATACGCCGTCACCATGGCTGCAGAGGATTCATGACAGTGATAAAACCACAGACCCTCCTCTGTGCTTGAGATTGTTTGAAAAGCAAAAGCGAACCTCAGGAACGGGACTGGCACGCCTCTGTCGTTCTTACTGATCACCATCGTAAGACATCTCCACTTCCTAAACGGTGTGGTAGGCAATTTAGAATTTCTTGTCATATCTGTTGAAATTCTCTTTACACACGACAGCAATCAATACCTAAAATGCCCGGATGAAAATGAAGAAAATAATCTGGTATCTGTGGCAGACATGCACTCAGCCCGTCCAATCGTCCCGATGGAAATGATTGGATGGCTTACCTGTCTGTCTCCTTACCTACCCGGCTGCCTGCCCGTGCGCTCATTGTGCATGACTGGAGTCTTCCACAAGGCTGGGCAGGCCTACTGCTAAAGCTAGAGAGCTAATCAAGTGGGATGTTTTGGATGCTATCAAAATCGAACTTACTCTGGCTGGTTTCCTTCAATTGACTGCGCTACCTTTAAGTACCGTTCAGGTGCATTGGCAAATACAGTACATGTTTTGTACTGTATTTTTGTACTGTATTTGTTTTGTAGCTGTGTGTCTATTTCAATAGGCTCCCTTTCATGTCGCTAATGTGTGAAAGTGGAATTAGCTTTCACACATTTCACACAGTAGGGAGTGGTTAGTACAACCTCACCAATTGTCATTTGTTTAGGTTTAGTTGAACTGTGATTACTTTCATATATATTTACGACTGAACTAAAAGACTTTCAAATGTACATACTATAATACAGTCTCGATTCTCCCAATTGCCGCATCCCATTGGCCAAAGCATCTCTCCGTGGCTACGATTGGACATTCAATGATCAAGCCATTTGTCCCAGACAAGCATTCAACTCCAGATTCTTTGTGTGCATGTCAGTGTGTGTATGTCAGTGCGTATGTATACTCATAATCTGGGATCCAGCAGTCCTGCTATGCTGTAGCATAGTCCTGCTATGCTGTAGCAGGACTTCTTGGAGGAGACGGCACAGAGCCAGGGCCGGAAACCAAAAGCTGAATGCTTCGTTACGGAGATATTCAGCCCACAAAACTCCTCTGCGCGAACGGATTAACCTTTCAGAGAGGGTCTTTAATAAGGGTATTTCTAGAGTAGCCAGCCTGCACTATTATTTATTTGAATCTTTTAAAGACACTATTTCCATGAACATTAGTGTCCGGACCAGTAGTTTCAGCTGGTCTTCCCACCGGGAAAGGTGTCCTGGTGTTGGCTGAGATTGTGTTCGCTGATCCCTGCCTCCAGCAATATGATTGGTCGACACAAATACAAGTGAAAGAAAACGTTGAGCTCATCCGCCATCAGTCCTTCGACTGTTTGAGCCTAGTTGAACCATACCTCAGGGATCCATAAGGCACAGCTGACGTGGACCCACTTGGTCCCACTGCGGGTGGGCTTCAGCGCGCCCCCTCTCTTGGGGCAGAGGAGGCACTTGGGCTGGACGCCCAGAGCGCAGGTCCGACACAGCCAGTTCCCCTGGGGCACCTTCAGGATCCCATAGCACGCCTGGGGAGGGACGGGAGGTTACTAAACCATGCAGCGCGATAAAACCAATGACACAAAGGAAGAGCTACGCCACAGGATGCGCCGTCATTGGCTAGGGGTGGGGTGACACATCGATTTCATGTGAGTATCGGGATCTTTGCTTGCTCAATTCTTCTATCGTCAGGTTGACTCAAAAGTCCTTCCATCCTACAGGGGGCGCTATAGCGAATTCACCCATAGTTGAATTGCATCAACTATGTGCTGTTCGTTCACTCACCTTTACATAAAAAGGGGAACACTGTAAGGCTAAAATAGCAATACTAGGGGTGGAACAGTTCCCAAAACTCACGGTCTGGTTCAAATCACAAACAGCAGGCTCGGTTTGGACTTTTTACTTGAACCATCGCTAAGCTTATTATTATTATTATTATTATACATATTGTATAGTGAGGTCCCTGCCGATTCTCTTTCACGTTCAACTTTGTTTCTTTGTCTTCCTATCATTTGGCCTGTACTCAATTAAATAAACTTTATTGGCACGGCTCTGTGAAGACAACATTGTCAACGTTGTTTTCATCCATCCTGCCATCCATCAATCGTTGTTAAGAAGTGTTTTACTTCTACCGCTGCATCTCTATCCAGCTCAATTTACACGCGACAAGATTTAAACTGGAGTCTCAAAAAATTTTCAGGTTGAGGAATCAAACGGTAATTTATGCACATAATGTATAAACCAAGCACACGCACATTAAGCACTTTAGTGACTTTGACTTATCCCAAAAAGACTCTGTTTCGGGGAATTCAAACGGGTCAAACTGTATCAAAGTGCAGCTGAAACGGACACAGCACTGGATCCAGCTCAATGCAGAGACAACACCGCGACTGGGAGCTTTGCGGAGGAGGGCGCCTACAGCGCTAGGACACGGCACTGGATCCAGCTCAATGCAGAGACAACCCCGCGACTGGGAGCTTTGCGGAGGAGGGCGCCTACAGCGCTAGGACACGGCGGACGCCAGGGCATAGCGGACGCCAGGGCATAGCGGACGCCAGGGCAGCGCTTCTCCACTGCAGTCTCCTTCACTTTTAATTAGAGCGCCACACCGGCTCAAGCCAGACGGCCTGATTGATCACTTGGTGGAAAGTTAATGGATTTGGGAGAGCGAGTGGTAATCAAACACTCCCTGGTTCAATTCCCTGCATCAACTGTGCCTCTGAGCATGGGCAGCTTGCCACGGGTGTAAGCGGGCTTGGCATTCCTGCATTCCTTCTAGTGGTCATTATTAGCAGGAGAAGGAATAATGGAAGTGGTTGTAGTAGTAGTCGTCGTCGTCATCATAATAGTAGGAAGAGAGTAGCTATCCTTATTGCATTTTTGTTAGAAAGTAACTACCCGCAGTAGTCAAATACAAGAGGGGTAATAGAGGAGTAGTATCACTAGTATTAGTTATGTTCACCACTGTTATTCACTACCATCATAATGAGCGCTCCATGGTTGGGGGATTCCTCTTTAACAGTTTCCGCCCAACAGCAGGTGAATGACCAGAGCTACGATTCTGTTCTGCAGGTCAAACCAACCGTTGTGAGGTCATGTCAAAGCAGCAAGCGGAGAGCAGAGGCGGGCGGTATGAGATGAGGGGCTGAGGGGGGCAGTCAAATGAATTAGCATGGTGTCACACATTGCGACAGAAGCCACCCAGCTCAGCTCTAAGACAGCCATGCACTCCAGCTCACAACATGGCTTTTAACTGGGCCTGCTGTTGTTAATGACGTATCTGAGACAGCACCTAATCACTCACAACAACATTTAAAAGATGCCGAAGGATCGCCTTACCCGAAGACCCATTTGTTTTTTGGCATTTAAAAATGGCGTTCTTAATCGCGGGCATACTTTAGATCCAGACCGGACCTCATTTGTGAGCTTATTGACCTGCCGCAAAACCAGACCAGAACTCATCGTCACACCGTGTTTCTTTCGAGGAGATCCTGTGGAAAAACCCTGGCTCATTGTAAAAGCCGACGCGTCTGCGCTGGGCAGATTTGCAGGCTTCCGTTTGCGGTGGTTGGGAACACAAGGTAATCAGGCCGACGCGCCCTGAAGGGCTCTGAAGTGAACCAGACGCCGCTGGCTGAATCCTCATCATATCTACTAATGACTTCTCAAAACCCTCCACATTTTCATAGATTGTTTGATAGATTGTACCATCCGGTTGTGCAGTGTGTTTCCCTTTCACATTTCGGTACGGTTTTGTAATGGCGCATTTATTCAACTCTCTACTCGTTTGTTCGTTGAAAAAGATCGCCATTCTTTTCAGGGAACTATTCTCTACATGGCATGATGGGATGGACACGTGTTGACATCAAATGAGTACTGTCTATAAACGGACAAAGTAAACCCTAACATCGTGCATGTGTAGACAACGCGCGCGCGCACACACACATGCACCGGCGTGGACCGCCGCAGACGGCTGACCTGGTGGACGCAGATGTTGCACTTGTCGCAGAACACCATCTCGTTGCCGTCCTCGCCCTCGGGGGAGTGGCAGACGTCGCACACCACGTCCTCGTCGTACTCGATGCCCAGGCCCTCCTCCGTCTCGATGGCCTGCTGCATCTTCTCCTGGCACACGCTCTCCAGCTCCACCAGCACGCTCTCCATGGTCAGCTCGTCCAGCTCGGGCAGGGCTGCGGCCGCGCGGGGGGGGGGGGGGGGGGAAGACGGTTAGTGAGTGTGTCGGATGGATTTATGCAGCACCTTTCCAGAGCCATTGTCACAAAGTGCTTGACAAATCAGCTCAAATACAGTACAGCACATACACATACACGTACAGCAGTGGCTACAGTGGCTGATGATGCTGCATGGATCATACGCTGCATGGATCACGTAGGATCACGTCATGTAGTGCGCCTACTGCTTGCGGTCGTTTCACTGTTTGTTAATCATGTGGAGTGCAGGGCAAATGACACAGTCATCCAAACAGACAGACACACAGACACAGACACAGACACACACACACACACACACACACACCTGCTTATACAGATCTTCTGATGTAATATGATGTAAGTATTTGTTATGGTGGTGTATACTTCCAAGCAAATACAAGAAAGGACACTCTAAGGATTCTCATATAGATAAGGGAGTAATTGTAAAATAGCATGTAACGTATCTCTTCCACAATCTCGATATGGGTCCGAAATAGAACTAGCCTATTAAGACTGAAACTCAAAGCAATTGCCAGAGGCTCGAAAATACTGGATGAGATTAATCAGCGGTTGTCTTCCACATAAAACAAAGCATGAGCGGCCAACAGTGAAGGAACTCAAATGCTTCGAACGGGTCTTTAGAAAAGCAGACTTCACTTGCTCCAGGTGTAAGGTAGCACATGGGATTAGACTCAGTTGATTACAGATAAGTCATCGTTAATACTTCCAGAGTTTATTTGAAAACCCATGACTGCAGATGAAAATACTTGGGTAACAGCTGGAAACGGTGTAATGGTAGAGGAAACGTACCGCAGAGTTTTCCATAAACAAGTACTGCTTCAATAACTTGCTGGAGATGAGCAGCAAGCAGTTACTATCTTTCTGTATGTCTGTGTCTGTTTGTGCTCAGTCCACTGCACTTTTACACACAATTTGCCTTAAAGAGCAACGTGCAAGTTGACACCCAAAGCTAACTATGGTGTGGGGAACGTATGCAGCAAACTTAAGTTACAATTATGTTCATTGCAGATAAGACTCGTTTTCGTAACGCAAAGCACAAGCGCAGAACCAAACCTAACGTGAACGGTAAGCTACACTCTAGAGTGGACGGCAGCTACACTGCAACGGCGAGAGCGTCGGGCCTTGAGACCAATCAGGGAGGAAACCCTCCTGCGAACAGGCACGATTGGCCCGTCATGCCAAATTTGTTGTATTGTTTTACGTCCAAGGGACCACAAAACCATGGCGGACAAAGAGTGCCACAGGCGATGTTTAATCACTCTCCAGGTTTGAGACTCAACATTTTGATTGCTCTTGCCATCCACTGTAGCCGTAGCGTTTGTCTGACCCTCCGTACGTCACGGTAAAGGTGTTTTTCTTGGTCTGCACGTTGCGCTATACAGTGAGTTCAGCTCTTATTTATTATATATTATATATTTATTATATTATGTATACAAAAGGTACAACCTACGGGTTGCACCTGCACCATAACCATACAAACAAATGACACAATCGAGTGACATTTTGTGTCAATGCAAAAAGAAAAAACTGTGAGTTAGGCTCGCTAAACGAGTCCAAACTAAATATTTGCCGTGCTGATAAGTTCCCGCCGGTGGCCGAGAGACTGTGGAAACAGGCCAGATATGAGGAAGTCAAGTTGGACATTAACTGGCTGTGACACGTACATCATGTACCGCTAAACACAATGAAGAGAACAAGGGAGGGGGGAGTGTCCTGTTCAAACAGAGCTCATCTACAAACTCCGTGTGTGTGCGCGCGCATCTGCACGTACACATGGAAAGTGTGTGTGTCCGCGTGTGTGTGCATGTAGGTGCGCTTGTGTGTACAGTCTGTGAGTAAGCTCTCTGGCCAGGACTAGGGCTCTTTGTATTTGCTCATCTGACTTTGTTGTCTGAGGGGGACAAAACGACTGGGACAAAGAACACACACACACGCGCACGCGCACACACACGTTTTGTAAGGGAAACATAAGATGTCTCTGACGTCTTCCCATTCTGTTTTCTATGAAGGTAAAGGACAAACTAAAAAAAAAGTAATCAGACATACAGAAACAAGATACTCCATCTCTTGGTTTGTTTTTTATGTCAGAGTTTCTATAAGAACGCAAACAAACTGGGCTGTGGATGCACAAACAGTGTGTATTTTACATCTGTCTGTACATGTGTGATTAATTCAAGGGAAACAACGATGACAGACAGACAGACAGACAGAGAGAAGGGGGGGGGGGGGGGGGGGGAAGAGACTGTTTTTCATTGCATTTTTGTGGGTGACTTCTCTCATCCCCGAAGAATGAAACCGGGGGAAAAGGTGTTAGCAGGTCAATATTTTCTCTACTTTACACGGGCACACACACAAACACAAAAAAGATAGCACAGAATGTGGGGGGGGGGGGGGGGGGTACTGCACTGTACTGCACAGAGCTTCCTGCTTCCAACACAGCCATCCTTAGATAAAGACAACTGCCACACAATTAAGGAGATCACTAGAGAGAGTGTGTGTGTGCTTGACTTCACATGTACTATCAGACATAATTAATGTGGCTTTAGGAGTGAGCATTAGCACTCTGCCTTTAGCATTGTATCAGTATATGAGATATCAGGGACCATTATCGATTTTAGTACAACCCTTGAAGTCCTCCTCCTGGTGTGGATACAATTCTCAAAACGGAATTTTCAACAAAAATCCCAACAGCACTTAAAATCGCTTGTATGCAACTTACCATCTAGTATGACAGGATCTATGAATATGTTAATCAGTTGTACGTCACTAGAAGCTACTAAAGCTTTGCGCAAAACCCATAGACTTCTGCATAAAATTCTCAAAACAGTCAGCAGTCAATTGCACAGATTGTATCAGCACAAAAAACATTGAGAAATTCAAAAAATCTAGTTAAACAAAACCCAAGATTAACCACAGAAACGCGACTCTTTAGGTTTAGTGCCGAGAACATAATCTTAACATGTAGTCCAAAAAAGGTAACAAAACATCAATCAAAGTGCCAAGATCTATCACTATAGTGCCGCCTCATTTAGCGCCTGAAGGTGAGACTTGTGCGTCTAACATACCCATCTGTCTGAACTCCTGGTTCAAAAGCCCCAGCCAGGCCACGTCCAGCTCATCCAGGTCGTACCGGCTGTACAGCTGGGCTGGAGGGGCCGCCGGTGGTGGCAGTGGGGTTCTCATCACCTTCATGACACTGCCCTCGCCCTCCTCGTCCTCGTCCTCTTCCTCGTCCTCCTCTTCTTCCTCCTCGTCCTCACAGGCAAACCGGGGGTGTGTCCGCCCGGACGGCCCGCAGAGGGGAGCCGCGCCCATCTCTGGGAGCAGCCTGGGGGGGGAGGGAGACAGCCACGGAGAGAGACAGAGGGGAGAGAGGTTTCATCAAGGGCTGGGCGATATGCGAGTACAAAAAGCATTGCTCTTCATCACAATACACCTCCACAGTCGAAATCCTACGTGAACCCTATAAATGGAAGATGCACGTGAACGGTTTCATTTTTGTATGTGCTAATATGTCTTGTATGATATTCAAAATGGACCTAAGACCTGACTTAGAGAAAACCAGTGTATATTCCTATATTTTTGCCAGTATCCGCCGTCCCCAAAAAGAGAAGAAATCCCAGAAGTGTAGAAGTCCCGCGTCGTGGCTGGTTTGGCACCACCTCAAACAAAGGCTAGCTAAGAACGGTGTCGGGTGGACACTGGTTCTGGTAGCGCCGTGGTGAGAGGACGCTTTTGTCCTCCAAATCTCCTTTGTATGGACTTCCAGAGGGAGGTGAAATGAAGAATCTGTGGTTAAAACTCATTTTGAGGACTGCTTCCTGGACCAGGCGAACCACTGCTGGAGCTTTGCAACCTGCAGATTCAGGATCAAAGCCTGTAAGTTGAGGATCTGTTCTGTTTGAAACAAACACGGTAGTTACTGCCGTTGTTGGTTGATGAGGAGCTGTACACCCAGTGGGAAAGTGCCCTAATGTATAGTGATGTCAAATGTTTTGGTTAATCAACTTTAGGCTTCAGCTACCTTGCTAACTCATGTTAGTAGCTCTAAAAAATAAAATAAAAAAGACGGCACAATTGTGCCGTGGGTCGTAACCATGGAGATAACGCCTCTCACCTCCTTGAGATCACGTTCAACATTGTTGATGTTGTTGTCTGCTGAGCATACAACCGGTATATCACAACACAACAACTGTCTGCAGCAGAGCAGAGTTCATGCCGATCCCAGGTTTATATCGGAGGGACCTCAACTCAGGGTCCTGACCCCGCTGTTGGGGAGACATGATTTAAAGTTACACAGTTGACAACACCATTAAAAGCTAATTGAGTCTTGGGCTTGAAGAGGGTGACAGACAGTCTGGTCTGTGAGACCTCGGGCATTTTTGCAAACAACATCCGGAAATAGGGTCAGGAACTTTGCTTGACCCACTGAGAACCAATACAATTTCACAAAGCGACACACACACACACACACACACACACACACACACACACGCACGCACACACACCCCCAGACATGCCCACATACATACTCGTACACAAGCAGACCAATGTGTGTTCTCAAACAAAGGCATGCAGACACACATTCTCACACACACACACACACACACACACACACACACACACACACACACACACACACACACACACACACACACACACACACACATCTGACCTTTATATGAAAAGGGGAAGGTAATGAGAGCTTGATCATGTGCATGAGAGCCTCCTGAAACAGACCTTTGAAACAACCATTGAAAACAACGTCGCTTATTTCAAAGCTAAACCTTCTTCAAAATTCTTTGCATTTGAACATGGCCCAACATTGCCATCGCGCGCATTTTTTATTATATTGCCTTTAAAATAAGCAAATGTTGATATTTTGTGACACTCAGTTTTGACGTCCTAAATTAATTCGGAATGATAAAAAGAAATTATGCAAATGATGATATTGAATTATTTCATAAAGCGTGGCTGATTGAAATTCCAATTTTGCAAGTAAAACATGACCTCAGACCATTAAAACTGTAAGGTAACTTCTAACTCCAGGTATGAGTTGTGTGCGTGTGTGGGAAGGTTCTGAATACATATGTGCTCAGGCTTCACCCCCCCCCCCCCCCGGGATATTTATCAGGAAGAACTCAGCGAGGCTCCAGCCTCATAAATATAAACCAAAAGCAAAACAATAACAAACAACACAACATCCCCTCTCTGGGGATTTGATGTTTTTTTTATTACTTGGGATGTTACTCTGGTGAGCCATGTGGAAACTATTTTATATAGCAACAACCAATGTATAGCTAAAGATAAGAGCTGAAAAAAATAAGGTATTCCATGCTCAGTGAGGATATAGACGAAGCAATAAAGAGACATGAGATAAATGAGTACGATTAAAACCAATCAACCATTGTTCTTCACAACATATGCAACACAACTTTGTGTCAGAAACTCTGTGTGTGTGTGGATGGGTGTGTGGATGGGTGTGTGTGTGGGTAGGTGGCTGTGTGTGTGTGTGCGTGGGTGGGTGTGTGGGTGGGTGTGCGTGGCTGGGTGTGTGTGTGGGTAGGTGGCTGGGTGTGGGCGTGTGTGTGCGGGTGTGTGCGTGAGTGTGTGTGTGTGTGTGTGTGTGTGTGCATGGGTGGGTGGGTGTGTGTGTGCGTGGGTGGGTGTGTGTGTGTGCGTGTGTGTCTAAACTTGCTTGACAAATCAGAGGGACAGTGTGTGCTGCAGCTCAAATTGTAACTAGGTCAAGTATCTAGTAAATAAATAAATCTTTAGGTTCAAAACCAAACAAGCATATCGATCTCTGTGCACTTTGTGTGTACGTTCAAATGCATCACAATGCACGACAATATAATATTAACATTCTAATTGAGGTTATGCGTGCCACAAATCAAAGAAATCGGACAGAGCCAAGAGGCGAGACGTGACGACAGAGACGCAGACAGGAAAGCCCAGTCAGACGGATCATTACTTTGACACTACTGTTCTGACCTAATAATTCTGTCTACCCCCCCCCCCAGCCCGATCACTCCCATAAATATCTCTTTCCTTCCCTCGTAAAGCAGCGCGCGGTACAATCTGCTGGACGAGACCAAGAGCTTTTCCTTCCTTCTTGTTTTCCCGGACGGGCGGTTGGGCTCCCCTGTCCGCCCGCTCCGTCCTGCCACTCCGGAAACCGCGTGTGTAAACAGGCATTTAACTCCGAGGCACCACATAAAAGATCACGGATGCTCCATGAAGGGGAGACGAACGAGAGACTCTTAAACCTAGCTGACTGTCAAGATGCTTTGTGACGCACACGCACACACACGCACACACACACCAGAACAGTGAAATGACTGTAAAAGTTTCCCTGCATACCAACAATGGTTTTCCCAAAAGTAAGGGGATAGACAGATCCCCATGCCTTAGACAGAAATGTGTGTGTGTGTGTACACAAACATGCACACACCATTCCTTTCACACTTATGGATTAGAATTTGATACTACATATGCCACACCATGTTCCCACAATTGGCCCCTTGTGTGTGTGTGTGTGTGTGTGGGGGGGGGGGGGGGGGGGGGGGGGGGGGGGGGTTTCCTCATTCTTGACATACCTCGTGTCAGTAAGGGATCAAGAATTCCCGCTTTTCCATGTAATCCCTCCAGTTTTCCCACCAGAGTGTGGGGATTTGGTGTGTGTGTTTTAGCCCCCCATCCTCAGGTCACCCAGTTAACAGAAATAAGTCTGAGATCAGACAACAAAGGGGTTTGTCTGTCTGTCTGTCACTCAGGGTAACCATTTAAACCGTTTCTGAAATTGGATACAATAGCTTTACTTATGTCACATCTTTTATTTCTTTTTTACCAAGAATGGACCGTGGGACCATTACAAAAACGTTGCGACAATATAATTTTTAGAATGTATAATATGTCAATATTGACATATCCTCAGCTCAAGTACAGATGGGGGCTGTGTGTGTGTGTGTGTGTGTGTGTGTGTGTGTGTTTTTTCCCCTGGTTAAAAATGCCAGTGTAGTCTGCCCTGGAATGCCAGGCTTGTTGTCATGGATACAAGCCTGGCACACACGCACACTTCAATCTATACTAGCAACAAGGTCGCCTGAGCCACGCACAATATGCCTATCGTGTCATGACGCAGAAAGCCAAATCGGTTTCGCTCAGAGAAAAGAGCGGCGTTGTATTTGCAGGTTGGGGTTCCACGTTACTTTGTTGTATGCAAAGCTAGCTCGAAGCTACCAGCTATGGTATGCTAGCTACGGGACGCACGGAAACCCCGATTAACTTCAAAAGTCGCGCCTTTCGACTGGACGAAGGACTTGTGACCCCGCCGCCGTAGCCCCAATGTCCAGCGGCGGGTCAGTGGGCCAAACCTCGACCCCACCTCGCCTGGGTCCCCTGGAGCGACCGCACGGCCCATTTGGCCTGAGTGATGAGGGGGCGCTAACCCCCCCCCCCCCCCCCCCCCGGACCACATCATTCTTCTCAAGCCGTCACTCGTCACGGCGAGAAACGGTGACGGTGTGCTACGAGAAGAATGATCCGCTGGAGGAACAGATCAAAGAGAGGGCGTGAGCCGGGAGCTACGCCGTGCGCGAAAGCGTCAAGTTTCCTTTCGACCTGCTCCACCGAACACTTTACGGTCAGGAGCTGATATGGCTATGGAGAGTAAACAACTACGAGTGCTCGGCTATATACGGTCTTACATTGTTGTGTCGCACAATCACAAGTGGATTGTGCACACAGTACATGTAAAGTCATTTAAACGGGCCGATGTTTTCATTGGCGATCTTCCGACCGAACTCCCCTGAAGCTCCAATTGACAGCACAAATTGTCCTCCAGAGGGCGTCTGTCTTTAAATTGTCCTTGTATAAACAATGTCTGGGGTCGTACGGCTCGCTTGTATTCCTCTACCTCGACTATCCACCGCACCTCGTCCACGATCGCAAATTGAAACTAGCGAGAAGATGCAAAGTAAACCAGAGGTGCTTAGTCTGCGGAGGGACACAGGGTTATTTCATTGTCTATGATAGGGGGGTGCACCATGATCCGACAGTGAGACCATGGTGCACCGTCTAGGCGGACTACAATGCAAGTGTAGCAGGAATGCAAAATATGACTACTAGTAAAGATAGAGGGCATTTCCCCCCCTGCAATATGCAACTACAACTACTAATCTATACATTATTAAATTAATTGAGATATGTACTTTCTTCGAAAACACCGTTTATTCACAGAGGGCCGGGTCAATGCACGAAAACACAGGCTTCAGTGTCTACTTTAGCATTTGGCCGCGTGCCTGCTGCGCGTCAGACGGGATCAGTGCAGCAGCTCTCATTGATCAGAGTGGGAGCGTTTCCTTACGGCTCCATGCAGGGCTACGCCACGCTCGCGGGCCCAGTCTAGCAGGGGGGTGACACAGAGAGCGAGAGCAAGAGCGAGACAGAGAGAAAGAGAAAGAGAGAAAGATGAAAATAGATGAAAAGGACAGCAAAGTGAGACAGTACAGGGACAGGAAGAGTGAGATAAAGAGAGAGAGAGCGGTTGAAAAAGAACAGAAGAGCAAGGCTGGGCTAAATGGGACAGTCAACGTTTTGTATTTTCATAATCAGCATCAGTGCTGATCAGCAGATGAATATCCCCGTCCTGACGTCAACACATTTTGTGGATACAAAACACACACCTAGCATACTAGCTCCAGAGCTAGCGTGCGTTATAATGACGCTCCCTTGCCCACGGCTGCAGAGCTCTGTGTCGCCAGGGGGTCTCCCCGCTAGCAATTAGACGTTTTGCTTAGGCCGATTTTTTGTACTCATTCTGTATTCTTTTCATTTTCTGCTGCATCATCATTTACCCCACGTTTCACCTGAAAATACAATGTAGAACTAAATTCTGATAAATAAACAATAAAATAAACAATTAATTAAATAACAAAGAAGCTCTCTGCTTTTCTCCAAGCAAGGCAAATGTACGGGGACAGACACACAGGAAGACAGATGGACAGATATGCCGAGAAAATATGTCTTGCCAACAAGAACAGGTTAATTACAAACAGGAGCCTTAGAGAACTGTTTTAACCACGTCTGGGAGTTTGAGCAAAGGTTTGGGGAAGAATTTCCCCAGCAGCGCAAGATTTAACCCAGCATTAAACAACGGGAAGTTTGGACTCAGCAATCTGATTGGTCAACTGGACATTTAGATTGTGATCAAATCAGCATAGCAACACACCTAGCCGTGCTCAAATGAAAAATGTCTGATCACGAGGAATATGTCTCTGTCACTGATCAGTAGTTGATTGTTGATGTGTTGAAATGCATGTGAAATTTGAGGACTTACTAGCAAAATCTTAGCCTGGGAACCAGACGAATATGTGAGCTCATGTCTTATTTGCTCTGGGATATGCATCTGGCCCCCATTCTGTTCAGACAGATTTCCAGAACTGGCCCGGGTCGGGCAAATAACAACAATTCATCTAATATTGTGCGGGCTTAATACGATGACTGTGCAGAAATGCACCGTTGGGGCATTTTCATTAACAACCAAGATGGCTGCCGCTGATGTCTCCCATGTTTCGTTAATCTGATTGGTTGTAGGTCTTTACAATTGCGTCAAGAGGCATTTTGGTCTGCGCACGTTGATAACACCCCTTGGAAATTGAAAATGATCGGAGAGTTCCAGACTGGTGATGTTAGGCTAGCAAAATGCATCCATGGAGAAATAACATTCCATTAAGGCACCTCATAATGTATGTAGTATTTCCACATTCAAATATCTACAAACAACTGGACCTATTTTATATAGTTTGTGGAGTTGCGTACCTACATTATCCAAATGGTTTCCAACAATGTTCAAGCCCAGAGAAATGTGTAGTTATATTCAGGGTAACAGGCCGTTACATCTGGTCACGTCAATGGCTTTACATGCCCTTAAACCCCTAACATCTGGGCGGTAGAAATCATATTAGCCTACACCTTTATGTAAATACGCAATATATATATTTATTTATATTTTGTAGTTATTTTTTATGAAGATCCTCATGAAAGATACCTTATTTAATATTCATGTGGTCATTTCTTCATATAACACACCTCTCTGTCAATATTGTGAATTAATTTCATGAACTTCTAACTACCAAAGTCAAATTCTCTGTAGTTAACTTAACACACAAACTTAACAGGCTTTGCAACTCAGCTCAACAAGCTAACTTAGCTTGACTTCACACGTTTACTTATTTTTTCAATGTCCCCTGCTGCTACCCTCTCTCTCCCACACACTGAAACAACACCCCACCACATCCCCTACACACCCATGGTGAAACCAACACACACACACACACACACACACACACACACACACACACACACACCTGGCCTGTGGTTAGCATTAAAAGCTTGGTGGAGTTGGTAGTAAAAAGCAGGATGTGGAGGAATGGAGGTCTGAAGCCTGGGGGGAGGGGAAAGGCCAAATAGGAAAGGTAGAGTATTATGGGTGGTTCCTCTCAGCGTGCTGTGTACCCACCCACCCTCTCACACTCACACCACACTGAGGACAAAAAAGCGCACTGTCCCGCCACTCGGCAACCTGCCACAAAAAACATCCATTGGCTGACCCCACCCACACACCTGTTTTAACAGTAATAACTGATAACCCTACTGTCGTTCTGCTAGAGCAAGCTGCAGGGATTAACCACCAACACACACACACACACACACACACACACACACACACACACACACACACACACACACACACACACACACACACACACACACACACACACACACACACACACACACACATACCTGATCCATGGCTGTTTGATACACACTTGCACTTGTGTGTGCTTTTATTTTTCCCGGTTTGAGGTTCAGAACCAACAGTAGGTGAACATATCGACTTACTTTGGATACACGTTGACACAAAATGTGATCTAGGTTAGCGCGAAGAGTTGAGGTGATTGCATTAACCTGGAAATAAAATTAAAGGAGCCGATCCATTTCAATCCATAAAAAGAAAGAAAAGAAACTATCAGTAAGACACAACTTCTTCTAACCATACACAAATCCTAGAGTGTTTGCAGTGGGTATCTCTTGTCGATCGATACCAGACACCTTCAACAGTACAACACACAGAAGACGCGTGAGAAACCAAGGAAGCAGTCTGGCTCATTCCCTGTGTTCTGAAAACAAAGAGCATGGAGATCAAACCTTTTATGATTTTAATGAAACACCTTCACGGTTACAACTCGGTTATTTATGGTTTTCACTATTAAATCCACACTAGGTAAGGCCAGAAGACAGACTGCAGGAGGTCAAAGCTGTGGGTGGAGTATTAGTTTGTTGGTTTCATTCGTATACTGGTATGTATGTACAGTATGTTCATTTGGTGCAGTGGGCACTTACACATACATTGGCATTTTTAGAGTGTAGCTTAGAGTAGTTTAGAGTGTACCTTTGGGTATTAACGCAGTCTACAATCGTACTGTCTGGGAGCTAAAACAAGTCCAATGGGACCCTCAACCCACAGCTATTTGTCAAAAGAGTGGACAATAAGTGCGGATTCGTGCTGATATTAATACGTACAACATCTGCCCAAATGCTCACACCCATAGAGCTTTACTGTGCGACCCAAACACACACACACACACACATACAAAATCACATTCCCACCCTATTCACTGCATTCCTCAGCTGTCTGACACACTTCCAGTAAGCCCGCAAACAGCCCCCCTCTCCCCCACCCCCTCTCACCACCATGGCCGCTGATCCAGACAACAGAGCCTGTTCAAAACATGTTCAGCCCTCAGCTCTGACACAACACACCAACACACAAACACTGAATGACACAGAGGAAAAGCATGTATTTAAAATTGTATTCAAAATAAAACACTGAATACTTAATTGTAGGTGCTCACACCAACACACAAACACTGAATGATGTTCAGAGGAAAAGCACGTATTTTAAATGGTATTAAAAATAAAACATTGAATGAGTAATTGCAAGTGCTTACAGCTCAACAGATGGACGATCAAACCTATTTTATGAAAGAGTTTTGGTAATTAACTTGGTTTTCCTGCCCGTGGATAATAGTGGGAATTTAGTTCTTAGCTTAATAAGAACGATTCAAGGCTAAATGAAGGCTGATATTAATAGGTACATTTCCATTCAAATGTATCGCAAACTGGAAATTCAGAAATGTTCTCTTTCCCAGCAGGTTTTTTTATGCGCAAATAAAAAAAAAATACATAAAAAACAGGTGGATGGAAATCACCTAATACCATATGCAAATTGCCACCATGCATTTCCGAATTAAAATATCTAAATACGGCTATTCCTGTGTTATATATTTTGTTGAGTTATGCATTACATTTTTTCCAAATGTTTCCAACAATGTTCAAACCCAGAGAAATCCGTAGTTTTATTCAAGGTCCATTTCATTTGGTCGCATGTCAATAGGGCCAAATCCCCTTTACCCCCTAACTTCCGGGGAAAAACACAAAAACTGTAATCCAGTAGAGACCTCATTTATTGATATATTTCAGTCTCAATCTAGCTTTATTCTGAATAAAGCTAGCTCTGAATCAAAATAATTATCATGAATGGGAGAAAGGATTGTTGTTTGCTTATTCCAGCAGAGAAGAGAGCTGGCCGAATTCCTTAAAAGATTAAAATACGGAGTTCACAAATCATTATTAGGGATGCCAGAATTACCCCAAAACTCTAATCGAACACACGGCCTAAATATCAATGAGTACTCATGTACTCGTTTTGTAGGCGATGTTTACGGTGCGGGAAACGTCTGCCATAGCGTCCACCAATGTACACATGTCAAAAGTCGGTTTAATCTGTATTAGTTTGATTGTTTTGACCGCGGATAACAGCGGTGAGCCACCCCACAATTGAATTTGCCACATAGCATCGTCTACAGCTGTTTGGGTAGTCGACTCATCTAATGGTAAGTTAGCAAGTTAACGTTACGTTACTTGCAGCTATTCCATTTGAATGAAATGACATAACGTTAACAAATGTGACTAAACGTTACGTCAATAAAACTTGAACACATTAACTCGTCCATTAACCTAATTTCTGCCTGAGTCACATCGGTCGATTTTCACCGGCAATGGTGGTGTAGACAACAACTCCCATAGTTGTTTTATTACGACGTCATCCAACTACGTCTTTTGGTATTGTTTTGATAGAGACCCCTAGCAGCCATTACCTATTATACCTTTAACACATCGGTTGGTAGACCCTGAGAGACCTCTAGCAGCCATTACCTATTATACCTTTAACACATCGGTTGGTAGACCCTGAGAGACCCCTAGCAGCCATTACCTATTATACCTTTAACACATCGGTTGGTAGACCCTGAGAGACCCCTAGCAGCCATTACCTATTATACCTTTAACACATCGGTTGGTAGACCCTGAGAGACCCCTAGCAGCCATTACCTATTATACCTTTAACACATCGGTTGGTAGACCCTGAGAGACCCCTAGCAGCCATTACCTATTATACCTTTAACACATCGGTTGGTAGACCCTGAGAGACCCCTAGCAGCCATTACCTATTATAGCTTTAACACATCGGTTGGTAGACCCTGCTCATAAAGAATTGTTTAGTTTTCACTGTGCAATGTGGACCTTGTACTGATAACCGTTTTAAACGGTTTTGGAAGAAATGTTTAGCCATTTCTGGGTTCTATTTTAAGTCTACAGCCCAAAGCACCCGACAGATGCTTTGGTGAGCCGGGACAGACGCAAGATAATGTGGAATGTTCACGTCTGAAATAGACTTGCGCTACATGTGCTTCACTCCGTTAAAACAATGCGATTCCATTTTTGTTTTTGGTGGCGATACAAATATCAACCAAAATTGGTTCTCTGTGTGCTTTGGAAGAATGTTTTGGCTAATTGTTGCTTTTATTATTGAAGTAATTGTATTGGCTGTCGAGCTCGTAAGTGACTGCCCACCTACAAGGCACTACTGCTAGCAACAGACATGGACGATTTGTTAGCCAAAATTGTAATTCTATCAGTTTGACGCATAAAACAGCTACGGCACACACACATACGACATACTACACATATTTGTTTTCATGCATGTGTGTGTTGGTGCAGTGTGGTCGACACTAAACGATCTCTGTGTCCCTCTCGGTCCCAGTGGAGCGCTAGTCCTGGCAGCGTTGCACTTAGTCACCTCATCTATTTGTTTACTCGTCACCCTGGGCCTCCTTCAGGTCCTCAGTGGATGAATCATCCGTTTAATCTCTGAACAGTCTTTCAGCCGTTTGCCTCTCCATCTTTGGCGCCGCTATCCGCCTTCCATTTATGAGTTCCGTAGTCCTTCTGTTTTTGAAATACCCGCCATCTCCATCCAAGCGTTTGATGGTTGGCTTGCTGAGCCAAGAGTCAGCAGATCACTTCACATCGAATCAGCCACTTTTCGCTTGGTGCTACGCATTTATCTAGAATCCATTTAACACATCATTCCAGCTGGCCATCGTTCACTCATTCATCGTTTGTATGAATCCATCAACACCTCCGTTCCATTCATCCACTCATCCATTGTTTTAATCCCCTCCTCCCATTATGCCAGTCATCCATCCATTAAACCTGAAGGAGGACTGAAGGGAGAGCAGATGGCAGAGCTAATGCTTTGTTTTCATTTCAAACAGGATGAAATTCTCTCCCTAATCATCATCAAACTCATCATTATAATCAATGGCTTTACTGCCGTTTGCTATGGCAACCAGGCAGAGAGAGAGCTAGGGAAGACGTGCAATGAAGACGCAGTGTGATGATTCTAGAGACGATTCTCTCAGACCAATCTGTGGTCTGTGTTTTCACGTCCCCCTTTTGGCATCGTCCTCTGCTCGCTTGGAACCTCAACAGAGGTGATACAAAAAAAAAAAATGGTACCAGATACTATCCCCGACTTTTTGGAAGTCTGGGAAAACCAAACGGAATGGAAAACCAAAACAGGGGAGTAGGGCAGAGTAGAGTTCGGCTAGTACCATGCGATGGAAAAGAGCCTTAAGAGACCATGGGTCAGCGACCAAAATAGGTAAATGGTGAGAGAGCGAGAGAGCAGAGAAGAGAACTAAAATAGAAGTACAGAAGACAGATGGTGCTTTAGATGAGAAAATTCCCAAAATGAGCAACAACAATGACGCATTGTATGTATTGTAGTGGCTTAGACTACAGTACATAGTCAGACTCACACAAAGCCACAGTCTCGCATACAATTATTCACAGCTAAACAAAGACACACTCATCCAAAAATAAAAAAAACACTTACACTGGGTCACTATGGGTGGCAATTTATCCGGAAAACTATCACTACTGGAACTAGCAGGCCAATTACAACGATTTCATCCTACTTCGGACCAATATTTTGTAGATTTATTCGTCGGTTCTGTACTGCATCTTGAGGGTCTGGCTTGGTTGGATCTCAGCACAGTTTTTACACCAATTCAGTTTGCTGTTTGCTGTTGCCAACTTGCAAACGTCAATTGCTCTCCTGTGATTGGTCAGCAATTGCTGAGGCTCATGGGTAGTGTAGTAGATGTCATAGCAAGGGAAAGTTAACTTGTTTTTTTATAATGATCTGATTGCCGTTGATCGATGGTCACCGGAAACTAAATCTTTTCTCAAAATAAGTGTTATGTGATCACATGTTACACTAACCGTTCCAAAACAAGAGGGGGGAGGGGGGACAGGAGTGCTATTATAGTACATTCCGCTTGTTGATTATCTACATAGCTAGGGAAAAGCCTACTTGTTGATTTCCCTTCATAGCGTATTTCAAATCTCTCATTTGAAAAAAACGTTCTACAAATGTGAAAAATCAAATCACCAAAAAAATCTGCGTTTATAATGCCTATCAAAGCCTGCAGGATATAATGAGGTAATTCAAATATGCCCATGTTTTTTCAGTCTGCCGGCTTCACCTCAACAGCGAGGTAACTTCTGCACACCTTTGTGACCTTACAATCAAATTAGGCCTGGCTCTTACGACGACATGGATCTCTTGAGCAAACCAAATGTAAAAATCACACTCCCCAGGTCTATACAGTTATGAACAAAACGATTATATTCTTGTCTGAAAGGTATAGCAGAGTATCCACATGGCCTGGGGATTGATGCCGTTTCTGGAATCCATTGGTGCAGGTCTCAATGATCCGACTTAAATGCATCAAATACATGTAAATTGTATCTTAAAAATCCAAACATGATGCATATTATGAATAACAAATGGCAATCTGACTTGCGTATGAATATAAAGGTGCACGAATGATTTGGGACGGTGATATTTGCGCTGCGTAGCACACAGACCCTGAAGCCATTTCTCACCAAACATACCCCGAGGAGGTGACTGGGTTTAGCGGGCTTCTGACTCAACCCCCTTTTGGAAGCAAACTGCCGACTGGTTCTGGCCAAGACCCAGTCCCTGTGGTAGGACGGCCAGGCCGGCCAGTCAGTCACTCAGCAAGTCGGTGTGTTTCATTCACTAAGCTCAGCCCTTCTCCCTGTCAGGACACTCGGCCAGCGAGGGACGCCCGCCTAAAATGCGGTTTGAAGACGGACCCGGTGACACGGTCAAATCGGCATGGTGTGTTTTGGACCAACTGTTACACCACACTGTTTTAATGGCTCATTCGTCCATGCAGTCGTTCATTGTTGTCGGTAAGAAAGCCGAGCAAGCGTTCCCTGTGATGTGGTTCATGAAGTAACTGACCCCGAGCAGAAGCGCCTGGCTGATCTCATTGGTTTTCTGTAAGTCGGGAAAACCACTAAACAAACTCATGATTTTCAACCCACAATTGATTGGGCTGACAGGCATTCATTGGACCATTTAGCCAGTAACTTAAAAGACGCAAATCAGTCGATTAGTCCCTTTGGCTAGCCAAACCTACCCGCGGCAAGTTGGCTACCCAGTAAATCGGTCAGTCAATCAGATAATCAACCTACTATTATCTTCTGCGCCAGATATGTGTGCATATGTGTACATGTACAAATGTACACATATGGATGTACAATATGACCCTGATGAATTGGCCAACAAACAAGGACATCCGAGACTCCTCTGGATATACTGGCTAGTTCTATCCACTTTTCAGCATCAGCAAGAATGTATTACTCAAGCCCACTCTCTGCCCTCAGGATAAAAAGTTATTTCTTATGACAACATATTATTACTCTCTCGCAGAGTCTATAGGCCTGGGCACAGAGCCTGTTTGGGTCATGACCCTCATAGTTAAAAAGAACATTTCTAATGTGCATTAAACTAGCCATCAATCTGGAAGGCAGCCAAAATAATGCGTTAGCTAGCTGTGGTCAGCTAGCGTACCCTTTGAACCTGAGTCCGCCCACTTAGTTTTGCAGTGAACATCATCACCAAAGTGTGTATACTCAAAGTAGACAGGTACTAGACTTACCGATAACAATTGGAACTTCAACATTGTTACCGTGGCATGTGTTTGCACTGCCAGAGCATTTCAACAAGTGTTGAATGTGATTCTATGGGGGGAATTCAAGTAAAGTCCTTCAGTCAGACAGCCAATAAAGCACAACACCCCGTATACGTCTCTCCTTGGTGTTCAAACACCCGATGAGAGAAATAACACCACACTCTATCCATAAGGCGGTTTGAGTGGCCACAGTATCGCCTTTGGTCAACTGTGACCGGTGTATTCGTCAGTCCATGTACGAACGTGCCATTGGGTTTGCTCATCAGATAGCGCACGTCAGTTCTAACACTCCCAGTAAGGCAGACGGTAGAGCTGTGGAATATGTCATGTTCACCAACACAAGAGCGGTGTGGGCGTTTCAGCACAGCTAGCCAACCCGTTCGCCACATCGCGATGACTGAGCGTGTGAAAACATGGTGTTATCAAAGGCGGCCCGGCTTCCTGATTATCAGCCGTACATCGAGAGCATGTGCAGTGCAGCCCGTTTGCGGTGAGTTTCAAGACCCGTTACAAGTGGAAAGTATTAGTGTTCAAGCCCCGCTTGCGCATCTGTGACATGGACGATTTTTAGTCATCTTATCTGATGGTGGGGGTTTCCGGAAGATCCCGCGAAGATAGAAATGTAAAACCGGTGCAAGGCGCTACGTGCGTGTGTGCGTGTGTGTTCAACAGTGCGGTGTAAGGAGATGTATGTGTGCGTGCACATTTGAGCGTTTTAGAACGCTAGTATAACTTCCCTCTCGTCTCCTCATTTCATCTCTAAAATGTTGCAGTTCACTGTTTAGAGTTTAGATGCAAGCTGGCTAAGGAAATGCTTTCCGTCCTTTCTGCAGACATTTGGCAGCGCAGTGCTATTTTTAGCAACAATTACCATTACTGCATTCCATCATATTGTACGGCAAACAAAAAAAAGAGGAGCCAGCTAATGATCCGATCAGCTTCTTAGAGTAGAGCTGAGAGTCGAGTATAGTAAAGAACAGAGAAATGTATTTTTATAAGTGAATAGCATGGACATTTTTACGGCCATGTATTTCACGATAAGTTACACAAAATTGTATTGTTGGAATCTCTATATCAATGTATTATTGTAATCTGTTTAACCAATACAGCCTGCTGTTTCTAATATGATAGTATTTCATGAAATTAGGGTTAATCTAAAAAGAGTTGACCTGATCTCATTTTATGTGAAGGGCTCTCTCGGCTCTTTCTAGTTTGGAATATTTACTCTGGAACTAAAGCACACCGCAAACATTTCATGCCGTCAAGTTCTCTACCGAGGCATCGACAAAGTTGGCTAAAAATAAAATATATTCTGTTTACTCTGTGTCAGATATCAATTTCACAAACCATTCCTAACCCTGCCTTGGGCTCTCTTCTATCCATTATTGTCTGTACTGTGTGTGCGTGCAATCCTTCTTCAGTTTTACCAAAACTCAGATTGCTTGAACATACAGCCCTTGCTTCTCTCAACTGTTATCGCCCTGTCCGTGCTGAACCGTATCACCGGAGAGTAATACAATTTCCCCCTGTGTCATTCTGCGCTGCTGTTTGCAATCAGCATGAACGATAGTGTCCAGGGCCAAGAGTTTAGTTGTAAAACAAAAAACCTACTGTGTTTTTTTTTGGTTTGTTTTGTTATTTGGCTCAAATATAAGGCAATATCAAGTGTAGCAGCCCCACGACTGGAAAAAAGCATGTGAGACTATTGTGTTGAAGGTTCATACAAATAAAGTTGACCTGACTTGAATATTTAGGGTTATTTAAAGGTTTAATTATTAAGGGTAGTTATTAAGGGTTATTAAGTTATTTAGTTCGCTTTTAGTTATTAAGGGTTAGCTAATTAAATGTGACATAGCGTCACATTTAATTAGCTTTCATGATTTCAATAGCAACTTGTATCCTCTTACGTTTACTTGCCAAGCAGTGTGTCATTGTTGGAAGTCCGTAAGGGCTGTACAATGCAACAAAATAAAATAAAGAGGGGAATAAAACTTAAAAATATAGATGTTAGATAAACCTTGAGAAAACTGCTGTGATAGCCAGGAGGGAAGACATACCACAGTGATAAAAACCAGATATGCTATAAAGAAAAACTACTTTTCTACAGCAACGGTACAGATCTGGTTATTTAAGTTGCAGGAAAGCTCCTTAGGCTGGAGTGTTACCAAACATCATAGCTAGAATGTAATACCGCAGTACCGAGTACTGATCTAAAAGACACAACGGTATCAGCTCAAGTCCTTAGCTTTGTAAGGTTACACAGCTCACCTCTCAAGATTAAGCAGGAATATCCTTTGCTTGAAAGCCAATGTTTAGGAAGTGCTGTTTCCTTACAGTGTAAATGTCAAGGTGTGGCTGATGTTGAGGTTTGTGCCCCCAAAGCTTGACACTATGCCAGGGCAAAAGAAACAACGATGCATAGCCAAGCGATGAGGAGGACACAGGTAAGGAAAATGTATTTAAATATATATGAAAATAAACAAAAGGAGGATTTCATGTTAGTTGATCCTGCTGCCATAGAGAGAGAGAGAGAGAGAGAGAGAGAGAGAGAGAGAGAGAGCAAGAGAGAGAGAGAGAGAGAGAGAGAGAGAGAGAGAGAGAGAGAGAGAGAGCAAGAGAGAGAAAGAGAAAGGTTTCCATCCACCTGTGTGTATTTGAATTTTCAATTTGCGCATAAAAAAAACCAGATAATCTCTAGATTATTAAAATGTTGTTTATTTCAGTTTTTACGCTTAGGGGAGCTGGAAAGGTTGGTGTGTTGATAAAAGGTTAATATGCCTAAGTGCAATGAGAAGAGATTCACTAGATAAATTTGAATAAATTATGGTGTACAGAAATCACGTGACTTAATTTCCCTCAAACCTCCGCTTGTATACACTCGGGGCTGTTACTAGAACTCTTCAAAGACCACATAGCGGTCATATTAGTGGCGGTAAACTCTTTCAAAAAATCTCCATTGTCCAGTGTGCGCTTCACCACCAGGCTCTCGTTTCCGTCGTTTGAGGTTTGACAGGTGCTCTTTCAGTCACATAACCTCGCTGTGCCCTCTTCTTCTGCGGTGGTATAATGTCACAGAGCGCGCGAGAGAGAGAGAGAACTTTTCATGTATGTAATTATTTCCCTTCCCAGAGTCATCGCTGGGGACGGAGGCTGTGGACTTGCTGCCAGGGCCTCTATCCACTGTCTGCACAGAACCCTCTGTTACACAACAGCCTAATAACTTCCCTTTGGCCCTCATCAACCCACAGAGAGACGGGCGGGGGGAGGGGATAGACCTAGAGAGGGGGGAGGGAGAGGGGGAGAGACAAACAGACAAACTCTGGCTGTGTCTTACACACAAAGTGAGAAGGGGAGAAGATAGAAAGCGTAGGTGGGATACAGAGTTAAAAGACAGCGAGAGAGACAGAGATAGACAGAGAAATAGAGATAAAGGTTAGAGAGCTATAGAGACAGAGATAGACAGAGAAATAGAGATAAAGGTTAGAGAGCTATAGAGACAGAGATAGACAGAGAAATAGAGATAAAGGTTAGAGAGCTATAGAGACAGAGATAGACAGAGAAATAGAGATAAAGGTTAGAGAGCTATAGAGACAGAGATAGACAGAGAAATAGAGATAAAGGTTAGAGAGCTATAGAGACAGAGATAGACAGAGAAATAGAGATAAAGGTTAGAGAGCTATAGAGATAGAGATAGACAGAGAAATAGAGATAAAGGTTAGAGAGCTATAGAGACAGAGATAGACAGAGAAATAGAGATAAAGGTTAGAGAGCTATAGAGACAGAGATAGACAGAGAAATAGAGATAAAGGTTAGAGAGCTATAGAGACAGAGATAGACAGAGAAATAGAGATAAAGGTTAGAGAGCTATAGAGACAGAGATAGACAGAGAAATAGAGATAAAGGTTAGAGAGCTATAGAGACAGAGATAGACAGAGAAATAGAGATAAAGGTTACAGAGCTATAAAGACAGAGAAATAGAGATACAGGTTAGAGAGCTATAGAGACAGAGATAGACAGAGAAATAGAGATAAAGGATAGAGAGCTATAGAGACAGAGATAGAGAAATAGAGATAACGGTTAGAGAGCTATAGAGACAGAGATAGACAGAGAAATAGATATAAAGATTAGAGAGCTATTGAGACAGAGAAATTGAGATAAAGGTTAGAGAGCTATAGAGATAGAGATAGACAGAGAAATAGAGATAAAGGTTAGAGATCTATAGAGACAGAGACAAACAGAGAGAAGGGGTAGACAAACAAAAAGCAATAGAGAGAGATAAATGGGTAAGGACATTATGGTGATAGTCAAATGAACAGATTATCATTGCATGACAATCTGTTATACAATGCTTTGGCACTATAACAATGCATTATATGGCTGCCAATAAAGCAAACTTGTAATTTGAGAGAGCGAGAAAGGAGTGCAGACAGAACATAATTTAAGAGAGAGAGAGAAAGAGAAAGAGAGGTGAGGGATAGAGACACCAAAGAGAGTTGAAAAGGAATCGAAAAGAGAGGGAAGAAAGAAGAGAAGATTAAGGAGAGAGGGATGGGGGTTAAGGGACAGAAAACTGTTGAGGAGATGTAGGAAGAGCGACAGGACAGACAAAGAAGGAGAGACACAGAAAGATGAATGAAGGGGGAGAAAGCACGAGAGGGTTGGTGGGAGATACTGGGGTGGTCTGAGTCAGACAGACCCCGCAGCCTTTTTCCTTTCCAACCATTTTTGGATGATGATGTCATTATTCATATAAAAACACACACCACCAAGGAAAAATGTGTCTGAGCCTCAGGCTGAGAGGAGTAGGGGGGAGTGAGAGGGAGAGGGAGACAGAGAGAGAATGCGTTTCCATCCAAATGTATCGCACATTTCTACAGAATTTTCTGGATTGTATTTTCTCCAGCACTACTTTCTGACGAAAAACATGGAGGAGAAACTATCCATTAATGTCCCTGGTTTCCCGGAGCTATAGGTCTGTTTGTCTACCGGGACACAAACGGAAATGTGATCTTCATTTCTGAGAGCACAGAACCAGGTCAAATTCCTTGTAAGTGGAAACGAGTTGATTTTGATTTGATTATTAGATTAGGGTCAAATTTGATTCCAAAAATGTAACCACGTACGCAAAAGCCGAAAGGTCAATCGTTTGGGAATATTATTTGTGTGCTAAATAATAATCAGGGGAATCGTGGCCAGTTGAAATAGTTTGGTTGATCATGCTTTCTGCGTTGCAAAGAGAGCTCCTCAACAAACGTTATGTTGGGCACCACCGAGCGTGGAGCCTGATGAACCACGAGCAGCCGATGGCCTGAGCGAGCACAGGGGCAAACGAAACTGTTGGTGGGACCCAAAGTGTGTACCGCCGCAGAAGAAGAGGGCGCAACAAGAGGAATGAAAAGAGCTGCCCCCAGTGTGCGAGCGCCAGCCAAACCTCAGAGGCCACGGGAGCTTGGTGACGGAGAGCACACTGGACAATGGAAACCGGGAGTTTTGAACAAGTAAGATGACAGCCATGTGCTCTTGAGTGAGCTCTGGTGACAGCCCCGTGTGCACCGTAAGGGGGCCGGATAAAACCCATTTTGTGTCACGTGACCTCCGCACGTCGGGATTTGTTTGCGTTCGTTGCGCTCGGTCGCGTTGACCTTTTATCGATACACATACGATGTTCGACCCCACTCGGGCGTAAAAACGTTTTCCTTTTTTTGGCGTTTCCGTCCACATGCTTTTATTCACATTTTCAATTTGGGAAACACCAACAATTTAAAAAGCTTTTACGCTTCCAAAGAGCCAAGAAGCGAGGGGGAATAGAGGGGGATGTGAGGAGAGATGATAAACAGCAAAAACAATCCAAAGACAAAAACAAACAAAGATAGACAGATGCACAGACCACAGAGAGACGTAGAAAGTCATGTACAAAAGAC
>JACYXH010000367.1:2252500-2312500 GCA_026745465.1 Lota lota
TGGAGAGGGAACGAGGAATGAGTGGAGAGGCAGGGAGGTGGAGAGACAGTGAGAAGGAGAGAGACAGTTGCTGCTGCCTTGAATTAGAGGCATTGGGTTTCTTTGAAAGTCAGGGGACATGCTGGTGCGACAGTCTTTTGCTACCAGTAGGAGACATAATGCATCTTAATGCAGTGTTAAGGCTTGCTGCTATGACAAAACAAGCCAACCGTGCCATGGCTGGAACAATTACCACCTGACGATAGAGAGGATTTTATAGCCCTGTTATGATTGGAGTGTTGGTAAGCAAACACATTTCCTCTTCTGCCATCACGAAAAGGTCATCTGCAAAAACATAACTGCACTGATAGCAGGTGTGTGTGTGTGTGTTTTAAGATGCATGCACATAGGTATGGACACACACATACACACACTCAAACACATTCAAACGATTACACACAAACACACATGCACACAAATAACACTTATACCCACACAGAGTCTCATGTTTTATTTGCCCTCGATCTCAATCTACCGGTCTCGGTCCATCCCTTTTCCATTTCCCTCTCTGTCTATCCACACCTCCCTGTCCATCAACCTCTCCCTCTAGTGCTGATCCTGCTTCGGTTAGGCCCTCACCCGGTGTGACAACGGGACACCTTCTGGAGGAAACCCAAAAGGTGCTGCTGACACCATGAAGAAGAGACACACCAGAAAGGTAACGCAGGGTGGAGGGATGAGGACAGGAGAAAGATGAATTTGTGGTATGATACTGTATGTCATCGCTAAAAGGGCGGGCGAGAGAGAGAGAGAGGGATGAACAGGCAGAGAGAGACCAAGAAGATGTGTCACTGTGCAAAGGTTAGATAGTGGTGGCAACATACTGGAAGGAACGAGGGATGAAAATGAGGTAGAGAAGTATGTAAAATGGTTGTGTTGTAAAGGCAAAGAGACAGGCAAGGACAGAGGTAGACAAGGTGTGTGTGTGTGTGTGTGTGTGTGTGTGTGTGTGTGTGTGTGTGATAGGGTTGAACATAACATTACTCAGCTTCAGTTGCCTGGTTGCCGTGTAAATAAATAAAACAGAATGCAAATGAGCTCCGGTGTGCGTGCGTCAGGGGTGGGCGATGTGATAACGTGGGGAAATGATATCAATACCAACGTGCCCGCGTAACGTCATTTTGCATTAGCGAGTTGATTATCGAGCACACGGCTGATGCTAAAACGAGGCGTGCGCCATCTCGCTGTCATTTTCTGCTAGCTTGAAATGGCCCTTCTCCATAACCACGGGTGATAAAAACAACAACAATGGGCGACAGGCCAGCTGACGGTGGTCCTAGCGACACCCAAATACCCCGGGTGGAGGAGAGAGGCTTGAATCTGTAGCGGATGAGTCAAATCCCAGACGTGGCTCAACTTCGCTCGCCTGGAAGTTATTTGCATTCCAGGAAGCCATGGTGGGTGAAGAAAGTTCCACAACCAATCCGTTTCATCATCATCATCATCATAAAATACTACGAGAGTCCACTGCCCCGGCAAAATCCCTCAGACCCGTCTGCCCAAATTGTATGAGGCCCCTCGTGATATCCTGACGCAGAAACTGCATTTCTATGGAGATGTATTATTCTTTTAATTCACCACTCAGTAGCGCTAACCTACCCTAACTGGTCTAACCCGGGGTTCTCAACCTGCCCTAACTGGTCTAACCCGGGGTTCTCAACCTGCCCTAACTGGTCTAACCCGGGGTTCTCAACCTACCCTAACTGGTCTAACCCGGGGATCTCAACCTGCCCTAACTGGTCTAACCCGGGGATCTCAACCTGCCCTAACTGGTCTAACCCGGGGATCTCAACCTGCCCTAACTGGTCTAACCCGGGGATCTCAACCTGCCCTAACTGGTCTAACCCGGGGATCTCAACCTGCCCTAACTGGTCTAACCCGGGGATCTCAACCTGCCCTAACTGGTCTAACCCGGGGATCTCAACCTACCCTAACTGGTCTAACCCGGGGATCTCAACCTGCCCTAACTGGTCTAACCCGGGGATCTCAACCTGCCCTAACTGGTCTAACCCGGGCCAGCCACTTAATGTTTACAAACAAACCAGTTTTGGTCTCAACAGCTAAATGAAACGGCAGAGGCTTTATGACTATTTTACAATATATCCTGCTTCCAAACATCATATCAGCAAATAATACAACGTATTTATAAGATGTCGGGGAAAATCAACAAAAATTTCCAAACATTGACAAAGGATAGACAAAGCTAATCATGTTGACTTCGGAAATTCTCAACTTCCATTGTCAGTTATCAGATGGTGTTCATCTTGGAAATCACACACATTTTGTATTAATTCCTGAAAATGAGCAGCACAAAGCATTTTTTATGATGACTAAGCCACTTGACATTTGGCAAGTACCCCTTCCTCATAGCACTTACAATCTATAACAGGTTTCACAAAAAGAAAATCTGAAATGCAAGACATTGATTGTGGAATAGAAGAGATGTATTAGCAGGGAGAGCCATTTAGACCGTGAGGTCAAGTGAAGCAACAACGACGGCTTTTGTACTGCACCAGTTTATTCTCTCTCTCTCTCTCTCTCTCTCTCTCTCTCTCTCTCTCTCTCTCTCTCTCTCTCTCTCTCTCTCTCTCTCTCTCTCTCTCTCTCTCTCTCTCTCTCTCTCTCTCTCTCTCTCTCTCTCTCTCTCTCTCTCTCTCTCTCTCTCTCTCTCTCTCTCTCTCTCTCTCTCTCTGAAGTTCTGATGAATCTTATATTCATGCTTTCATGGGATTCAAGTACATTTCCTGAACAACAGACTTATAAGTAGCAATATGCAGGGAAAAACAGATCTACACACAGACAGACCAATGAAAATGATGAAAGATTCCCTATTCCTAAATCCCACCAACTCAGCAAGCTTTACACACACACACACGATTGTACAATCTCACATACTCCCATAAACACGTCTTGTGGTATGATCAATTATATCACACGCGCACACACACACACACACACACACACACACACACACACACACACACACACACACACACACACACACACACACACACTTCCATAAACAAATGACATCAGCACACATACACACACTTATTTTCCTGTCGGCAGCTGTGTTGTGCTGAGTTATGAGCCGCACGGACGAGGGCCCCTCATTAAGTCCAACCGGGGTCCCCAGCGAAGACAAGGAGAGCGATGCCGGCTGACAGGCTGACGACATTAAGAGTGGCGTCGAGAAACACCGGCATGCCTTGGAGATCATTAAGAGCGGCTCGGTGTACGAGATTTCAAATAAAAAAATAAATAAAAAGCTCCAAATGGTGTATCTATCAGTCTAAGGAGCACAAGTCGATGGATGATGCATCCATCACTCGGCAGGATTTTTGGTCGATGGCTGATGTACCCACTAGCCATCACTTCCAGGGAGAGCAGCCAGTAGATGGATGCTTGCAACCCAAGCCATCAAGGGGGGGTCTGGAAATGAATGAGTGATCATTGATCTGAATCTCCTGCTGCTGGTACCCTCACATATTATCACCCTCCTCTATAGAGTCTGGTATTAAACCACAGCCTTTAATTGCTCTTCAACTAGTCTCATACATCAGACTTTAGATTGATATCTAAAGTCTGATGGCAGACGAGCTCAAATCTGGGTCAACAGGACATTTCCTTTTTCGTTGGCTTCACATTTGTTTTGACCAATCACGTTGCTGGAGTCAGCATCTGTAAGCAAACACAAACTCGACTAGCAGTCCTAAACTGTCAAATAAAGTCTTTAAAAGGTTTCAAAACCAGAACCGTGTAGATTGGCCACTCTAGAACTACACTTATTGAAATCCTTTAGTGAAAGCTTCACCCACTCGTGCAACATTGGTTCACAGCGTAGAATAAGTCCGTAGCGAAACAGGAAACCAGGAGCACCTCCCTCCCTGCAGGGTCTGGTTTCTGGCCCAGCCTCTGTGCCACATTCCCCCAGAAGTTATGAAACAGGAATGCTGGATCAGAGCTTAGTTTCAAACATACGGAATATAAAAAGGAGCTATATGTAAGGGTTTCAAAAGTTCTTCATCTTCACAAAAGGCTGGTTGGGAGTACGAAAGGTCTTCTAATCCTCTGCTTTCAGCTTCACAAAGTTCTGGAAGCCTTCCCAATGTCAACCCAGTCTTCTACGATTGGAGTAACGCTGTTTAATGTTCTCGAGTCCTGTGCTTCTAGCTATTTACAGGGTGAATGCACCACTGCAGTACACGTCCTAATCTACCTTATACTCCTTGCGGAGCGTAGCGTAGGAGGGTAACTCTTGAGTCAAATACCCGTTAATGTTATCACTTACATTTACTGTGTGCGAGCGATAGGTCAGCATAAACACGGAGAAACAAAAGGGGTTGGTGCGCGCGCACAAATACACATACAGCAACAACACCGCCATAATACCTTTTTATGTGCTATAAAGTACCACAGAGAAAATGACATAACTTACATACACACTGACATTACCATCACCAGACCACAACGCACACTTCAGCAATACACACAACGCTTGCTGTGACATGAGTCCCTAGACATGGCCACTTTCTTTCTCGGTCCCACACCTGACGCCCCAGGTGGCCATGTACCAACCGGCCTTCTTCCTGGATGGCATCAGCAAAAAAGAGCAGCGAGAGAGAAAGCTTCTCCGCACGTCGTCATCACCTTCGCAATCATGCAAAGGAAGGTAGCGTTTACAGAGCATTGTGGGCAGGCCGGCGAGGCGGAAGCAAAGTGGCTCCAATCACGGTGAAAAGGACTCTGAGGAGCGCTTTTATGCGAGCAGCTGCTCCACTCCAAAGACTTCCAGGCAATTACCGTCAAGACGCTCCTTTAAGATGAAAGTGTAAAGGCTTGTGCACGCTACTATGTCGATACACAAAATTGAATTACAAAAAAAGAATAACGATGGAGATGTTGGAGATTGTTTTGATTATGTGAGAGATCCACTCGGGGTCGGAAGCTGGGTGTATTTTCTATTTACATCCTCATATTATCATAGTTATTCATACCTTCATCTAGCAGTTCAAGGAAGATCCAAGCATATATATGGTAAGAGATGCATTGTCATGATTAGCTATACTAGCCATCAAAGCTGTGTAAATTAATCGCCCAAATAATTACTGTCCACTTGCAAGGTAAATGTTTTATATTCACCATGAAATCAAAATGTATTTTTCAGAAATCATATTTTTCGTCACGATCCAATTAAATCTTGAAGAATAGAATCCCATTCCTCCTACCCTGCTTGTTTTCCTTGAAAAAGAAAACGTCTGATAGAGCAAGTAGGATATGCTCTGAATGCCATCAGTTCTCTTTTAAAGGTTAACTGAAAGTGGCAGCTGGTCACAATGACACTGTGCCTGCAGTGACATTTTGTTCAGGAGTTGCCTTTTTCAACCCCTCTCTCAAAGTCTCTTCTCTTCTCCAATTGGGACTGATATTTGGCTTTAATTTACATGGTCTTTCCGACTCCAGCCGTGATAAAGACGCTTCTGACACAAAGCTGAATCTAAATCACATACAATCATTCACATGTCTGTTGACATGCCCATTCTATAATAAAACGGTGAAATCCTCGGGTATCACTGGTTGAATATCAAGACAGAAGTGAGGCATCGTCAAGCTGTGCTTCAGCATTCAAATAATAACACTTTGTGGATTGACATAGCTATAGCCACAGGCCAGAAAGATCCCATTGAAAAGATTGCACATGCGTCTGGGCATTTAGCAGATTTATGCATTATATACACACCCAGACATTAACTCTGTCAGAGCAAATGGTTCTGGCACTGACCAATGAGGGAAAGAGAAGGAAACAGAAGGAGAGAAGAGAAGGAAAGGAGAAAAGAAGAACAACAACACTTATTCCCCAAGTGTCTAGATGACCTGGCTCTCAGTAGTGAGTCACAGCAGATGTCAGCTAATTTTAGCACCATCACAGATGCAGGCCTCACTCTAATGATTGGCTGTCCACAGGAGCCTGGGAGGGGGTGTGTGTGTGTGTGTGTGTGTGTGTGTGTGTGTGTGTGTGTGTGTGTGTGTGTGTGTGTGTGTGTGTGTGTGTGTGTGTGTGTGTGTGTGTGTGTGTTTAGGCAGCATCAGATCTCACTGTGAATCAAGAGATGCAAGAGGGTTAGTGAAAAACACACAGAAGCCCATTTCACACTTTCAGCCCATGCTGGAAAATTAAAGGCATATGGGTCATGTGTGAATGGGAGCCGGTATCAAAATGCCTGAAAATCCATTCCGCCAATATCCCTGCATAAGCCAGTTATGATCAGGCACAACCATATGTCTGAACGCCGTAACATTAACGGATCGCACAACGTAGGACGCGGTGACCTATGACGCTCTGTTGTGGAACTGTGTGAGCCAATCACAATGTTTTCAAGGAGGTGACAAGTTAATTTGCCGGCTTTGCAGTGTAGACGCCATTCATATTATACATCCATGGTAAACACATGAAGAGAAATATAAACCACTGTACAAGGTTTTCTTACAGCGGCTCGGGAAGCTCACCTGATCGGGTTATGACACAGGTTTAATCAAAGGACTGTCAAAAACTTGACAAATTGCACAGATATTGTTTTCAAACTGCAGTTATTCCGGAGGAAGGTTAACAGGACTGGACTACAACAGCATTGCCAGTGGTCTTGTGTGAACGCAGGAACAGCTACCGTTACTGGTAAACGTAGTCTGGCAATTTTACGGCATTCATGTGCGACAGCAGCTGGAGACTTTCTGACAACCATGATAGCCTTTCTTAAACAGTACTCCCTCTATCACGTCATACTCATGTCTACTGCTACATAGTCGCACATGTGTCCGGCATGGATATATGGATACAGAGAAAGAGAATATTCGGAGCATAATGACAATATTATACAAGGGTTAGGGAAATAATACACACATACGATACAAGCTTTTAACTAACAAATATAATTATAACTATTACAATGTCAAATGTATGTGTGACACAGGTTTGATATCAAAATTAGCTGTTTAAATTATTATCGTTGGCCGCCTGCAGCTGAGGGGTTCTTACATGGACAAGGAAATAAGCTGAAAGGACAGCTTTAATACTTCATCCCATTCACATAGGAAAAAATAGGAATTGCTTTTGCACTGTGAATCGAGAACTTGACAATACAGCCTTCTACTCACCTTGAAATCTTTGGTGCTGGAGTTAGTGAGATCACAAGTGATTTCAACCCATCACAGGGATGTGATTACTTATGTTTACTTAATGATGTTTATGTAAATAAACATCAGAAACATTATCTGGTTTCCTTCAACTGGGGAACATGTGCTCATAAGAGACCCCAAAAGGACACCTTGAGGGATTGTGTGGGTCGAGGTATTTACCAAAGCCATTCCTAGCAACTAAATTGTTGTAAATGGTTTGGCCATTCTTCATGGACCCATTTAACTTCATATGGGAAATGTGTAAGGGGTTCACAATTTGGACCAGGTTAATGTGAAGCAAGCCGGCAATATAGCGAGCAGCCGTAGCAGTTGCACAATGCCGCTTCCAGGTGTGTAACTATACAAATATGAAGCAGGGTGTCGCTGGAAAAAGAGTGTGCATAGTCAGCAACACTTCCGTGGATAAAGGTTGAATTAAAACTGGGGCGAGAGAGAGAGAGAGCAAGCGAGAGCTGAGCGAAGATAAACTCAACAGTCCCCACGCACACTAACGAGTACAAGCGCATGCACGAGCACGCACGAATAAACGAGAACAGGCACACGCACACACAGACACACAGAGACACACACTTGCACAGCCTGATGCAAATTACTTTGCCAACGCAGCACGTTTCGGCAGAGGATCTGGTGAAACGCCTCAGAAGGGGAGGTGTGACGGTGGCTGTGACCTAGATATTCCTTCTTTATTTAAAAAAATAAATAAAAATACAATCAAACACTGCAATGATAATAAAAATGTGCTTGGTTTTGCAAGCTGAGTGTTTAGTGTCTTGTGTTTACAGCTTTAATGCTTAAAAAACATTGCGTTGTGGGTTTACTCCTGGGCACTGTTATTGGATGCTGCTGCACTTTTAGGAACAAGACAATCGGAGAAATTTGTGAGCAGTGGAGTGGAGTTTTACTTGCCATGTAATGTCGCCTATCAGGAGCACAAAATTCGAATGCGGTTTATTTCTTAATTTGCAGTGTACCACATGTGTGGAGTTTGTCACGGCTCAAAGGATACCACAATGAGTGAAGGAAGTTTTGCTATGCTTATTTTAATCACTCTGTTTCTCTGGCAGCTTTGAGTCCCAAGTGCTTCTTTGGTGATCACTGAGAGCGAGAGCGAGAGCGAAAGCGAGAGCGAGAGCGAGAGCGAAAGCGAGAGAGATCTGATAACAAGTGGACAGCTCTTTGTACGTCAGTTCACACCCGGCATTAGAATGCGTCTGGACTGGCTACTTGGGATCTGAATTCACTTCCTGCACTATAATCAAATGAAAACCTACATCATTGTTGTTTGCAAAGACCTGGTGTATTGATTTTAACCGGCGGGAGGCAGCAATGCAATTCCACGTGCATAGGCTGCTGCAAATAATACAAATAAGGAGAAGAACTCCAAATAATACAAACTGAGTCCATTCCTTGGCGAACAAAATCAGCCAAGATGTTTGACGCACTTGAAAAACGTTTCAGACGCTATTTGATGATTTTGATTTAAATACTTTGCATACACACTGTTAAGAGCATGTGGCATGATTGTTGATTGAATTTGCGTCCTCTCTTGAGCCGTTTGTCCGTTCTGGGCTACTGTAGAAACATGGTTGTGCAACATGGCGGGTCCCTATGTAGACATAAGGAGCTCATTCTAATGGAACGAAAACACAACCATTCTTGTTTTCATGGTATTAAACACTATTTAAAACACTTATGAGGATTATATTCCATTTCTGCTAGATGCCACTAAATTCTCCACACGGCACATTTAAGGTAGCTGGTAGAAATTTTGATTGAAACCCCTTTGATAGAATTCTTGGTGTGCAGCAGAGTGGATCAAACAGTTGTTTGAGATACCAGAAATCAATCAACTGATCCATTGTCCGTTCCTCAGTCAATTCCCCCCTCTGGTATTAAGGTATTAAACATCCATCCACCCATCCATCCATCCATCCATCCATCCATCCATCCTTTTATCTCCTCTCCATAACATCACCCCCTCATCCCTTCATCTATCCCACATATGGACAAACAGGTGTGTGTGTGTGTGTGTGTGTGTGTGTGTGTGTGTGTGTGTGTGTGTGTGTGTGTGTGTGTGTGTGTGTGTGTGTGTGTGTGTGTGTGTGTGTGTGTGTGTGTGTGTGTGTGTGTGTAAGCATCATGTCTAGGCTGGTGTGTAATAGCATAACGAAAAAAAGAATCTCAGGATTCTTACTGTTACACTAAGTTGGCAGTGTGTGTGTGTGTGTGTGTGTGTGAGAGAGACAGTGCAACAAACTATTTCTCCAGATGTTTGCATCTGGTTGCCATGGAGTTTCACAGCTGTGTCTTCCAGCCTCTAATGAGCTACTGCAGCTGTCAAACTGGTAAGACACTGAGGCACAGGCAACACACACACGCACACTTTGGTATGAAGTCTACCTCCCACAAAGACGTGACAGTGAAAGTGCAGGTGTGACAGAGAAAAAAATTAAACCGATTCCACCAACACCACTTCCTTCCTCCCATGGTGCACTGGGGTAGCATGCAACAACTTATAAATTCATTGTCATGTTTGATTTCAATAAAAAGACAAATGAAACTATGAGGAGGAAATGTTTACATCTATCAATGTGTGATGTCTCCATAGGGCAGATTTTGAAATGGTTTGTAATGTATGGCCAAAAGTAACACAGCAACCATTGCCAAATGTCTCTACATTATACTAGATAGAGACCAGCAAAAATGGACAAGAAGTAAATCCTAAAGAATGATTTACCAAGTGATGTCTGTCAAAGCGAGCATAAAACAATAAACACAATGGGGTGTAGCGCAGGGCTCAAAGTGAATCATATCCATCAGTAAGACCCTAGAGCATAGATAAGAAGGTAGTGAAATGTGGTTCTAATCGGGTGATGAGATCACAAGGCTACTGGTGTATCGATCAGTGTGAAAAGATCAAATGCACCCTCTGATATTTGACATGTGCGCTATAGAGTAGCAAAGTGGGCGGAGCTTGCCCTGCTCCAAGTTTCTTCTTTTCAAGATTACTAATAAATAACATAACATAGAATCACTGTAGGCTCCTGGATTATGTAATGATCATATTAGGTTGTATAATTGCTTTCCTTTATAAGTTCTTCAACAAGATTTAGAGAAATAACGTTTTTATTATTTATAACAAACTTGTAGCACAAGAGTGTTTTCTTTTGTCCATGGTTTGAATAAAAAGGAAATGGTAGATTGATTATTAATCCCGTAGCAGATGTAAGGACACAATCATAGGCCAGGTACAAGCGCAGACAACAGTGTTTATTCACTGCTTGGCAGAAATACAAACATTAGGAACAACCCGGATGAAACCGTCTACTCCACCGCGGTTAAACCAATACTGCCTGAGGTTAACTCAACTGGAGGGTGTTCGACGAGAGGGTGAATAATGAACTAGATATGAGGGACAGTGAATGATCAGTAGACAGGGGATACATGGCAAGCCCTTTTAACATTTAATCAGTTGGGCTGACTAGTAGCGACTTAGTTTTCACTAGTGGAAATGACGTTTTGACTAGTTACAATTTTAATTTTTTTTTACAAATGTGACTAGTCAGAATTTAATTTTAGATATCTAGAGTTCAATTAATGATATCTGTAATGTAAGAACAATTCAATTCAAGACATCATTAATTAGAATTGCAACTAGTCAAAGTTACATTATGGATATGTCGACTTGGAATTATAACAAGTCAAAATTGAACTATAGATATCTAATTGAGTTTGAATGGAAGTCAATGGTAAAAGTTGACTAGTTGTAATTAAGTTACAGATATCTACAATTGACATTTCCACTAGTAAGAAATTAATTGTTGTAATCAAGAATGAACATTTTGACTAGTGTGAAATGTTAAAAGGGTTTGCCATAGGGGATATCTCTGCAACAACGGCATGTAAAAAAACTATATTCCAGTCTCTCGTCAGACATTTTCGTTGCATATGTGCAGTAATATGATATATATTATATCAAGTACAGTAGCAGTCTAGCTCTACTAGACTTGCTAGACTGACCTCGGCTCCACCGTCTTTCTCAGAACGAGAATGGTAGAAAGTACCGCCGCGTCCACACGAAAAAGTGTCCTCGTTGTTTGAGTCACGCTGAGTGGTTTATGGAAACGACCAAAGAGAACATGTGATCTGGTTCCCATGCCTTCTCAGCTCAGGCGTGGAGGACAGAGGGGGGAGGGAACCTGTTTCAAGCTGCATGATTGGTCGAGTCTTGCCGCAATGTTCCATGGGACTCGAAGTTGTCTTAAGGACTGTACGTGCTCGGGCGACTGCGGCGCGTAAGCAACACAACCAGGGGTCCGCAATATCAACACAACCTGGCAAAAAGGGGTTCAGAGCCCTTTCAGGTACATGTCGATGAAATCAAACGACGTCTCATTTTCTCCATTCTATACCTCTATGTTCTCCATTCTATACCTCTCTGCGCTCCGTTCTTTACCTCTCTGCGCTCCGTTCTTTACCTCTCTGCTCTCCGTTCTTTACCTCTATGGTCTCCGTTCTTTACCTCTATGTTCTCCGTTCTATACCTCTATGTTCTCTGTTCTTTACCTCTATGTTCTCCATTCTATACCTCTATGTTCTCCATTCTATACCTCTATGTTCTCCATTCTATACCTCTATGTTCTCCATTCTATACCTCTTTGTTCTCCATTCTATACCTGTATGTTCTCCATTCTATACCTATATGTTCTCCGTTCTACACCTTTATGTTCTCCAGCGGTCACTCAGCATCGCAGTTACGGGCCTTATCGACAGTCCTTAGCATCACTGCTTCTAATAATCATAAGGCGGTGATCCAACGCCTTTTTTCTCTACCGTTACGTGTTTCAGTTAGTCCCGAACCGTACGTGTTTCAGTTAGTCCCGAACCGTGCGCGTTTGTGCACCAAATCGTGCGTGTCATCCCGTACAAAGATTTTCTGATGGGGGCCGTAATATTCCTTATATATATGTATATGTATATATGCACCATGTATAAGGCTTTATGGCTGACAGTATATGTATATTTAACTGACAAGACCCCAGGATGGTATTGAATGCAACTTCAACATGAAGCCAGCAATCTACTTCATGTAACACTCCCTCTACCACTCCATATAGATTATATGACAACAGGATGTTGCAGGGTTAATCCTTTCCGCTGCCTGTTGCCACCAGTTGTTATTTACACCTCAACCGTCAATATGCACTGCAAATCAAATTGGGAGATTAAAATGAACACACAAGGACATTTAACAAAAACCACTCCCAGCTTTTCAGTGACTGTGGCAGACGATGTTTTGACAGCCTACACCTGAATGAACCCCTTGCTATTTGGGTGTTCTGGAGATTTCTCTCTCTGTGTGTGTGTGTGTGTGTGTGTGTGTGTGTGTGTGTGTGTGTGTGTGTGTGTGTGTGTGTGTGTGTGTGTGTGTGTGTGTGTGTGTGTGTGTGTGTGTGTGTGTGTGTGTGTGTGTGTGTGTGTGTGTGTGTGTGTGTGTGTGTGTCCGTCTGTCTTTCTGTGTTGGTGCGTGCGTATGCATAAGCATGTGTGCCTTCATCCAGTTCTTGGGAGAGTGCGAGAGTGTATCCTTGCAGTGTTTTGACAACTGTCACTTGTTCCCTTGGAGGGAGAAGTGAACCAGAAATGTTTTCCTTATTGAGGAAAGTGTACTTTATCATCAAGTTCTGATTCAACTAAATAAATAGCAATGCTTCCTTAGCTTATATCGTTTATTATGGCCATGTATGAAAATTAGAAAATATTCAGATGGACAGGATAAGAAAGGCGCCCCATCACAATAGAGACAACAAATGAATTCAAAAACTATAATTTGTGTCAAACTATGAAACAGACTCATTGTAATTCACATGCCTGGTGCAATATTGTGTTTGAATTTTCCATTGAATTAACATTCACGTATTTCCCCTGCCTTAAGACAACATACAAATATTACACTCTGCCCACAGTTTGATCAAATGGAAACAAGAAAGGCGATGGCTGAAGGGGAAGATTTTCATAGCCTTAAATAGAGGCTTGTTAAAGAAAAGAAGCAACGCTGTCATTACAGTCACAAGAGTTTTGTCGCGTTTCACTTCACAGATCTTTTTTTAACCCGCCTTCTCGCTTTGAACATGGTTTGATTTGACCTTCCGACAGACACATGTCCTCAAGTGACACATTCTCACCGCCCGCCTTCTGCGTTCCCCGTCGTTAAAAGCAGAACTGAAGACAAGCAAGGTAGACACAAATAACAACTGGTGGTACGCACACCAAAATAAGCACCTGCAGAACAGCAGCATGACCACAACAGAAAGACGACTTTAAACAGAAAAACGACTCGAGAACGAGACTGTAGAAGAAGATGGCTTTAGGATCACTTTTGAACAAGCCGACAATTCTAGATTACTTAAGAAGCAGGCTTAAGAAAACAAGTTCACACTTTAGGAGAAGGCTAAAGACAACTTAAAATGAAGAAGACCACTTTAGAACGAGAAGGAAAATAAATGTACTGTAACCCCAATTTTGAAATTGACTAGGAAAAAGAAAAAGACACTTTAGTAAAAAAACACTTGAAAAAAGGAAATTACACTTGATTATAAATAACATGCTCAAACTGTTCCTGTATGTGCATTTTTAATACATACTTGAACGAAGGAGAATATTTTGACATTATGTGGGTTGTGCGTTATTACATTTCAAATAACATTTTCCATTTTAAAACCGCCTTTTCAAATACGATTGAAGCCGGAAATGTCACTTGATTTTTTATTTATTTATATAAAAGTAACACCAAAAAAAAGAACCACAAGGATAGGAAAAAAAAAGAACCCGGCCGATGTGAAGTGCAAGTGGGTCGAAGTCACGAAGAAGGGCGCCTGGGCCCAGGGCTCCTCCACAAGGGGAAAACACAGGGCCAGTCCATGTAGATGCAGCTAGTAATTACGGGTCTGAAGCGCTTCCATCAGCCTGTGGTTACCTACAGGCAGCTCGGCACTGAGGAGGTCTCAAGAGTCACAGCACATACACACATCTGTCCATGACCAGGACCTTCGGGGCTGAATTGGAAAAAGGTGTTTCTCCCCCCCCCCCCCCGTGTTATTCTGTATTCCCGGCACTTTTACATGGTTAGTTCAACAATAACTCTGGATTTAGTTGAACTGTTTCTGGAATTTCCAAACAAACGATAGCAGCGACATGATTTTTAGAGCCTTTTCATTCCACATCATGTTCAAAAGGTAATTCCTGGTGTGTGGTACACGGCATCAAACAGAAGGTTAGTCTACTCATGGCAAAAGCCATCTTGTTATCCAATGGACGAGTTACATATCCATTCCAGCAGCAGACCAACAGTTTATATGCAATTATGTCAATGCCTTTGTGGGAACTACGGTCTTTTTAGTCTTCATTTCAGAAATGAAAGTAGAAAAGCTTGCAGATGGGAAACAGACACGCTTCTCTGACTGGAGTTGGAGGAATGTGTTATTTGTATAAAAACACATAAAAAACACCACAAAAACTGCCATAAAACCGGCGGTACGGTACCGTTTTTCTTCCTACCAAGAGAAAAGCGTGCTCCTCCTCGGGGGTGACAATTGGACATTCTGTGGGATCATTTATCACAAGCCTTTTGGGTGTTCCAGAGCCTGCTAACTCTGGCCGACCTTTATCTGTGCCATCTCCGTTGTTGGGTTGATTTAACTGTGGTGGAGCGCGCCGGCCGCATTTGCATCAGATCTCCAGTGTTTTGTTCCACTCCACCGTCGGATTTATGACCTCCGCGGCAGGATCAGGACTTTCCACTCGTAAAACATTAGAGAACCAGGCGGCCAGCGCGGCTCGGTGGGTACAGTGTGACACGATCGCTGCCAAGGTTAGTCCTTTCATTCAGCAGCCCAGAGGCTAGGGGCGCTTTCAGCCCTAGGCAGGCCTTTCTCCCCAACGGGACCAATTATGATAGCATGAATGGACACCAAGAACAACATCCACTACCGTAATTACGTGAATATAGGCCCCGGCCTACATGACGGTTGAGGCCTATATACGAGTGCGGTCTATATACAAAGGTGTATGACCAAAATTGGTCCGCGGTCGATTTTGCTCGGCGGTGATTATGCCATGTATTCTATACAAAAACCTTTCTTTCAAATGCCTAACTACCTTTAATGGTAATCCCCCACTGGCACAAACAGGTTGAACAGGTGACCTACTAATAATAACAGGCTGCTAAATTGGGTAATATACTCCAATTCCGACTTTTCTTCTTTTCTGGCGATCCGTCGTCCAGAGCAGTCCTCTTGAACAGCGCTGCGCGGCAATGTCATTGGAACGTCGCACAACGCACCCCCGTCATGGTTTTACGACCAACGCAGCGTGTCTTCACTGGACCTTAAGTGGGTCGTGTTTCCCAAATAGAGAATAGCTCCCACCGGCGCCGCCATCCAGCCGCGCGATGGCTCACACACACACTGCCCTAAACCCTGGCGCCGCCATCGCCGCTCGGGAGCGTTCACATCCCGTCTCGTCCGGTGTGCGACCCGCTCCACAGCGAAGCTCTGCCGGGGCCGTGAGTCGGGACTCGGACCGAGGGCGGGGTCCGAGAGACACAGAGTTCCTCCACACAGCGCCATGTTGCGGTTTGGCTTTCTTTTTCTTTTTTTGGAAAGTGTTATTCCAACAAGGCTTGTGTTTGAACCAATTAAGACCGTTGAAATGTCTTTGGCGTGACAGCGCTGTTTTAAATGTTACCCGGTTGCGCATCGCCACTATTGGGTGACCCAAATGCGACCGTTTTGGTCACAGTCTGGAGCCCTGCATGTAATCCTTTGACCCCCATCCTGCCCATCGCACAGAAATCCTTAGATATAAACATCACAGAATTTCAATGGCTTGTCGCGGACCCATTTATTTCTTATGCTGCAGCTAGGGCTGAACGATAAATCAATATTAATATCCATCGCCATCGAATGCGCCGCGATAACGGTGATGTGCTTTTGAATACATTTCCGATATTTTGGATATACATTTAACAGCATCCATCCCTGACTCGGCACAGCGTTCATGCAGAATACATTGCTGAAATGTGACACACTGCGACATCAACTGGGAGCCACTGGGAATAATTCCCAGATTAAATAACCTTGAAAGAAATGTGCGGGTTCTGCGGCTCAAAAACAACTCTCGGAACTTATTTTCGAAGCTAAACCGTCAAACGAGGATTTCTAGGAGAAGGGAAGACGGAAACTCACCTCCGATGGTTTCTTGTGCTGGACCCAGGTGCTATTGGTGGCCGTGTTCTTGGATGAACTGCACCACGACATCACCTGACCTATTAGGGAAACACCGCCACAACACAGAGTTTAGTGAAATACAGAACACCATATCTAATTACTGTTATAATACGAACACAACAGAAAAAAAGGTGTGTGGGTTGAAAACAATACGCATTGGTTGAAATGTAGTATATAAAGTTTGATGTCATTTTTCGAAGTTACATTTCCTAACACACATTGATTGAAGAGAGTCACTTGTATTTTTTTGCAGGAATCAATGTTTACTCCTTGTCAAGTGGATCATGCCTTGATATGAACAGCTTTACAGAATTATAAACAAAAAACATGTATTTGAAGAATCAAGATATGAATCGCATGACATTGACATAAATGAATAAACACAATGTGCACATTGAAAAAGAGGGATTTTGCCAGTGGGTCCAGAAAGTGGCTATGGAGAGGCACTGGTGATCTATAAAGGATCTAACAGGCAAGGGGAGCAACTGATCTATAAAGAGTTTTAATAGGCAATGACAGCATAAACTGAATGTTGTTAAGCAGTCACTCTAAAGTGCTCTTTAATAACCTCATTCATATACGACCTCAAGGCTATTAACAAGATAATGTACCATCAGACCTACCTAGTCCCTCAATCAGCAGCTGTGTGTGTGTGTGTGTGTGTGTGTGTGTGTGTGTGTGTGTGTGTGTGTGTGTGTGTGTGTGTGTGTGTGTGTGTGTGTGTGTGTGTGTGTGTGTGTGTGTGTGTGTGTGTGTGTGTGTGTGTGTGTGTGTGTGTTCGTGTGTGTGTGTTTCAGCGCAGAGATATGTGTTTGCGTATATTAATGATGTATATTGTTATTATGCAGTAACTTAAGGACACTGCACTTATATTGGAAAATCGAACTGCTCATTTGGGCACACCAACTATTTGCATACTGTCGCACGGTTTCATTCATTGCCTGTTAACCTATTGGTCAACCATGTGCTTTTATTGACCGCATTGCGGTGATCGATTGTGTAACTCCCGATAGGCAACCACTACACAACTGACAATCTGAACTCCAGTCACAGTTTGTATTTACTGAGTCAGTTAACTTGTCATCTACTGGCCTTAAGGAGGGCTGGCATTTAATACAACACTGGAGTGATGGACAAATTGCACACATTATTAAACTTCCATATTGCACAACGCAAACAGTGTTCTGTGTTTTTTTGTGGACATTTGTGTGCATGTTTTATGTAGAAGAGACAGAAAAAGAACAACCCCCCTCACCCTGAAAAAACAACAACCAAGCTACAGTGCCAACACTGTGCTAAAAAAAAATACACGGTCAGGCAAATAAAAGCACCAGAGTGAAAACTACCTTCAGTCCTGTCTCAAGGATAGCTGACAGAAATGCATATTTACTTACACACTGCCTTTCTCCCTCACACACACATCAACTGCCACAGGGGACAGGAGAAGTGGTGTGAATGGACAGCCAGAGTGGATGTAATCAAAAGACGTCAAATTAATCCTGCACTCTGCTGGCCAGAGATGCAGCAACACTGTGTGTGTGTGTGTGTGTGTGTGTGTGTGTGTGTGTGTGTGTGTGTGTGTGTGTGTGTGTGTGTGTGTGTGTGTGTGTGTGTGTGTGTGTGTGTGTGTGTGTGTGTGTGTGTGTGTGTGTGTGTGTGTGTGTGTGTGTGTGTGTGTGTGACGTGTTCGACAAAACCTCGAAAATCCCCCCCCCTTACAAGAAATTTACTTCGGGCATAAACGGCATTTGGCTTCCTCCTTATCTTTGGCTTTACTGACATGAAGCCAAGCCTTTGACCGCTTTGCACGTTCAGCCCTCCTGTAAGCGACCGACTGACCGAATGAGAAATGAAGCGAACGAGGGCCTGGGCCAACTCAATTCCTCGTCGTTTAGTTCAACGGCGGTTGGCAGGCAATTCACTTGAATTCAATACATTGACTACGCAACCCACGTATGTTTGTGCGCCGATCATTTGATTTAAATGCCATGGCTCGGCTCTCGAGATACAAACGTTACGTTACGGGACTCGATGGCAGTATCGATAAGCTCGGGCCTTATTGACTTTAGGGTTTGGAGAAATGTGGAACCAGGTCCTTACAGAACCGGGTCTGGGTCCCCAATCCCTACCGCCAGGCCCCTCTCAGGAGCAGCAGCTCTTACCAGAGTCACCGCGCCACCCCCCAAACCATGTGGCCAACCGTGTGCGCAATTTATGTGTTGTGCGTACAACGGGAGTGGCCATGTGTACGACATGAGCCAGCTGTGCAGCCTCCAGCTGTGCAGCCTCCAGCTGAAGGCCGGCTTACCTCTGCCTGTGCGGTCAAAGGTTACAATCACGGGTGACGTGCTAATTAAAGGCCTTGCCTGAGCCCTGAGCAGCCAGAATGACCGGGGGTACTTCAATGAGAACGCAGACGAAGCCAAGTGAACACTGGCCCACAGGAGCGGCTGCTGTGGTCGGCTGGAAGCTAGCAGCCAAGTAAAAATAAAAGATCTCCAATTTCTCAGCTTTTCTCTTCATCACGTTGTGTCACGATCCGACAAGGACATGGAAAGAATTAATAAAAAAAACACAGGACAATTTTGCGTTTCCAACTGGGTCTATAGTAAACTCAACAACTTAACATCTTCAAAATGAATGTGCATTAGAAAGCACAGGATCAAACATCTTCAATAATCCATTCCAAATGAATTATGTGTACACAAATGTCCTTCTATCCTCTTTTACGTGGATACACATGAGGAGCTGTCGGCATTGCCAGTGTTGCCCAATGCATTCCTATGGACTTGAGCGTTGAAGCCTCACCTACCTTTGGCAGTGCGGACCGCGGGGATTGCCTCGCCGCTCCTCGCCGCTGCGCTCAGTTAAAACAATTCAAACTTTGACCCGGGTTAGCGTCGCCCTCTTGAAGCGCACCAAATAAGAACCGCTTTGTTTGACGTTGGAAAACCGAATCCAAACGGCGGTGTCTTCCTTCGCTTCTAAGACTTAATCCACGTTTCAGGAGTAAAAAGACGTTGAGCTTCCGTCTGTAGGCTAGCTTTGTTCTGAACAGCCAACCTAGCGTCCAGCGCTTTGCTGGTTGGGATAGTATCAAAGGGTTTTACAGTGTGTTGGTAATAAAGTGTATAAAGCTAAATAAAGCAATGTGTTCTCTTTTCAATGTAATCAATGACGCTTTGTTGCCTTGAATGGTTTGTGTACCCTATTGACATTGGTGCTTGGATTAAGATATTTAAAAAAAAGAATAATTTCCTGTCGTTTTTCCACACGCCCTGATTATAGTGTTGTCGTGGTTACCTGTGTCAACTGGTGTGATACACGGTGTTAGACATGGTGTATCACACCGGACAGTGTTGGCTGCGCCACCGGTATATGTAGCATTTAGTTTTATTATTAATATTATAATATTTGTATAATATTATAATAAGTGTTGGTAGCTTAAGTAATCGCGGAACTCAAGGAGATATTCATGATAAATAATGTGATTAATAATGCATAATAGTGATAGTCCTGCCTTACAATTTCATCAAACCTTTGCACAATGTTCAAACCAAATGATTGTACTCTCATACTACGGAAGCCGTGTGTCTTCAGAAAGTTTTAGGCCACGTTACAGAATCGGACTCAGACCAATGAAAAGGAAAAGACGATCAGTTGATAAAGAACGTGGCGTTCTCAGAAGACCATCAGCCAGTTGCAGCACTACCTGATTACATACATCTTATTTGGTCTCTTAGTAGATGAACAATGATCAATCCAAAGTTTTAACTGTAATGCAAATCTAAACCATATAAATACTGGACCAATCAACAACAACAAAGAATGTCCGCATTAGGTCCTTGGACCCAAAACCATCTGAAAATAGTGTCCAGGATGAAAGATCCTGAACCTCTCTTTTAAGGGCTATACAGAAACAATAAGCTTGCTAAACTTCTTTCTTACAATGACCTTGTAGTCGGTTGTACCGTACTGCTTTTCTTTTTTAATTGTGCGGTTACCATACAATTTAAAGTTATACTAGCACCAAACACACATGCGTTCACATAAACACACGCATAGGGAGGCTATCTGTCCCACTTACTGTCAGTGGTGTCAGAGTCATTACTGCTGGTGGAGTATTTCCTCTTCTTCCTCTCGCTCTCCATCTGTGGAAGAAGAAACTGAATATTTACCGCACAGAAAAGAAATTCATTGGCATCACAAGTCTGTTTGAAGGGAACACAAATTAATCACCAGTCAAAGGAGTTCATAAGGCCCTTTATCACGGTGATATTTTTAAAAAAGGACTGCATTATGGACCTACATTAAAAGAGCAGGTGAACCCAAAACCAGGTTTATTTTGTTTTTTTTATGTGGCAATACGTCTTATAGGATCGTCAACAGAGTAATCAATGCCATTTTGTCACGGTTACTAAAATAAGACCGTAAGTCTCTGCCAAACATTTTGTGGACGTTCCACTCCGCCTCTTTTCGTGACGTCAAATCACCTTTTAGTATACTCTGACGTCACGACAAAGGGACACAAGCGGCGAGGCGTGTGTGGCTGTGTGGAGCTCCGTCTGGGCAGCGGTTGGTTTTGATGTTGGCGTCCGAGTGAGGGCTAGGCTTTCCAGACACTTGTAGTATAACGCCACGGTGTGTGTGAAGCATTTCGTGTACAACATCGCTCATTATAACGCTCACACACTACGACGGTACGAAAAAAGAAAAAAAGTATCACAAAGTTGCCGTGGGTCGTAACCATGGGGATAACACTCCCCCCTTTCTAGAACTCTCGGCCCAAAATGTTTTTGGGGTTTTTTTATCTCCGTGTTCGAATCCCAGCTGAAACAGGGGGATCACTAACCCTTTAAGCCACGGAATGAATCATCTAAACCCAAGCCCTTCAACAGGCATGGGGAGCAACTTACTTTTAAATATATTGACTTTACTATATTTGTTGATAGAACAACCACCACCGTTGTATAAACAGCATATTTAAAACAGTCAAATCACTTCATTAAAAGTTATAAATTGTATCTGGAAAATGAAAAGATGAGATATTTGGCATAATAGGTTGATTAGACAGAGGGAATGACGTTTTTTTTTTACGTCTGACTTGACAATCCCACTAATCCTAAAGAAAGAACAAACGAAAGAAAGAAAAAAAGGAGAAAAGAAAGAAAGCACCAAGTCAGTAAGTTAGAGTGAAGAAACGAGGACAGACTCTTGGAGAGTGTGTCTCGGTGCAGGAGAGCGCACTAGACTCTGGCCAAGTGCTACTAGACCGGAGGAAGACGCGGGTTGTGGCCTTGGGCGCGCGGCGCAGAGATTTATGTGTCCATAAAGACAGGGCTATTCCCTCTAATGCGTGGCTCTTCCTGTTCCCCAGATCTCGCGCCCCTCTGCCTCATGTGTACACACACACACACACACACACACACACACACACACACACACACACACACACACACACACACACACACACACACACACACACACACACACACACACACACACACACACACACACACTGGCGTTTGCACGGAGAGAACACAACTCTCTCCCTCGCTACCTTTCCTCTGCTCTATTCATTTACCACTCTCTGGAGACTATCTGTCTCCATCTCTCTCTCCCCCTCCGTCCATCTTTCAGTTCTTCTACTTCTGGTCCACCTTCCTCAATAACTCTTACCTCTCCCATCTTTCCCGCTCTCATTTTCTTTATTATGCCTTCTCACATTCCTCTAGCTTTACATTCATCTTTGCCGTTTTGGTGCTCTCCTTGTTCCCTCTACCTTTTCATATTTAACTCATTTCCACAAACACATCCCTCACTATGACTGGATTTCCTATCCTGTGGCCATATGCTGAACTGTTTGCATGTTTCATGCTCAGGTTCTTTAACTCTTTTATACCTAGCCACATTTCCCTCTTCTCTTGGCCTACCTCTGTTGACTGACCTGATTATTTTATTCCAGGTAAATAGCTTTCCCTAGCCGCATCTGTTGATCAGTGTTGTAGTTCTACAGAGAACACTACAACCCTGTCTCATGGGTTTACCCTCACCTAATAAAACTCTCTGGCAACCCACCAAATCCATATAAAACTGCCAACACATCATTTTGACTCAATTCACGTAGGTTATGTTTTTCTGTCAAAATCTCTCCAGAGGAAAATATTAAGATGTAACCTTGCCATGTAAAAGGCAGAAGGGACACCACCAAACTGCCAAATTTGTGACCGGGGATGACACCTACCGAAGTTTGGCGAGCGGTGGCAACTGACATCCCCTGACACAACTTCAGCCTATCACAAATTATAATTACCAAGTGTCTGTGATTTTGCTGTTCCTTCAGTTTGGTTTTGGTGTTGGTTACATATTAAAAATATATATTAAACCCTGACTCAAGGTGCCACTCTCGGTCCAACATAACCATTGTCAATGACTATTTGGGCTTTTCTTGTTTTAGGGCTGCATTTATTTTCATATTGTCACTTCAGTCATCCTGATGCATCAGTAAGGTGGCTAGCTGCTGATATTTGGTTTCCATTCAGATGGCAGACAATGTTATTAGTGGCAACTAGGTTAACACAAACATATTGCCTTTGACTGGTCAATTAGTCTATTTATCTATGACTTAATAGCTCAAACAACATTATAGACATACAATACTTGCGCTCATGCATTACCTACATTACATTACATTACCTACATTACCTCCTATTAGCCTACATTGAGTGTCCCGACATGCATTACACCTGAAAGCCACCAGGGACAAGAAAAACGTAGGCCTGCTCATGGCTCAACCCCCACCCCTTAAACCAGGACCAACAACTGGACCAACAGTCTGACATGTTCATTTAAGAAGCGGCTATTTCACTTGTTAGTTAATGTCCATCTCTCAAAAAATGCAATTTATGTCAAATATATTGCTGTGCGCTTCTACAGCTTCTAAAATTGCATCCGAGTTGTCTGTTTTGGCCGTTGCCATTTTTGTTGATCCCCGTCCCTGCGTGCTCTGAGGACGACTGGCTGTCGGTCCACAGGAACAAAAGATACACAAAAGGCACCTTTTGAAAACGAAATATCGATAACAAAAGATACACAAAAGGTACCTTTTGAAAACGAAATATCGATAACAAAAAGATACACAAAAGGTACCATTTGAAAACGAAATATCGATAACAAAAAGATACACAAAAGGTACCATTTGAAAACGAAATATCGATAATATTCATTGATGATTCAAGTTTGGGTCTGCCATTTGGCCTACGTGCAAGTCGGTCTGTATTTCTTGTCCATTTGACCAGTCCCAGTGCCGCCATTCTCATAATTTATTCTCAATGCATCCCAGAAATGAGTCTAGTTCGTACTTTTATCTCTGCACGGAAAAGTGATGAGAGACGGGGGGAGTTTGAAAAACTTAAATCGGTATGTTCAAATAGTGTCTTGGTAACCAAAAGTCACAGATTTACAGGAATTCAGTTTTAAGCTCGAGAAAAGGATAAATAAATGTGTGTGTGTGTGTGTGTGTGTGTGTGTGTGTGTGTGTGTGTGTGTGTGTGTGTGTGTGTGTGTGTGTGTGTGTGTGTGTGTGTGTGTGTGTGTGTGTGTGTGTGTGTGTGTGTGTGTGTGTGTGTGTGGCTATTAATCAAAGGAAGGAGAGTTATACTTCGAAAGATGGAAGAGGACATGCAAGATTAGACAAGACTAAAGGTCTAAAAGTGGTATATTAATAAGGTATAATAGTGTGTGAGTGAGTGAGTCGGACAGAAATAAGGAGATGAAGGGAAAATGCAGTTCAAAGGCAGTGTTCTGCGTATTGAACCAACATGCATGCATACATACAAGGCTAATAGCAGTCATGGCGTGTGGCACTCTAGTCACGCTGTCTTGGATAAATGATAGTGACCTCGGGACTTCTTCATGCATGGATCTCATTAAGTACACAGTCATGAAAAGCAGCCAAAGCAGAAAATGGTTATTACAGTGACTTGCATTTTAAAAGTTAAACTGTAGAGAACACTCACAAAAAGCTTAAATGGAAATATGCATTGTATTAAACCATTCAGTACAGGAACAGCAGATTGTCAACTTATTTTCCCATTGTTTTAGTGAAGATTTTGTCACTGGTCGAGTTTTATGCAGGGTGTAGACATAATTCCACCACCATTTGCATTCGATTTGAGAGAAGAAAAAAAAAAAGCATTACACAGATAAGCCCATCTTTACACTGTTGATTTGACCAATTGCAGACTGTCACACCCGAGATCCTAAATTGAATTAAAGCTAACAGTAACAGATATTCAAACCGGAATTCAGTCATATCAAGTTAATGAAAAATGCAAAAGCTAAATACACACAAAGTTGATTTAGTTAATTGACCAAAAACCAAACCTACAACGTATAATCGTGTCTGGTCAAGATTGGCATTTCCATTTTGTTCACAGTATAAAAGATAACTGCCTGTTGATGCTTGTATGGGCCACTTTCAGTGTCTAGTTTAGTTTAGTGTCACATTGAAACATTTATAATTATCCAGACTGCAGTAAACAATAGCAGTGCATGCTGGGAGAGGGGAGTCAACTGGGGAGCCAATTACATGGCTGTGCCTGACATTGCCAATAACTTTGCTACAATCACTGAAGGACTGTTTAAACAAACACAACAGGACAAAACCATTTCAGGATGGACAACTCAATTGTCACAAATAAAGATAAAAAAAGGAGCTATACCACATCATTCTCCTCAGTAAAACCTTAATGCCCATATTGTTTCATGTGCAAGAGGACGCAAAAAAGGAAGCGACAGAGAGGGCAGGTGCAAAGTCAAACTGTGTAAATGGCACGGCCATTTATGCTTCGCAAAGTTTCCTTGATATCCATTGGTGGAGGACTTCTGAGATTTAATACATTGGGATTGATCATCCCCCCCCCCCCCTTTTATGAATTATAAAAACTGGAGACTGTTACAATGCACAGACCTAAATCAGCTCCTCTAGCAAGATTTAGCATGATTCTGTTTTATACGTTTCATATAGGCCTAATATTTGCAACTCTGATCGAAACACTTGTTCAACTGGCAACCCAAAAGACATTTTGCTACCAAGTTAAATCGGCTGATTCAGCATTTAATTTGGCACTTGAAAGACACGTCTTTCGTTTGTCTATCTTCGTGCTCGTCTTTCTGCATTCAGATGTGGCCGCCCTTGATCTGTGATGGATGTCTAGATGTCTTTGCCTCAGTCCCTTTCGTTTTCTAATTTTCTTGTATCCTTTTCTCCGTCTTGCTTAGATATGTCAATCTGCAAACCTGTAAGCGCAACATATCGCTTATGTCCATCCATCCACCCACATGTCTGTTAATCCGTCTCATCCGTTGCTAAGCAAAGTGATGTCACCCAATAGAGATGGGCAAGATGACAAATATGGGTCTTCTGGGTTTTTGTATTATTATGATTAAAATCAACGTAGGTTTCTTGGTCCTATCCCAGTCAAAATTGCCATTTTTATCTTATTATCGTTGAAAAATCCATCAACTTGTTTGTTGCTTTTTCTAAATATTTTTGGAAGTAAATAGTCAACATGAAATAAAAAAAAGATTGACTTTTCAATCCTGCGGTGTTGGGAGACAGAATCAGGACAGAATGGCCCAGCTCAGTATCAAAGTGTCCATCAGCTTCCCTCAGCCCTGGAGATGACTAAATGAAGCCCAGACGCTGCATGAAGGAGGCTTCTCTGCAACACTTGGGGTCTTCACACATCTATTATTAAAGGATTTGGCCAAGTTGTTAGGACCCCGGGATAATGGCGGACATCGTCTATGTCGAGATGTCAATCAGCCAGGGCTTTTGCTCCACTCTGCTCCGCTCGCGGTGTGGACGTGTTCCGACATTGGGCAGTTGGCCATCAATTGACACCCATTTGATCCCAAACGTGTGTTCAGAAGTGCCGATATCTTTGTTTTGTCGCACTAAGGTAAGCGCCTATGAATTGCCCTGGCTAGGTAGCTTTCCCCAATAGTGCCCAGCAACGAACCCATCCATAATTATTGATTCTGTGTTTACACGCCACTGCGCATGCTCACGGACTAAGAATTATTATTAATTATAACTAGAATTATGTGTGAAGATAGTGGCTGTGCTACAGGCAGTGTGATCATTCTGAATGCAGAGCCACATTTCAATAAGTCTTGAGGGTAAGTGTAGGAGGATGTTTTTTGTTTTTTACTGATCTGCCCACATAGTCCCGCCTCCTCTCACTCTCTCGCAGTAATTTGTCACTGTCACACTCGTCTCATTCGCTGTGTGTGTGATGGTGTTAGCTAACAGTTAGCCCACTCACGGCGGCATGAGTCACATCTCGTATCCTTTTTGTACTCATTTGTTACTTGAAAATGCATAAGATTGCACTGCTTTTCTATTTACTTGCACTTTAGCGCCTTTTGAATGTGACAATCTCGGAGGCTTTTGAACAAGTGCACTACCTCAAGAAGAATATTGTTTTCATTAATAAAAAGTTTTAATCATTATGTTTACTACAGTCATTCTGCTGTCGTACCTCGTAATCATGTAATAGCATTCTTATATTTATCACTTGATAAAAAAATGTATGCCCTCAATGTGTCCGTTTTTCCCTGTGGTTATCGAATATCGATATTTTTCGAGGTATTGTATCGAAGTTAGAAAATCCAATATCGCTACGTTGGTATCGTTAGAAAATAACACTATTCTACGTACATTCATACAGCCGGGAACTGTGCACTTTGATTCAGAAGTGAATGTTAAGGCTGAGTTCCAATCACTTAAAAAACACACACTTATTAACATCGACTTATTGAAATGTTGCTGTGCACTCAGAAATCAGGATTATCGCACTGCCTAAAACGCAGCCACTGTCTACGAAGATAATTTTAACAGCGTCTAAATACAGAATCAAAATCGGTGGATTTGTTTGTTTTAGGGTGCTATTGGAGAAAGCTACCAAGCCAGGGCAGTTAATATGCTCTTACGTGTGTTGGGGGAAAATAAAGATACAGCTATGGGACAGGCTATTTGTCATTTGGGATACAGTGGATGTCAATTGATGGCCACCGTCCCGATTTCGGAACCCGTGCACACCGCGAGAGGTGAACAAAAATCATGGCTGATTGACATCTTGACTTATGTTGACTTGACATGTCAACATTATCCTTGAGTCTTAAAAAACTGGCCAAATCCTTTTAGAAATATAGTCTACAGCGGGTAACACACACACACACACACACACACACACACACGTATGCATAGAATACTCTAGAGACATCAATGAGATGGGAGAAGACACACAAACACAAATCCAGTCCGTAGCCCATATTCACACACGCATACCAGTGCTGGGAACTCACTGAGGAGCCATAGGTCAGTCAGTTTGATACAGAGGCCCTGCATATAAATTGCCTAATAACACCCATCTCTGAGGTTTATGTTATGTTATTTGTTTATCTGCGTGTGGTGTAAATCTTGAGTTTATGTCTTTATAAAGGTGTGTTCGGGGCGTGCGTGTGTTGCAAAAGCCTTGGAGTCACCAGGTAGCCTCCCTTCTCGTTCTCCTCATCCATCCCTTTCCACCGTCCCTCTTCATATAGTCTTCCTTTCAATCTCACTATCCATCTCTCTCTAACCAACTCTACTTCAACAGTCTCTCTCTCTCTCTCTCTCTCTCTCTCTCTCTCTCTCTCTCTCTCTCTCTCTCTCTCTCTCTCTCTCTCTCTCTCTCTCTCTCTCTCTCTCTCTCTCTCTCTCTCTCTCTCTCTCTCTCTCTCTCTCTCTCTCTCTCTCTCTCTCTCTCTCTCTCTCTCTCTCTCTCTCTCTCTCTCTCTCATCAGGAGAATAGATATTCTCCTCTGTTATCTTCCCCTGTGTTCCCCTTATCGTGGTCTCTCACTCTCTCTCCCCCCCAACCCACTTTATCAATTGTTCTTACTCCTTCTCCTTCTCTTCTCTATGCGTCAAACTTTGTTTTTACAGACACTTGGAATGCACCTGTCTGTGACATTTTAATCTACTTCCCACAATGATAGGTAATGCATAGCTCTTGCTTTTCTGCTGAGACACAAGTTTGTTCTTTTTATATCATATAACTGATTAAGAGGTTGATTGTATTGAATATTTTTGTCTGAGATTACATCTTTTTAAAATGCCTATTTCATCGCATCATAAAAAATGACCTAGTCGTGTATTTCTTTCCACAGATATTTGTTTTTACTGTAGGTAAACAGTAAACTCCAGAGTGCTGAACTTTGGAAGCATAACAGTCATTCTAGCATTATAGATAGTATGAAACCTTTAGTTTAGAGATAATACAAGTGTCATCTAAATGATTTACTCCTTGTAATCAACCAGGAAAAATGTCCATTGGCCAGGAATCTGACCAATAATGTGATGGCAGTGTCCATCAAAGCATTGATATTAGGGCTGAACCAATACACATTCAGATATCTGTATATCCCATAATATGAACTCAGCAGGTTGGTATTCCAAAATTATTCAAGTTTTGAATTGCTTCCAGTGCCACTTTTCCATGTAATCAGTGGTAGGAGCTACTCAAAATTCTCCAGAACTTAGTAATGTGGATCCATTATGAATAAGACCGAAGGATGGCAGACTGCTTCATTTAGAAACAAAGATTACAGTATAATGGAACCAGGTCCTGCTAACTTAATTACCATACAGGGGAATCAGTTTTTTTTATGTGTATTGCCTAGGTCTAGCTTTACTGCACATAAAATGAGCCTGCTTATAAACATACATGCTAATAATAACCCAAAGTGCTTTAATTATAGGTGAATGTGGTAGCAATAATAGGCCCTAAGTAGAGCATAATAATCACTGTGGTGTTTTATAATTAGGTACGTAGACTTTGGCCTGAAAATATAATTGCAGAAGCACACGTTTGCAAAACCACCCAGTGATAAAAGAATAAGATAGTGCTGAAGCAATAACAAAGCTTATTGCGGACATGAATGTGCTGGCGCCCATTATTAAAAGATCATATCCTATTATTAAAAGACCATATCTGCAAGTGACAACGCAGAATATTATCCCCAAAACAGTTAGTCAACACGTTCAAATATACTGCTCAAAAAAATAAAGGGAACACTTGGAGTTACATTGTGCTGTTTAAGTGTTCCCTTTATTTTTTTGAGCAGTGTATAATGACTAACGCAACAAAGTGTGCAGTGCAACTGAATGCAGCATCTCAGTAAGTCTGACAACAGGACATCTGGACCTCAGTGGAGATGGAGGCCTTTATGGTTTGTGCATTTCAATACAAACTATTTCAGTAACTGCACGATTAAAATCGTATTAAAATTGCGATCTCGATTCATAAGCCTTTGCGATCTCGTTTCTAAATGACAACGATTCTGCTGCATTTTCATTAGGGCCATCAGCTGCATCAAAACAAGAGCGAGCGAGTGAGACACCGGCGAATTACAGACAGACAGCGAGAGGGAAGTTGTGTAAGGAAGGACAAATAAAAACGACTAATCCAGGAGAAAACCCCGCTGATGATGGTAGTGAGAACGAGACTCCACCCATGCCGAAAAAAAGGTACCGCTCTGTGGAGTGGAAGTGTATCGGATTCAGACAAGACGATGGAAGTCAAACTCGCGGAGATATTTAACAGGTGTGTGTGGTGTGTGTGTGATAAGAGGGTGTGTGTGAGAGTGAGTGAGTAAGTGAGTGAGTGTCAATTGTACGCTGTATCATTTCATTTGGAATAAAAGGTTCACTTGAAAGCAGAAAACGTAATACCTTCTGGTGCCATTTAAACAGGTAGTAAACAAGTATTCTCTGTTGTACACTGATTGGTCAAATACAAACTCCAACAATGCTTATAATATTCAATAAGGCACTGCTGCCTTCTCCATCACTTGCAATTTCCATTTCTCTCATGCCAAAAAAACATTTAAATGTATTTGAAAACCCAAACCATGTGTCAAATATCCAATAAAATCTTAAAATTAGCATTGTGTAACATTCTCAAACATTGTGTTCTGTTGTTTCCAAAAGATAAGAAGTCTGAGAAACTACATGTCCTGGCCTGCTGGTACTACCTCCACCTCATGAGGCCATCCTGGTGCTAACGTTTGTGTTTCACAATTCATATCAGTCTTAGATTGGCTTGGCAGCAGTCTATTTCCACGGCCTTACGATGTTCAAAAAACTCCAGCCAATCAGAATGACACTCATGCTCTCTGCGCTCTCCGAATGTGGTTGGAAATAAAGCGAAAACATAATAATCTGAGACAGGAATTTGTCTCAGAGAGATTAGGGATTTCTGTTCATGACATCGTTATTCAGTATATTTTGGAAAGAAACGGTTATGATTGCTGCGTAGATTGATGCCCTTCCCTTGGGTGCCGCCATTGTTTTTTTAATTGGGCAGACTGCTACGCTCCTTGTTCATCATGAATCGAAAATCCCTCCCCATAGCGCTGACTGGTCCTAGCATTTAATTAAAAAAAATTTGAAAAGGTTGAACAGGATTGAGGCCCGAGCATTCTGCAGAGAAAGCCAGAATGGGAACTAAATACAAGTATTTTGGTGAATGCGACAAATGCTATTTAAGCACAAATTTGAGCAGACGAGTTGGTTCTTTCGTAGGCCCGTTGTTTTCTATAGGTATTCTTCAATGCATGCTTTTGGGAAATACAGGAAATCCCTATACTCAAATCAAAGGATGGCAAAGCTGTTGATTTATGCTATGGACATTGGATAGATAGTCACACTCCTCATTTGTCAAATCCATCGATTGAAATATTCTAGTAATGTCATCTTCCTCGTTTAAAATACTGTAAATAAATTGTTGAGCCATAATGTTAAAGTTCCAGGAATAAATTGCACCTTAACTTAAAATTATAACAGACTCAAAAACAATACAGGACTGATAGGTAGACAGGTAAAAGAGTGGGGGAAAATAGGTTACAGTGTCAAAAAAAGTGTTCAAGAGTACATCAATCTAATGATAGAGTTTGCTCTGGCAGCTACAGCCAGGGCAGTCATAGCCCTGGACCTTGTCAAAAATACACAGAATGATACCACAATACGAACAAAAAGGGTTGTTGTCTAATGTATGTGTTGCAACAAAAAAAATCAATAGGGCTACTTTATTAAATCAGCAGCCTTCAACACACACACACACACACACCTGAGTGATGGGAAGCTATGGGGATCTATGGGGAAGTGGTGAGTCATCAGCGTCAATGTTCCCATAAGCCCCCCCCCGGGGGCCCCGGCTCAGCAGCCACACGGACACCTCTGGGAGCAGCTCGAATGGAAATCAAGTGATCTATGACGCAGGCAGATCCAGGCGTCTCATGAATTTTCTCTGCAAACATAGGGAGGAAGGGCTCACGAAAGGTAAGGACACGGTAAGGCCATGCAAAACATAGCCGGGGGTCGCAAAGACGCATCAACAAATAGCCAAGTGAGCCCATCTTGTCTTTAGTAAAAATATGGTCCCATCCCTGTGGTGTGTCAGGATGAATGATTGCAGTAGAGCTACATTCTGTGTCTGGATATGATCTGTCTAAATATAAAAAAAAACACATATTTTCCTGCTCGAAGGTAAGACAGGACACAGAGAATCTCAGCACTTAATGAAAGCAAAAAGTTATATTTTATTTTAAACTGATAAAATAGGTTCCATTTCTGCACTGAAATATCTAAATCTTTCAGATAAATAATATATATATGAAATATCCAGAAGCGACTAGACCTATGTTATAGATTTTGTTGAGTTTTGAACTTACATTATCCCAATTGTTTCCAATGTTCAAACCCAGAGAAACAGTCAGTTACCGTGATACATTTGGTCGCATGTCAATGCTGTTAAATGCCCCTAACCTCCGGGTAAACACTCAAAAACAGTAATTCAGTAGATACCTATGTTATTTCAATATCCATCTAGCGTACTACCTCTGCTACTGTGATAAGTGGTTCATGCCAGCCACCAAGCTAGTGCAGTGTTTCCCACCCATAGATGGGGATGTTTTGTTCCATGTTATGGAGGTGGGTCATTTATTTTCCATTCGAGAGAACGACGCCATCTGTAATCAATAGTCAATGAATCTCTCTCTCTCTCTCTCTCTCTCCCTCTCCCTCTCCCTCTCTCCCTCCCTCCCTCCCTCTCTCCCTCCCTCTCTCTCTCCCTCTCTCCCTCTCTCCCTCTCCATGCACACTCTGAATCAAAACATGATCATGTGCGAGAGGAAGGATTGCTGTTGGCTTTTCCACGCAGAAAAGACGGCTGATGAATGAAGTAATAGACTCAATCTGGAGTTCACGAATCATTATGTGGGATGCCGGAAACACCAAACAACTCTAATACATGGTCTAAATCTCAACAGGTACTCTTGTACTCATTTTGTAGGCGTTTGGTGTGAAAAAAGTCTGCGATAGCTTCCATCAATGTATACATGTGGAAAGTCAGTTTATATCCAGTCTAAATTTGTTATACCAACACCGGAGTTCCACTGGCAACAAAGTTCTTTACCTGCTTTTTACTGTTGATACACTTCTAGACATCGATTTTAATCCAGTGGGCATATTTTTAAAAGTTAACACTTCTTCTGCCTGAGTCAAATCGGAACGATTTTCACCGGCAATGGTGGTGAAGACAACAACTCCCACGCTAGTTCAAGATCAAACTACATATTGTTATTGTTTGGACTGAGAGACCCCTAGCGGTAAAAATGACATATTATACCATTAACAGATAAACCACAGTATTGAAACGGCACCTAAACCAGTTAAGGTCCAACACAACACCATACACCGTTTTGTGGGTTTGAGATAAGTCAGACCCTACAACGATGGCCGCCTTGCCATTCCGCCCAGGCCAAGACAGACCGAAGGTTTACCTGGGTAAATTAGAATCTGTAGGCGTGGCTTATTTACCACTCCGCCCATGACCAATATAAACTGAATTTTTACCTGTATTCGAGAGATGCTTCATGAACCACCTCCAGAGTGCAAGCTCGTTTACCTTGTATCTCTGAATAAACCAAGTGTTGAACATTTACCACTCTCCGAGTCATACCTAGCCCGAAACCACGATGGATTCATTTGACGTTTCATCACTTGCCATTAAACTAATTGCAAATGTACCACTAGGCCTACCTAGAACGTCGGAAGTGTCGTTGGTTATAATGAGAAGTAGAGCCCCACCGATATATCGGTTGGCAGATTTTATCGGCAGATATTGGCCTATCACATATTCCGATCACAATATCACAGATATTGCCAGGAACATAGGTGAATGCAACTTAGGAGGCTGGTTTGTCACCACAGATAGTTTTCAGCCCATACGATAAATCTGGTATCAGAAGGGGCTGGGAGTGAACTAGATGTCCTGTCTATTGGGAAAAGTGAGGAAGGTGGTACGTTTTTCCACAGAAGTACAACTGTAGCAGATATCCTTAAGGCCGAACAAGAGATGCTTCAGCTCCCACCTCACAAGTTAATTCGGGATGAACCCGCAAGGTGGAACTCAAGTTATGACATGCTTGAGCGCTACCTGGAGCAGCAAATTGATGTGTACTCAGCACTTACAGAGAAGACAAAAAACGATCACCAAGGACATAATCACCCTGACTGAGCACAATGTAACTGTGATAGAAGATTTGATCCATGTACTCACGCTTCTAAAGACTCTCCCAACCATGCTGAGCACTGAATAGTACCCAACAGAGTCAGTAATTCTTCCTCTAAAAACACATGATGCTGACATCTATGAAGCACAGTGCAAAAGAGCCAGATTGTGAAAAGCGGCCATAGCAAGCAACCTGGAGGAGAGGTATTCTGACTCAAGCCTTCAACTGTTCCTGAATGAGAGCACTGCCCTAGATCCCAGGTTCAAGGAATCTAGGACATTGAATCAAACTACCGTATTTTTCCAAAATAAAGCCGCGACTTGTGTCCCGGTTTTTACGAACCAAAACTGTCCGTGCGGCTTATAGGTAGATTTTGCAAACACAACGACTTCAAAGAAAGAAATATGTGTAGTTTTCAATGATTTGCTTTCGAGTGATAAAACATGAAGCACCTAATGCCGTCTCGATGTTAAGCCCAAATGCTCATATACATTAGAGGTTTGCGAGTAAAAGATAACCTTGTAAAGAAAAACATTGGTATCACTTCATAAGTGACTAAAAAACAAGGAAGACCGTTTTCCACAAGTCCATGAACAATCATTCAAAGCCTCTGCGTCTAAATGAATTGGTTGCAAAATAAAAGATGCCTTGTTTTCTAAATCTGTAAAGAAAAAAGGTCAGGGTTTTAGTAAAGCTTGAATCAGCATTATCTCCACTTAGTCACGGACGCTCACTCAACTATCAGTTGACAGACAATACGGCGTGGTTGCTGCCCAAAGAAACATTGTACTATTTTTTTTTTATAAAATCGGTTTCACGCCAACATTGGGCAGTAAATGCAAGTATTTAGGTTGTGGGCAAAGAACATTTTAGAACTAATTATGATGCAGTGGGGAAGTGCAAACTCAAAGGCCCATTATGCATACATTTTTTATGTAGTTGCATTTAGTGTTGGCTGAACTTCAACATCGGGTCACTTCAAATAAAATGTGTCCAATAGTTACGAGCGAAGCTCCACAAAGTTCAATATTAATATAAAGAGCAGGCTTTCAGTCACAAGTTGTCTTCACTTGCCTTGGGAGCTCTTGGGTTGTTGCTTACATTTGGTACCGGCTAGTGATGGAACGGTTCAAGTAAAAAATCGGAACCTTTCGGTTCGCTAGTCACGGTTCGGGGCATGCATGTCCATTGTTTGGTTGATTCGGTAATTAGGGTACCCAGTGAAACTTCACAGTCTCAGATGATGTGTAGTCGCTGTCCCAGCAGGGCTCAGGACTCACACTTTCTACTAACCTTTTCATTTGGTGGCACCCTTACAAATTTGGTTGCACCCATTGTTTCACCGCAGTATTGGCATGTCCTTTGTCACGTAAATTGTAAACTTTTTTTATCGCATAGGTGGTATTTTTATCTTCATTTATTCGCCAGCGCTTTGACATCCCTTTCCTCACAAACCAACTATTTGCGCTCCTATATCAAAAAGCTCTACCTACTAATAACAGCCTGCTAAGGTAATATACTCCAGTTAAGATTTGTTTTTCTTATCTGGCGTCATCCGTCATCTACAATAGTGCATTTCTTCGCATTCTCTTGAATAGCGCTAGAACTGCGGTGCAATTTAATGGAGACTTTGCACAATGTACAAACCACCTTTTTAGTTGTATGATCATTTGAAGTACCCCCATACATTCAAAGCGGCGTGTCTTCATCGGAACTTAGGTGGCTCGTGTTTCCCGATGAGCGCTCGAACCCCGCCGCCGCCATACAGCAGCGCTAGAACTTCCAGCGCCGCTCCAAACCTTGGCGCGCATCGCAGCGCCATCACCACTCGTTACATTACAACGCAGAACAAGACCTAAGATCTGCGCTGCCCGACGCCGCGCTCCGTGGCTCGTCTAGAGTGCGACCCGCTTCACCTCGAAGCTCTGCTGTAACCCAGTCCGACTCGGACCGAGAGTGGATCCGAAAGCCACGGAGCTCCTCCACACAGGACTTTTTTTAAGCGTTATTCCAATAAAAACATGTGCTTTAACCAATTAGACCGTTTCAGAAATTCCGGTCAGGCCCCTGGTGTAAAGTCCGGAGTTTACCCGGTCAGGCCCCTGGTGTAAAGTCCAGAGTTTACCCGGTCAGGCCCCTGGTGTAAAGTCCGGAGTTTACCCGGCCAGGCCCCTGGTGTAAAGTCCAGAGTTTACCCGGTCAGGCCCCTGGTGTAAAGTCCAGAGTTTACCCGGTCAGGCCCCTGGTGTAAAGTCCGGAGTTTACCCGGTCAGGCCCCTGGTGTAAAGTCCGGAGTTTACCCGGTCAGGCCCCTGGTGTAAAGTCCAGAGTTTACCCGGTCAGGCCCCTGGTGTAAAGTCCAGAGTTTACCCGGTCAGGCCCCTGGTGTAAAGTCCGGAGTTTACCCGGTCAGGCCCCTGGTGTAAAGTCCGGAGAATCGGAGAGCGTGTCTCTGTACTGTGTGGCACAATAGATTGTGTACTCCCAGTGTGAACCACTCTGCTGATGTCAATGGCTGTGTGTTATAACACTTCTTCAATGTTAGCTATGTACAAAGTTTGGGCATCTTACCATAGCAAAGAGTCGACATTGACCTTCACTTCTTACCTTGTTTTAATTCCACTTTAAAGAGCAACAAAGCCACCGCCTAACCACTGGGACGACACCAAACATTTGTGATGCCACCGCTAAGCCATGTTTGTTTGCCAAGCCACATGATCCGGCACTTTTTTGAACCAATCAGAAATCCTAATTTAAATAAGCCATGCTTCACCAGAGCTGGTGCTGGCGCCGTGTTTGGTTACCCTTATCCAAGCCAAACACAAAATTGCAAGCATTATGATGCTAACTTCAATCCCATCACTTATCCAATAGGACGAGATCCAATAAGATGAGGGGGTAGAGAAGCGATGACAAAAGAGTCATTAGGCTAAAGGAAGGCACAAGGAAACGATGCAGTAACTAAGTAGTGCAGTGTGCACACATGCACACACCTGGTTTCAGAGAGGCATGGGGCCCAAACAAAGGAGGCAGGGCAATCACAATTTCCTTTATCACCTTGCTTGTTCCAGGACATTAACAGAATATTTATTGATGCTGCCACCACCCTACTACTGCTGCATTGTGGGAGGCAAAGAGAGAGAGAAACAAGAGACATCCTAAATAACCCTTACTACTACATTAAAGGAGGAAGCGAGAGAGGGAAGAGGCACAGAAAATAGGGATTAATAACAAGAAAAGATGAGGCTGCGGTCCAATAATTTTTTTCCTAACCAAGCCATTTTTTTGCTGGTCTCTTGAAATCTGCTGACAAACGGAGAGATTGAAGCCCAGCCAAAAAACCTGCAGAGAAGAGGAGAGGGGGAGAAGGAGGAAAGAGAGGTGAGAGAGGGAGAGGGGAAGGAAAGAGAACAAAGCAATGGAACATAAACAGAAAGGAAGGGAAGAGATAATAAAAAAAGGAAAGAGGACAAGGAGAGAAAGAAGGATGGGTCAGAGATGGCTCAAAATAAAGAGCACACAGAGACAGAAAGAGACAGAGATGGCGAAAGAGACAAATAGATGATTAATCTAGCAGTAGGAGTTCATTAGCTACTAGGAGCGAGAAGAGAGGAATGAGCCAACAGAGAGGTGGAGGAATGAGGGACTTGCCCTTCACTTCCATTGACCCTGCGCCACCTGTTTGTTTATCCATCCATCCATCCTCTTTCACCAACTCACACCTTCTCTTGTCCTACCTCAATCTCCTATCTCTCCTCCTCACTGTGCAGTAACTTCTCCTCTTCCATAAATGTTCACTTGCAGGCTTTGTTTCTCTATGTCTTTGGTTTCATTTTAGTGTAATTTTAGATGACCATATCTGCATTGTAAACGACCATACTATACTAAACAAGCCATAGAAAATCGACAATTGTAATTGCAATTGCAATTATTTCAGCATAAAAAGGGCGCTATAGGTTCGATTTGCGAATATTAAGTAGAGTAGAAAAGAGTGGAAGCCCTCTCTGCTTCGGTCCCCCTATGTTTCTCCACCATTGAGAAGTGTTTCATTCCAAGCACCTGTGATTTAGAATTCCCCAAATCAATGACGGAAAAGTTGTCCTGAATAGCCAGGAATAAGCGGGGAGCGGTGTAAAATCTAAATAGTCTCATACTCTCAATCTCACGTTTCACAAACTGCTGACAGATGTAATTTAGAACAAATTACACAAATAATAACTCTTTAATCTTACCCACAGCACCTTTCATTTGAGTGGGTCACACTGTTGTCTTGTTAGATATAGAGGACACCTCCTGTTTGGAATATACCTCTGTCAGTTTGATCAATCAATATTGATCTGAAGACTTTAAAAACGGGGATAATGGTGCCATAATAGTGACCTCCCAGAGGCCCCTGTGCACTGTTGTCCATCCTCACAATACCAAAAACATATGGCATGAGGCTTTGATTGGCAACTTTTTGTGCTTCGATTTTTAATGAAATAAGGCACATTACATGGTCTATGATATTTTGAGTGACATTATGACAGTAAAGACTAAATCAATTGGAAAACACATTCCAAGTATTCCACTTGATTCTTAACCACTGTACATGTCATCATCACAGTGCTGTTGGTTACTTTAGCACACTATTTTGTCTACAGGGACCAGAACCTTTAAAAATAGACAACCAATACACAGCCATAAAATACACAAACTAAAAAAGACACACACACACTTGTGGCCAACATGCTGGTGAGCTAGTTAGTAAGCAGAATAGTGCGTGGCACAAGCTGGTGACATGACAGCCAAGCAACCAACCCACCGCAAGGCAGCAACACACACACACACACACACACACACACACACACACACACACACACACACACACACACACACACACACACACACACACACACACACACACACACACACACACACACACACACACACACACACACACCTCTACTCAGTTGGAAAATACTTCTGATCTCCCATATTTCTCTAGCACATACACGGACTGATGCACATTGAGGCTGCAGCGTTTGGATGTGTCATGCATTTCTTATGCATCTATGGACTATTCGACATATTAAACTATGCACACTGCAGTACACATAATCAGGTGTGTGTGTACAGTAGAAGCAGTTCATTCATGAGTAACCAGCATCACCCCCGCCACTCACACACAACCCCCCCCCCACCCTGCCCTACACCCTCTAGCCGCTAATGCAATACTACGTGTGACGTAGGCTCCTTACCCCTTTTTCTGGCCAATCAGGGCCCAGGGCTCAACACAGCACATACGCAAGAGGCAACACCGGCCCACTAGTTCTCTTCACTCGCTCCCTCCCAAACACACACACGTGTGCATGTGCCCTCTGCGGGATTACCATCAGTTCCACATGCCTGCCTCCACAAACACATCCTGTAAATCACGGTGCAGAATGTGTGCACACGTTCACCTAGGTAAAAAATACATCGTTTGAAATAAAGAACAGCACCCACACAGCAAACATACAGACATTTAACATGTTCAGGTGACAAATAAAGCCCATGCTTTGAACAGCAGAAGATGTGGTTTGTGTTTAATCACCTAATCAAACAAGAGAGGTTGAAAGAGAGAAGGATGGACAGTTTTGATGTAGGACATAGAAAGAGGAACATAGTGTATAGAGTTTAAAGGAATGATGGATGGATGAGTTTCTCACTTGTAGGGGGGTAGTAACAGAGAGGAAGATACATACACAGTGAGGGATTTAGAAAGAGAGTTAGAGTGAAGAAATATACACAAAATGAGGAAGCATTTGAGAGTCACAGAAAGAGAGCGGTTATGCCCACACACACACACACACCATGACTCATCTCCGGTTTCATACCGAGCAGGAGTGTGTGTGTGTGTGTGTGTGTGTGTGTGTGTGTGTGTGTGTGTGTGTGTGTGTGTGTGTGTGTGTGTGTGTGTGTGTGTGTGTGTGTGTGTGTGTGTGTGTGTGTGTGTGTGTGTTGTCACAACTGGGAACATTTAACAAGTCCCAAGACACTGCTGACTTAATTGATTCAAGACTGGAGCCCGTTTAGTTGCATTTATAAGCATGATCAAGAAATAGTGAATGACTAGAATGCCCATTTATCATAAACTAATAAAATAGGGGGAGCGAATGTCTTGGGGAAGAAAACAGTAAGATAAATGGCTTGGCACTGCAGGTGCTCATTATAACTACACAATTATCTTACATGCACCAGGGAGGTGACCCACGGTATGAGGCATCATACACGTTTTAGGACGGTGCCCCCTCCTCCCTCGTTCAAAAACGCAAAGATGAGGACGCATCAGCAGCGCGCAGCAGCAGCAGCAGCGAACGACAGATAGTCCCGCCCCGTGCGCTCGGAGAAGCGATTATGAGGAGGTAAACAACGGCCACTCCCCCCTCCACAGTTAGCATAGCACGGAGCAAAGAGAAGGGGACTAGAGAGGGAGAGATGCTCTTAATTCTTTTATACGCGTGTGCGTGATCAGCCTTCCAAAAGCAATAGCGGTCTTCGATGTATTCCCCTTTGCCGGGAATACATCTGAATGCACGTGCGCCACACAACCCGCGCGGGCCACACTGACAAAAACACTTCCGAGCTTCAAAGTTACCAACTTAAGTTTCTGCAATTCATGCTTAATATGACGCCGATCTCCACGTTGTCTTTAATTCATATAACTTCGTGGCCGTTTGCGTGAGGCATGCCATGCATCGTGTATAGCCTACTGTGACAACCGCTTGCTGCCCTCGGGTATCTAGTTGAAATGTGTATTCGTATTTGCGATGCACACTATTCACGTGCCCTCCTTGCTGTTATTTACCAATTTCACTGCTGCGTCCGTGACACTGAAAACTGTAAGTTACCCTCCACCCCGTTCCCTAAAAATAATAATAATAATAATGTTGTCATTTGGATCTCAACATGCGCCTTCAAACTACCTTCTCCTTTAGCCGTGTTTTGCTTCTGGAGCCACATGTACCGGGCAAAACGCTAGCGGAGACGCAGACGACTGGGACTGACAACCCGTTTCAAAAGTGCGTGCATGCTACTCCCCTGCTAACTAGCATGCGGGCTAACTTGCGTGAAAATCCAAAACCTGCCCTTACCTTCGTATATATTTCACCTCGTTCGGGCGGTTTGGAGTGGCGAGACGTCCTCGGCTGTGGACGGCGAGCGGTTCTGGGCGATTTAGGGGGTCATTTGAAGCAAGCCACATGTAGTTTAGAGTAGGTTAAGCAGGACTCTAACGTGCACAGTGCCTGCCTGCTAGCACTGCTAAGCGGTCGAACCCCTCCTGACTCCACGGTAGTGACAGGACTGTCCCTCCGTCCACTGTGACAGCGCGTCACATCTATCTGCAAAGATGTAGAGAGTCCAAATCCAAAAGGTTAGAGAAAGTAGAGATGGCCAGAATGTTTTGTTTCCCCCCCCCCCCCCCCCCCCCCCCCCCCCCTCTGGTAAACGGCAGCAGTCCGTTACAGTTTTGCAGGCTGCGAGGTGCGCGCAAGATTTTTCAGAAATCGTGTCGCATTTCCATAACAGTCCAAATATGGTGTAAATCCGACAGGTCTCGCGCTGTGCCCCGGTGTGTTTTCTTCCCAGTGCCAGTGAAGGGTGAGAAGAAAAAAAAGATGCTTTCAGTGGGATGACTCAGAAAAAGATCGCAAGCCAGTTTCACAACGGTCCTCCGGAGAGAAAAAAAGAAAAAGCCCCTTCTTTTAGTTGCTTGCTTGCTCCCTCCTTATGCCTCCTATGCCCGACCGCTATCTGCACAAGAAGCTTCCTCACAAATTCAGCTCGTGTCATTAGCCTGTAAACTCTTTTGGCGCCATATTTATGGCGTACTTTTAATTCACAGTAGTGAGAGCGTGCACTTCCTACTTCAGAAAGACGTGAGAACAACGCCTCGAACTGGACAAGATGGGGATTATACATGGACGTCCGTCGTCAAGCCAAAAAGTTAAACCCGTCCGGTTTCGTAATTGTTTTAATATCGAAGAACACGTGGATACAAATAATCTCGGTCATCGAATTGATCTAATGAGATGGTGGACCGTATGTTATGCTGAAAGTATTTTAATTATTATATATTCAGACGCTTACTACAAGCAGGCATACTACGATTGTTGTAGTATTACGACTATGATAAAATACCAAAAAGGTAGGTCATTAAAAATGGAATAAAATCATATTTCCATTTTCTTTCCACTTAAACTTGACCGTCTTTGTGTGTCTCTTGGATTTCTAATTTGAAAGCTGAAATATTACATCCTAGTACATCAGGGAATCATATAGACACAACTAAGTGCTACATAGTTCGTTAGGCCTATACATAATCTTCGACATCTTATACATTGTACAAGGTCTTATAAATAATACGTTTCATTCATTAATTGATACAACTTTTTAAGTTATTTTTGTATAAAGTTCACTATAACCCTAACCCTAAAATGTGACTTGGGTTGTATTCTACCTGTTAGGGCCAATTTCTTTTAGCTGATGTTCTCTCAGACTTCCGGTGTTCGAGTTGGACGACTGCTCAATAATACAATGATGGGTCATTTCTATTTATGATGTCGTGAATTGTGCACCAACGTGGGCATTATTAACTTCGATTTCAGGGAAGTGTGGAAAAGATCTCTGTTCAGTGAGGAAACGTTCTGGTGATAAATTCTAAACAATAAGAGTTTGCGCACAGCGATTTAGAGAAATTGGCATCAAGCATTTCAATACATAATAATAATAATAATGTTCCAGTTATTTAGGTAACTTTTTTTAGTAAGGAATTTATGAACTGGGGAAGTTAAAGATACGTCATTTAATAATGATGTAATTCTTTATTTGAAAGCTGGAATATGACATCATAGTAAGTCTGTAAGGCCTAGCAAAGCATACAAACGCAACTAAAGTATCAACATAGACCTTTTGTTGGGCTAAACATAATTATAGATGTCGTATTCATTATATAAAGGCTTATAAATAAAATATTTCATTAATTAATTAATATAACTTTTTAAATGGTCTTCGCATATAGTTCACTATAACCCTAATCCTTGAATGTTGAACTAGCCAAAATAATTGAATTGATGTTCAAGTTGGATGCCTGCTCAATAGGAAAACTGGACACCCTGCAGAGACCAGAGAACTGATGCAGATAAAGGTAATTCAGAGAAGTAAGTGGAACTATTTGGCCTGCAACAAGCACCCCGAAATGCAAGTGCGTCTGCACACACACAAGCACACCCACATGCATGCACAAACACACACACACACACACAAATCTAGGCCTACGTGTTCAACTTATCTCCTCATTCTCAAATGTCCAAATCCATAAGTACAAGATAATCCCCCCCTCCCAACAACACACACACACACACACACACACACACACGGATATCAGATTGAAAAAGGTTCATATAATCCATATCAGGTGTCACTCAAACAGTAGAGGTGGGTGCTCTTCTGCACTAAGTAACAAGGCAATGAAGAGCGTGTGAAGGTTGTACGTGTGTGTGTATGGAGGTGTAATATGTGTATCCATATCGAGGGGGTCTTCATCGTGATGTCCACCCCCCCCCCCCCCCACCCCCATGGCAGGGGCCTTGAGTCCACTGGGAAAACAGTGTGTGGCCTACAGTCACTGTTTTTATGATGGCTAATGCAGCTAACCTGACCATGACCCTAACCTGACCATGACCCTAAACATTACTTTAGGGACGGGAGCCAGGTGGTCTTGGGTTGAACGAAGAATACGGTGTAGCGCTCGTTCACCGTACCAGGCGTGCAGGGGGAGAATAGTGGAGGCGGGGGTCCTGGTGAGTGTTGGACGAAAGCCACAGTGGTAAGCTAGGGTGTTAGATTTAAGAGAGTTAAATCTAGATCGAACTGTCTCGATTTAGATAGATCGTGAGAAAATGTGAACACTACAGACTGGTGACTAGTTCTAAACAATCGTCTTCATGAAAATCAAATTCATAAAATGCAATATGCACAGCAATTTAGAAAAAAATGCCATTTAGCATTTATATACAAAATATTGTTATAGTTAATTAAGTCATTCGTTTATTCATTCAAACCTTTATTTAAGCCTTGAAGATCTTGAAATTCCTTTCTTATTAAGGATTTTAAGAACTGGAGAAGATCAAGAGATGTAAGCCATTCACACACACACACACACACACACACACACACACACACACACACACACACACACACACACACACAGGTTCTTACACACAACATTGTGTTGATGGTGGCCCCAATCCTCAGATCAGCTGTAATTGGGCTAGAGACATATATATCCCCCAAAAGAAATTCACAATAGGTCGGGATGCAGGACCTAAAATAGCTAGCAGGCCGATTGCTGGAGGATCCCGACATGTCAAAAGTACTAGTTTTAATTAGTCTGGGTCCCAGGGGGACATACTACATTTATCATTTGACTCTCAAGCCTAAAATGCTTCAGAGCCCTTTGCTCTGATGGGAGCCAAAGTCACTGTAATGGCATATTCAGCCCTTTTAAAGCTCAAAGCCTTAAACACCTAACTTTACAAAGTTAACATGGTAAATGTTTCAAAAGTTGTATGATTGATGAAAATATAAATGTATTGATAAAACATCTGTTCTCGGCTGTGTTTTCTCCATTTATCTCAGATATAATTTTGCTGTATCATGGCTAGTGTTTGCTGTATTTCTACACATTTTCCTTAATGATTGCCTATTTGCCAAAGATGTTGGAAGCTGGCAACACCGTGATAGGTTAGACAAAGGTAAATACGTCATTCTTATGAAAGTATCATAGAACGCTTGTTTTACCTAATTTTGACATGGATTTTGCTGTCTATGATGATATTTAGTCGAGGTGAAATACCTCAATTATTTTGCTATTTGATATAGGATACAAGAATAGTATTCCTGATGTCGCATCTCATTAAAAAACAACCAATTATTTTCTTCTGCACAACTGAAAAACACAGCAGAATGAAATCCATGCCAAGGCAAGGCAAAACCCTGTTTTTTACAATAACCTCAATTAACACCTAACCTTATCTCCTGCTAACTGTGAGGCTTTTTGATACCACTTTGTTAATATGCTCATCTGCTCGCAACTGAATGTTAAGGAAATGGGAGGTGATTGCAATTCTATGTGGCACGACAACCATACACACACACACAAACACACACACACTCCACCTCCACTCTTAAACTGAAAGGGCTACCTGTTGTCTCTGTCTTCCAATGATAGTGTTCTCCTCTTTCTCTTTCAAGTATGATCACCCCCCACCCACACACCACACACAAACATACACACACATATACCCACACACAAAAAAACACATACACACCCACACACAAACATACACACACACTCCACTCCCACACGGCTCTAACTGAAAGGGCTACCTGTTGTCTCACTGTCTCCCAATTATAGTTTTCTCCTGAGGTAGCATACATTAGATGACTCATCAAAAACAGGCCTCGGCCAAGGCTGGCTGGAACACACTCTATTATTTCAGTGTCAGTGTAATTTTCAAGCTGAGCAAACTAGAGAGAGTGCAAGAGAGGGAAAGTGAGAGCGAGAGAGAGAGGGGAAGAGAAACAAGATAGAGAGAGAGGCTATTAAAATTAATGATTTAGATCACTCTATAAAAGTTGTGACTTGGTTGGCTTGGAAGCCGCCCAACATATAGTGGACTTGTAAGTGGTGCTCACGTTAGCGCTGGGGAACTTGAGAGGAGGGCTTTGCAGCAATTGTGTATGTGTGTGTGTCTTGTGAATTGTATACAGTGGAGAAGGGGGGGGGGGGGGGGGGGGGGTAGGGGGTCCTTTTTAATTGCTGTGTGTGTGTGCGTGCGTATGTGTGTGGGTGGGTGGGATGGTGGGTAGGTAGTGTATTATTTAAAATTGCATATGTTTGTGTGTTTGTTTGTCCTTGTGTATTTCTAGTGACTGTGTGTCTGTGTATGTGTGTGCATGTTTTATTTTTCTCCAGTGATGGATGGTTTGTTGTGTATGAAATTTGCAGACCCACCATGCATCTGTGAAAAACTCCATCCTATGTACCCAACTCTCTCTCTCTCTCTCTCTCTCTCTCTCTCTCTCTCTCTCTCTCTTTTTTGTCTATTTCCATAGCTCCCTCTCTCTCCCAAGTATGCATATTATCACAAACCTCTGCAGGGATTCCCCATCATAATAAGCGTTCGCAAGACAACCACAATGTAAACGGAATGTTCCTCAGTGCCTGATTGACTGTTTTCTCTGTGTGCGTCTATTTATGTCTGCCCTGTTTATAAACAAGCGCTTTTAAAGTAACGTGGTTAAATATCAGCTGTTATTGGTGGATTTCAGAAAGGTGTGAGCAGCCACTATATGCAATGAACCAAGAGGAAACTGTTTTTATAAAAAAAAAAGACTTTACATGTTTATCCCTAAGATAATCATATTAATAAAAAAGTGATAAATTTTTTTGATACGTATGCTCTCTTTACAGTTTGTTGTATTGTTTGTAGTGGTGGAGGGGCACATCACTCATGGCAAAATATGCAAGTGTAATGCAATCAAATAATTGTAATGATTCATATGCATTGGAAGCTAAGGAACTTGGTTGGAGTTTAAAACATAACAACTTTTTGTAATCACTGAATCACTGAAAAACTGAACAGGCAAGTACAACCAATTCCATATCAGGATACCTCGGGATTGTCAATTTACATCAAAAGGTCCATTTTAATCTTGTACATCTCAGTAATTGAACAATCAGAGATGTTCAGCGCTGCAAGCCCCCACCCCAAAGTTCCTGTACTTTTTTAAAGGGGCAGGGACTTTTATGGGGGGTAAAATAATGTGGAATGTGGAAACACACTTGAGTTCCTCCAAAGGATCCTAATTGCTGGGGAAAGTTCCTGCGGTCGACATGCGGCTTGAGTCTGAGCCAGTAAGAGCTCTAGTATGATACTGACTGAGTCTGAGCCACTAGCAGCTCTATATGATACAGACTGAGTCTGAGCCACTAGCAGCTCTATATGATACAGACTGAGTCTGAGCCACTAGCAGCTCTATATTATACAGACTGAGTCTGAGCCACTAGCAGCTCTATATGATACAGACTGAGTCTGAGCCACTAGCAGCTCTATATGATACAGACTGAGTCTGAGCCACTAGCAGCTCTATATGATACAGACTGAGTCTGAGCTACTAGGAGATCTAGTATGATACAGACTGACTCTGAGCCACAAGGAGCTCTATATGATACAGACTGAGTCTGAGCCACTAGGAGATCTAGTATGATACAGACTGACTCTGAGCCACAAGGAGCTCTATATGATACAGACTGAGTCTGAGCCACTAGGAGCTCTAGTCTGATACAGACAGAGTATTAGCCACTAGTAGCTCTAGTATGATACAGACTGAGTCTGAACCATCAGGACTTCTGGTATGATGCATTTCAGACGTATTTGTCAAAGTCAGCATTTACCTTTTACTGCCCTGACAGCAATAAAAGCAAATGATCTGCAATTACAGTGCTTTTGTAGCCACTGTGGCCATTATAGACAGTGTTCAATGAATGCATCCGATTTAACCACGTAATGCATGGCTGCTGTAGCACTGAGAGATTTGTTGTCGTTGAGGTGCAGAGGTTGCTATCAGAGGTGGTTAAAAACAAAGTTAAACATGCCTATACATCATAAATATCAGAATTTACAACACAGCCTCATAGGAAACTTTGTCTCAGCAAAATATACATGTCATACATATACATTAAGAGCTCTAATTTGTTTCAAATGGCATGGCTATCCATCATCTATTGGTGAGTGAACTGGCCTATGAGAATATCTGTATATCTGAGAATAGCCTGCCTCTGTATGAGACCATTTCGATTTTAAACCGCTCCTGTCTCATTTCTGACCAATCAGGGCACCTATTCCCTTATTGGTTCAGGGAATCTGCCTTGCCTGTCAATCATACGTGCCAGAACGTACTTTCCCATGGCTGTGTTTGATATGGCTCAGTTGTTCCCTCATTCCCTATTCGCAATAGTGTAAACACCATATTTAGTACACTATGTAGGGAATTAGTAAGGGCAATTCGGACTATACTACAAAATGTAGACACCTAGAACAGTTCAATACAGGGCACAAATGGACAAATTCCAACACAGTCAACGGCAGAGACTTAATCTCAGTCTTAATTGTATTTTTTGTCTCACACCCACACCTACCCACCCACACCCACTCACCCACACCCACACACACACACACACACACGGTCTATTCCAAGGTGTTCCTCCTTACCCTAATCACTGCACAGGTGAGACCTGGTAGTGGATTAATTTAATCAAGGCGAGGGTCAGGGGAAAAGGTGGTGGGAGGACCTTTTTGTGGCAGTGTAAGGGGCAGCCTGTGAAATGTGGGTGGGCAAAGGTCATTATTATTGGACATAAGTATTTAACAGAATGTGTGAATATCCATTCCCTAACATTTCTCACTCAACTGGACTGAGAAATGTTACGTTTCTTTATATAGATAAAACAAATAATGTAGAGTAGCATGGATCCACAAATGTATCACGCGACACCATAGAGTGGTAAATACAAGATGGATTCCACGAAATGTAGACCGCTCCCGGCTCATTTGTGACCAATCAGGGAAGAGATTCCCTGATTGGTCACAAATGAGCCGGGAGCGGTCTACAGTCTAAATGGCCTAATACAGAGACAGGTGCAGTCAACTCGAAATGGATATCCTCATAGCGCATGTCAATCACTAATAGCTGACGGAAGGCTATGGTATTTCTAAAGAATGACACTGAAATAATAGCTATTAGATATTACCTCTCTACAGTACCTTTAACAGATTATTTTGGATAGGCATATTCAGCTGCAATTGAAACACCTAATTGTGGGTTAATGACACAAGGTTGGAGGAGGGGGTGGCTTCACAGTGCTACAGCGTGTCACATCACTGCTGCTCAAGGACGCCGCTGCACTTTTTGACAGGCATAGAATATTGATCCAGCCCCCACACGTTTGTCAGTCTACCTGCACCTGACATCCATTACTCCATTCAGAGTAATGGGTATCACTTTTCTGTCATTTAAATGAGCCCATTTCCCACTTTCAATTTCGACTTTTTAAATAACCATTTGCCCATCATTCTAACTATTTGGAATTATAGGATTATGGAGAATGCTCCTTTACCCTTAAGTGTGCGTGTGTGTGTGTGTGTGTGTGTGTGTGTGTGTGTGTGTGTGTGTGTGTGTGTGTGTGTGTGTGTGTGTGTGTGTGTGTGTGTGTATGGCTGGTTGCCCAAACCAATTGGCTGGTTTGGCCGACCAATAGTTCAGTGCAGTAAAGAGAGTTATAGCTATAGAGAGTTATAGAGAGTTTAGCTATATTTTAATTGATTATATTATGAGGAGCTCTGCTGTTTTTTATGGTATAACAGCAATGTATTTAGTAAAACACTAATTCAGGTATTCATTAACTGGTTTGTTACCAGTGTGCTATGACATGTTTTGTTAAAAACAAATCTCACATTGTAAGCCTACCCCTTGCGTTCCCTAGTGTCTCTGTTTTTGGGCCCATAGATATATGTAGTTTGACTCAGTGATGCTCAGCATGGCGTTAGACTAAATGTTGGTAAGAGTTAGACAATAATTCAGTATAATCTATCATTTTCTTGTTTGCATCATCATAAAATAAGACAAATTATTTGTATCTAGTCCATACAGGGGACCATCCATTGTTAAACATACTCACAATGACAGTGACCCACACGGTTGTCTGTCGACAGACGTGGTAAAGGGTACAGTGTGATCCTGCCCTGAGCTGTCCTGCCAAGTTCATCTGAGCGTAACGGGTTATTATAAATATTCCACGTGTATTGGTACTTGCTGTTCGCTTTTGGTTTCTCTTGGCCTATGCTGCACACTGTTAGTTGGGTTGGGCGCTCACTGATCAGGGGCGGGACGAATGTTGCGTTCGTCCCAGTCGGTGAGGGTTTGTTAAATGCTGTGAGTGAGACAGGCGGCTGTTCATTTGATTTTCTCCATTGCAGAATAAAGCACAATGGACACGAGGTTGGATGCGGAGTGATGTGTTTTAAAAACACAACGCAGAAAAGAACTGTTACATGAGCATGTGTGGATGTTGCCCCAGCCTTGATATTATAATAAAAAAAATGAAAATATGAGATACTCTCGAGGGTGGTTAGCGAAATATAGTTTACCTTGCACTTCCTTTGTAAATATATAATTGTAAAATATGTGTCAAATTCGTCATTTATCAAAACCAAGTAACAATAATTACTAAATGTCCCTTTAAGAATAGATCTGTGTGTGTGTGTGTGTGTGTGTGTGTGTGTGTGTGTGTGTGTGTGTGTGTGTGTGTGTGTGTGTGTGTGTGTGTGTGTGTGTGTGTTAAATTGGAGGTTGCTATGTTGAAAGAATCTGAGAAGAGGACAATACTTTGGTCTGTCTGTCTGTCTGTCTGCACCCCGTCTGCCTGCATGCCTCTGGAATCTAAATTCATAACAACCTACAAAACCACAAAATTGTATGTTTAACACATTTACAGAAAATGTTGGCAAAATCAACCAGTTGTAATCACACTGACAGCCATGGAAAATCCCTTAAAAAGGAGGGAGAAATTACACACGTTTGCTTATGTGTGTGTGTGTGTGTGTGTGTGTGTGTGTGTGTGTGTGTGTGTGTGTGTGTGTGTGTGTGTGTGTGTGTGTGTGTGTGTGTGTGTGAGAGAGAGAGAGAGAGAGAGAGAGAGAGAGAGAGAGAGAGAGAGAGAGAGAGAGAGAGAGAGAGAGAGAGAGAGAGAGAGAGAGAGAGAGAGAGAGAGAGAGAGAGAGAGAGAGAGAGAGAGAGAGAGAGAGAGAGAGAGAGAGAGAGAGAGAGAGAGAGAGAGAGAGAGATGTACATTGTGAGTCTTAATACCAAATAATAGTCTTGTTTGCATTCATGCTTAGACATGGTTACGCACATGGACGTGTGTGTATATGTGCACAAATGCTTGTGTGTTTGAAAGTAAGGAAAATATGTCACAAAATGCGGGGGCCTGCAGCTGTTTGAATGTGCGTGTGCAGACAGGCGTGTGAGTGCGTGTGTGTGCTTGTTCATGTGCTACCATACCTAGCTATGTTCTTTTCTTTTTTCTTTTTTTACTTAAGCAAAGAGTTGAAAGTACAATGTTTCTTTCTCATCTTATTCCTGGCAGACACATAAAGTAGACACAAAAAACCTCCCTGTGAAATAGGAAGGGAATCAGGTGAAGTGTGTGACTGCATTATGGAATAATTTATTTGACTCCCCCCTCAGCTGAATAACAAACTGAAAATAAATGCAGGTAGACACACTAACTCACCAGCACCTGCTAGTGGAATTCAGACTGTAGGCTACTGTTGAATAAGGAAAAAATATTAATGAATAAATAGTGCGAAATGCAAAAATGCTAACCAAGCCCATTATAATTTTGTAGTTTAGCACAGTATTTATGGAGTGGCTATATTTTAGTAGGTCACACAAGACAAGTCAGCTATGTTAAATAGTACATCTATCTGATACCCTGCTGATTCTGTTTGACTTGCGATTGTTTTTTGTCATACCGAAATGAAAGCTATCACTATAGATACAGATATATATTAAATCCACGTTGCGACCACAGCGTGGCGCTATAAGGACAACCCATAGGAGGTTTCCTATAGGAGGGTTCATCTTCGTCGAGCCGGAAGTGGAATTTCCTTTGCCCACCCACAAAGCAGCTGAAGCGAAGATGGCAGCCACCGATGTGCAGGAGTTTATCCAACAGAACAGAGCGTTGGCCGATCAAGTTGAAAACCATCGGGGTATTTCAGAGACCAACAAACAGTGGGACGCCAGGCGAGAGTTCATTCTTCGAAATGTAAACGAGTTTGAGGAGGCGCAAATTGACCAACTGCTTGCTCTGTCGATGGTGTGGGCTAATAACGTGTTCATCGGCTGTCGGTATGTAAACAAACATGCATGCATCCTTAGCCCCGCGGACACTTTAATGTATATGTATATGTATTTAATGTCGACTTTTAATTATGTCTTCTGTTGTTTGATGCAGCTTAATAGCACCATTTTGAGAAACTGATGTATTCCAATGAAACGTTAATCATACGTGTGTGTGTGTGTGTGTGGGGGGGGGGGGGGGGGGGGGGGGGGGCAGGGCAGGACTGGTGGTGTTTTAAGATGTGGTGTTATTTCTTTGAGGGAATTCATGTAAATAACCACATGTTCCTGGCGTTACTTCTGTCCGATGTAATTCATACGCTTGGAAATTGTAGATATAACACCGAACTTCTGGACAAAGTAAAGGACATGGCTGAAGGCATCGTGGTGGAGGATGCCCCGATATTCAAAACAAGAGAAGAGATTATGAAAAAACAACAGGTAGGTGTGGATACATCCCTTTTCCCCACAATGTACAGCTTGTTTTTAACAAATGAATATAATCGCTAACATTACCTTTTTTTTTTAATGCTGCAGGGTCGATGAAGAAACCGCATCGATGAGGAGAATCAGCAGGAATCAGACTAGGATTACGGTTTCTAATCAGTTATCCTCAAGATGACCTAACATGTGTGGCTCCTTCTCCGATTTTACATGGTTTTAAATTGTTGTGTAAACCTACACATTTTATTTTTTTAGACGTTTTTACTTATAAAATAATGTTTTAGATCATTACCATACTTTGTACAGCATTGTTTTCTATACGTTACTGTCCTTCGGCAGTGCCTTTTAAGCATTGATGTTGATCCCTGTCGGCTAGTAAATAAATTCCTTTCCATGATTTAACCTCTCAAATGTTTAGTTTGCTATGTCCAATTCAGAAAACCTTACTTTCTTGACTGCAAGAATATTAGTTACAAATAAGTTTGTATAAAGCTTTTCTTGTCAAATGTAACCAACAATCAATTCAAACCACTGGAACAGCAGAGTCTTTGGGGAAGCCAACTACCAAAAGACATGTGATTTGAACTGATGGGATACCACGAACGATTTCCTAGAGATCACTCCTATGTATTTAACTTTTGGGATACACCGAACAGGCAACACACTTCAACTCAAAATCTGAAAAATGAGTTTTTATTTTGTTTATACAGCATATTGTTATAAGTATACATTTAAAATGTATAGTTTCCACAAGGAAATCCTCAACTTTATATAGCATATCCCTTTATCCTTTCACATGAAATATCACTAGCCACAATGTGTCAAGCTTCTTTTGCTTTTTTTTTAAGTGCCAATTTAGTAGTGTATCTTTAAGTCTTTGCTCCTAGACCTCACCGTTTAATAATCCAAAGGGGGAACAATTTAATATTTAATAGAATAGGACCGTCAATTTCAAAAAGCGAATCAGGAGATGAAGAATGCAACATGAAATGGTGTTGAAAACGTACTTGATAAATTAGCGAAGATGCACTGAGTCATAATTGCCAGGTGTAATGCCAATTTCAAGTGTAAAATATAGTTATTGTATTTATTTTGGAGACTTATAACACAATCTATATATTTGAACTATACTTAACAGTGGGCAAGTCCCTCAGTTCATTGGACAACCAACCAACCTCCTAAAAAGTACTGTCATGTTAGATTATTTTGCATTCTAAAATTCAAAATAAATGCTTGAAAATTAAAAAACATCTAAAGCCTAACCGTATCAAACCAACCCAACAAGATATATTACAAATTCTGTTAGCAATAACTTATTTCACATCATGCAATAAAAATATAAAATAAATCCCCCCCCCCTCTTCCCAAACACACACATTGTCATTGTTCCTTTAAAAGTGTAGCTGAGCAAAGTGTCCCAATGAGTTTTGGTAGATTTCTGGATCCTGGCTTGTTTTTTTCCACAGGCCTTCGAGCCATTTTCTTTTTTCCAATGAGGCAGAATGAAATATGGGAGCACAGGAGTAACTGAAGCATCGATGAAGAGAGAAAATATAAGCGAGAGGAAAGGGGAATATTTGCAAGCCTCTTGTGTTTCAAATGTCCACCCAGCTCTGCTCCACAATGGCAGACACCCTCTTCTCATACTCCCTCTTGTTTTCCTGGTACAGCTGTGCAGCCTGACTGTTTGCTGGGCTGTTAGGGTTGGGCTCATCCAGCAATGACTGGGAGGAAACATTGTTAAGACAATTAACTCAACAAGTTATCTCTATCGCTCCTTTTTGCCTCGAACTAAGCAGTGTTAGTTGAAATCAGCAATGGGTGATGTCTATTGACTTCCATTGAAAGTTTGGGTTACCCTATAAACTTTGTGCTATTCGAGCATACATATTGAAATAGTGTGTGCCACCACTGCACTAGACAAACACTTCAATTACTAAACACAACTTTAGGTCTACCAACCTGAATAGAGGTGAGTATAGATGACACGTCATAGGTGGGGCTCCAGCGATTCTGCAGGATGTCTAGACATATACTTCCATCTGCGTAAACTGGAGAGCATCACAAGGGGCATGTTAACATCACTCAACCAAAAGGTCCCCCGGATTAAACTAAACGAATTCCACCATGGGTATCACTGTGTTGTGCATTGTTCTCCATAGTAGAATTTATGCATGCGTTTCAAGGTTAATCAGTCATATGCACAATGACAACTGAGGCACATTTGAGGAGACATATGTTTGTGGACAAAGGTTCATGACTGTAGGGTAAAGTGGTGAGGAGATATGCTTGTTCAAAGTTTGCATTTTGAGACGATTGCTGTATCGCCACCATTCGACCAATCATTGTACATTTTGATATTTGGCCATCTTTAGCCCCCCTCTACCATTGTAGAAAGTGTCATAAAATGTGATAGGGCGGTTATGGCCGGGTAGGTGTTCTGGCGGAATAATAAAAACACCCACAATAACAATAGGGTGCCTCGCACTCTGTGTTTGGCCCCCTAATAAGCAGAACAAATAAGAGAATCCCAGAATTGTGTGTGTGTGTAAGGGTGGGCATGTACCATTTGGGTGGAACATTCTGGAGACAAACCGGACCGTCGGGGGCTTGTTAGGGTACTCTTCTGAGAACTCTATCACCAGTTTAAAAGTTCCTATGGTGAGAGACACACACACACACACACACAGAGTTGGTGAGGGTGTAGACACAAACCACCCAAACTGAAAAAAAGAGCTAAATCTATATACCCTGCTCTCGCATTTTCTTAGAGGAATGTAATCCAAACAATGACAACTAGGAGTTCCTACAGTTTGATCAGGGTGAACTGGTGGCTTGAAGAACTGCTGCAACATTGACATGTATTGAGCTTGTGTGGTTCTTTGCTGCTGAACATGGACCCAGGCCATTGTGGAGGGTGCCAGCAGTGCAGGCCAATCAGAGGCAGCGGATGACTAATGGGGGGGAAAACAGTATGGAGGCCTGACTCAGCACTCTGCAACTCCACAGACACCAGTACCAGGCTTTCCACTAGCTATTCTTTTGGCCGGCCAACGAGGCCGAAAAGATTTGTAACTGAACGGCCAAATGTAAACTTGAACCGCCATATGTCATACAGGTAATGCATGTCATACATATAATAATAATAATACGTGCGTGTGCAAAAATACTAAAGCCTAATGCACTGTGGCGTAACAAAACGATTGGATTGTAGCTCGTCGCACCACGGTGGCACATGTTAGCGCCGCTACAACAAGTACAGTGATCATGTTAGCGCCGTTACAACAAGTACAGTGATCATGTTAGCGCCGTTACAACAAGTACAGTGATCATATTAGCGCCGCTACAACCAGTACAGTGATCATGTTAGCGCCGTTACAACAAGTACAGTGATCATGTTAGCGCCGTTACAACAAGTACAGTGATCATGTTAGCGCCGTTACAACAAGTACAGTGATCATGGGGACTAAGATCCCTGATTGGGATTGTTCCACTGATTTATTCGCAGGCTAGAGCTGCCAAAAATCGACCGTTGTGCGATTCAAATGATATGTTGCTTTTTCACAAAACGGAACTCGCGTCTTACGCATGCAGTCCCATTAAGCTCCATGAATTGTTTAGATTTCATTGACGTGGGGAAAAAAATACACTTATACACTTTTTTTAATTTAATAAAGCATAATGTAAAATCTAATGAAAATTGAAGTTCAATGGCAACATTGTAATTTCCTGACATCCTTAGATGTCTCCAGTTATCCATGTCCTGTAGCCTCCCCTCTAGTTGGCCTTTTGCAAAGCATCATGGCTCATTTAACCCTATTAGTGAGTGTAGTCATTAATTTATTCATGTTCACTGTGCGTGAATGTTTCATAGTCTGCCTTGCCTTTTCAGTGAATAAAAAATATGAAGGCAATTTGAGGGATTACTGACACCCAGAGCACTTGATGATAACCAGTGAACCATGTGACAAGTCACCAACTTCATAATAACCAGTGAACCATGTGACATAGTCACCAACTTCATAATAACCAGTGAACCATGTGAGTCACCAACTTCATAATAACCAGTGAACCATGTGACAGTCACCAACTTCATAATAACCAGTGAACCATGTGACATATCACCAACTTCATAATAACCAGTGAACCATGTGACATAGTCACCAACTTCATAATAACCAGTGAACCATGTGACATAGTCACCAACTTCATAATAACCAGTGAACCATGTGACATAGTCACCAACTTCATAATAACCAGTGAACCATGTGACATAGTCACCAACTTCATAATAACCAGTGAACCATGTGACATAGTCACCAACTTCATAATAACCAGTGAACCATGTGACATAGTCACCAACTTCATAATAACCAGTGAACCATGTGACATAGTCACCAACTTCATAATAACCAGTGAACCATGTGACATAGTCACCAACTTCATAATAACCAGTGAACCATGTGACATAGTCACCAACTTCATAATAACCAGTGAACCATGTGACATAGTCACCAACTTCATAATAACCAGTGAACCATGTGACATAGTCACCAACTTCATAATAACCAGTGAACCATGTGACATAGTCACCAACTTCATAATAACCAGTGAACCATGTGACATAGTCACCAACTTCATAATAACCAGTGAACCATGTGACATAGTCACCAACTTCATAATAACCAGTGAACCATGTGACATAGTCACCAACTTCATAATAACCAGTGAACCATGTGACATAGTCACCAACTTCATAATAACCAGTGAACCATGTGACATAGTCACCAACTTCATAATAACCAGTGAACCATGTGACATAGTCACCAACTTCATAATAACCAGTGAACCATGTGACATAGTCACCAACTTCATAATAACCAGTGAACCATGTGACATAGTCACCAACTTCATAATAACCAGTGAACCATGTGACATAGTCACCAACTTCATAATAACCAGTGAACCATGTGACATAGTCACCAACTTCATAATAACCAGTGAACCATGTGACATAGTCACCAACTTCATAATAACCAGGGAACCATGTGACATAGTCACCAACTTCATAATAACCAGTGAACCATGTGACATAGTCACCAACTTCATAATAACCAGTGAACCATGTGACATAGTCACCAACTTCATAATAACCAGTGAACCATGTGACATAGTCACCAACTTCATAATAACCAGTGAACCATGTGACATAGTCACCAACTTCATAATAACCAGTGAACCATGTGACATAGTCACCAACTTCATAATAACCAGTGAACCATGTGACATAGTCACCAACTTCATAATAACCAGTGAACCATGTGACATAGTCACCAACTTCATAATAACCAGTGAACCATGTGACATAGTCACCAACTTCATAATAACCAGTGAACCATGTGACATAGTCACCAACTTCATAATAACCAGTGAACCATGTGACATAGTCACCAACTTCATAATAACCAGTGAACCATGTGACATAGAGTCACCAACTTCATAATAACCAGTGAACCATGTGACATAGAGTCACCAACCCCAAATGCTTAAATAAAAACAGCTAAACTTACCGTCTTCAAATGGTGTCCCCACAGGTCTACAAAGGAGGGCCGGATGTAAAAGAGCGAGAGCAAGAGGGAAACAAGGGATGAAAAAACAGAGCGAGCGTCAGCAAATTAGATCCCTGTGGCGTGCACTTAGGCATCGCCCCGTTTGAAGAACAGAACAACACCAACAGCTTAAAGAACAACAGTTAGTTTAAAAAACCGAACAAACAGTTTGAAGAACAGAACAACACCAACAGCTTAAAGAACAACAGTTCGTTTAAAAAACCGAACAAACAGTTTGAAGAACAGAACAACACTAACAGTTTGAAGAACAGAACAACAGTTACAGTTAAAAAACAACGAACAACAGCTACAGTTTGAAGAACAGTTTGTTGCTGATGGACTCCATCTAGACAAACACAAACCCACAGCCTGTACTCTATGGGCCCTTTACCCGATGAATGGGCTGGGGATAACAGCAGAGCGGGTCATTTGTTTTAGTTTTTTTACTCTATTAAATCTCCCTAGACCAATTGTGGTTTGGTTTAAATCTACAGTCTTTCGAGACGAAAGAGTAAATCAATCAAACAGAGAGTTAGCCATCGTTAGCTACACTGACACATCTTTCCTTCCCACGCTTCTGTGTGCACTCACTCCCCTGCTGGGGCTTATCTACCTCCTGCTCTCCTCTGTTCTTTGTTCCTAAGGACACACGGATACAGATGCAGACGGCAAAGTAGAAATGACCAAAGAAAGGATGATATTTACTCAGTCTAGTTGGGCCCGTGGGTGCACACACATGCAAACAGCTAAATCAGGGGTGCCCAATACGTCGATTCGACCGGTCGATCGCAAAGGTAGAGCGGGTAGATCGCGTGACATTCCAAAAACATTATTAAAAAATTATTAATAATAAATGAATGAATGCATCATCCCTACAGCATTTTCCACTTGATTGCCGTACAGGGCGGCCAGTCTGAGATCTCTTCTACGGGTCACCATGCATGCGCGGTTAAACGCGCTAGTTACTGCAAAACTTCAGCGAGCTAAGTGACCTAGTTAGCATTCCAATTTATATGTATATACTTAAGAAGGGATATAAAAATGAGTGGGGGAGCTGGACCAAGTAAGAAACCAGAAACTTTCCACTTCCGTGCGGAATGGGAGGAGGACTTTTTCTTTTCACCATGTCATATTCAAAATGCGTTTGTCTGATCTGTCAATCTATCATTGCGATTTCGAAGAAGGGAAATGCGGAGAGGCACTTTCGAAACCTACGACACTGACTTCCCTCCGAGAAGTGAGCTGAGAAAGAGAAAGGTGAGGGAACTAAAAATCACAGTTAAATCGGACAGCAGTCGTTTCTCCACGCAGCTGAATTGAAAAGCAAAGGCTGCCACCGAAGCATCGTTCCCGGGTGAGTCACTCCACCATCGTGAAGCATAAGAAGTCCTTCCAAGATGGAGAGAGGATCAGAGAGGCCTTCGTTGAGGCAGCTGACTCGTTGTTTCGAGATTTAAAAAACAAACCAGAAATATTATCTTCAATCAAAGCTCTTCAGCTATCAAGAAGTGCAGTTACACGGCGCTGCGAAGTAATGGGAGATGATTTGACACAGCACCCTCGGACCGCGAGCGTTTCTCACTGCAACTAGACGAGTCTACAGACATAAGTGATACAGCCCAATTGTGCATTTTTTATTCGGACATGACATGACATTTACAGACATGACTGCGAAAGTGGAGCTGTGAACACTACTGCCCATGAAAGAACACAGGCAGGGGGAGAGGACTTTTTTTCAAAAGTCTTTCAAAAGCTTTTATCGAGAAAACCCGGCTGCCGGTGTGTAAATGGATGTCAATCACCACGGAAGG
>JACYXH010000367.1:2317500-2372500 GCA_026745465.1 Lota lota
CCTTAAAGGTGACCAACCTTTGGCCAATAAAGCTCAGAGAATCCTTATGTATTATTCAGGCTTTTTCTTTTCTTTCTATTTACCAGCAACATTCTGCCCTTTTCCCTGTGAAAAAATATAAAATAGAAGGTCAATGTTTATATAAAGTTTTGATAAAAGTTGATTCATTACCATAACATTGTTTTTGTTATTCTGGATTGATGGGCAATAATGTAGGATCACTCATGAATGGAAGCACCTTAGTGTACTGTTCAGTTGTAGCAATGATAGCATAAGAAAATATAGAAAATAAAATAAAAAGAATAACACAAATACTGGGCTAAGCAGGTCAGGAAGACAGAAATGAACTGATACAGACACTCAAATGGACCCCACATTAAGCTCACGTCTCATTTGGCCTACAAAACAATGACTTGAATGTAACTTCATCAGTCAAATAGTTATTAATATTTCTGCCTAAATATATACCTGTTCAAGTAATTGGAAAATCTCTACACCAGGGGGCCATAATTTAAATCCCTAGATAAACTTATTTGAACAACAATGGGTGGTGGATATTGGAGATAAAACTGTAAATGCAGTGAATTTGTCATTTCTATAAATAGACAGCAGATGGCGCCCAGGGGTTTAAATCTTGTTTCAATCGTAAAAAGGTAAACACACTGTCGTCATGGGGATCTTACTCTTTACGAGGCTGATTGGCATTTGGCGTTCTAGTTTCCTTTGTTATTCAGGCTTCTCTCTCTCTCTCTCTCTCTCTCTCTCTCTCTCTCTCTCTCTCTCTCTCTCTCTCTCTCTCTCTCTCAGTCTCTCTCTCTCTCTCTCTCTCTCTCTGTCAGTCTCTCTCTCTCTCTCACCCCCCCCCCCCCCCCCCCCCCACCCCCACCCCCTCTCTCTCTCTTTCTGTTCGACCATCCAGTGTTTACTCAAGGTTATTGGGTGGGCAGCGGACGGGGGTGTCTCATAAATTAACAATGTGGCACTGATGTAATGTTATGTACGCCTGGCAAACAAAAACGATGTGTGAATCGAGACGCCGTTTTCCTTTGGTGAGCGCATGGGGGAGAGTACAATCTCCACATTCCTACCAATATCCCTGTGACCTCACAAAAGCAGACAGCAGCAGTAACGCTTGCCAGCTACTTTGATCTCTGACTGTGTGGGCATACCAACAACAATGGCATGCCTCTGATACTGATAGTTACATGGAGGTTTGGCTATTTTTTCCTCAATTGCCTGCGACCAATCTCAAACATGGGGCTCTCATCCAATGCTCCCTCTGGCCCTGGAGGAGAATGTCATGCCTACTCGACGTCCCACTGAAACAGGCAACCGGTGGAATAACTCTGCTTTTACCATTTGAAAGTGCCTTTGCAAAGTGAAAAGAGATTCCGTTCATTTGAACTTTGGTGGGTGAAAAGGGGTTGATTTGAAGCGAACTAAATCCCGCAATGACGCGCTGAGCCACAGGGGGGCTCCACTGACGCCGCGTCTGCCCTGCTGCTTGCGCAGTTGAGTGGCTCGGGATCCCGTGGCCTGTGTTGCGTGACACTTGTTTTTGAAGGTCTTGATGAAAGTTATTTCATCATAGCAAATATATATTTTGTAATAGTTTGGAGCCCTCACATGCCAACGCCCCACTCATGATACCTCAGACGATTTGCTCATATTGTTGAACACAACTGTTCCATTACAAGCAGTTAGAATGAATCCAAGGAAACCCTTTTATTGTCTGTGTTGGGATACCAAGAACATGAGTCTTTGGCGTTATTTTCTTAAAAGTAACTCAATAATAAACATACTGCTAATATTTGTCTGATGTAAGGGAATGCTCATTTTATTTACACATTCTGTGCATCCTTTATATAATATATTGTTCTATATTACAGCTCAGAGCCAAGATAAGGCCTTCTTAATCAGCATGTCGACCTGCATGGAAAATATCACTCACTCCAAAATATCTTGAACAATCCAGAATCAATGCCTTAAGCAAACATGCATGGGGTATATCAGTTCTGGCTGAATAATATTTGGCATTTAAATGATAAAATATATTTAATATTTTCATGTGACGTGATGAAAAGGAGGATATGTGAACCGGAATACACAAGCATCAATGATTAGGGATAGGCATGATGTGGATTACAATTGATTGGAAAACATACAAAAATCGAAACTGCTCAACATACAATTTCAAGAATGATCACAGCAGGGAAAACAGGTTACAGTGTGTCTGTCCAGCCCGGCTGACTTGAATCAACTATGAGTATTGCTCAATCAAATTTTTTAGTTTGGCTGTTTATACACACACACACACACACACACACACACACACACACACACACACACACATACACACACACACACATATATATAAGGCCAATATCAGGTTCATGTTTTCATCAAAACGACACTATCACGTAGGCTTGCTGCTGAGGGCAGTGGCTTTCGGACCCACTCATCGGTCGAGTCCCAATCTGTTCCAGCAGGTCTTCAATGTCAGCTAAACGTTTCCGAAGACAACACAAGCTTCCAAAGTATGACAGTAGCCTACGAATAAGGTGGTTTGAACATTGTTCCAAGTTCTGATGAAATTGCACGACAGGACCAGCAACAAGCCCACAGGCACTATTGTGGGTGACGGAGGGCCGAAAAATATATAATTATTAATCGCCATCCAACCTAACTACTACTTTCGCTGACTTCCTCCATCGCCACTATCTTTAGACGTCACCGTGTGGCTCCCGCCGGCGCAGAATTGTAACGAATCGAGTCGATCTAGAGTGACGTCAAAGTCGCATGAATTCACACTGAGGTCACGGTGCAGAAAATCGGACCTGTATCTGATTCAGGACCTCACATGAAAGGGGCAATAATCACAATTGAAAAAGATCAGGTTCCATGTGATTTTTGCTGTTCACACGAGTAAAAAAAGAAAAAGAAGTTATCAATATGCAACACGCATGCACACAGACATACACATACAGACACATGTATGCATGCACCCACCTGCGAAGGCACACACACACACACACACACACACACACACACACGCACACACACACACACACACACACACACACACACACATACAAGCATGCATACACATCGGACAAAAGGCTGGCTGTGCAAAAAAGAAAACGTGTCCCCAACTAGTTATAATCTCATTATGACAACTAGTAACAGTTAATGTCAAAACACATGAATCACATTATATAAACTCTCCTAATTGCCCTTGCTACAAATATGTGGAACAACCTTTCGATAACGTTAACAGAAAGATACATAAATAAATTCATATTTGGCACACATGTCTGTAACAGAGTTTCTTTTTACAATGAGAGTAAAAGTATCACTGGTTGAAGGTGGATTGAAAGGAGATAACGTACAACAAACGACTTATCTCAAACATATTACCATGTGCAACCAATGTTCACCTCACCAGATTGTCTCCTTCTGTCATCTGTTTTTAAAGCCGACCACGGCCTGATTCAATTAGGACATTTTGACTCAGAAATGTATTTTGTAATCAATCGTGATCAATTGTATGATGACATTTACTTTGTTTTCTGGAAGTGTCTGACTGTGACACTGAGACTTATACAATGATCATTCTGTTCGACTATTGAATTAAATTGTATTTTATTTCCAACATTTGGAGAAACTGTACACCCACATGCACACCTCACTCTCTCACGGACTCACTCATTCATCCCCACACACACGCACACATGCAGACAGGCACACACACACACACACACACACACACACACACACACACACATTTCTATCAAGCAAAAATGCCTCATTTTCATTGTTTGTCAACAAAAATTTAAGGTTAAAGCCAGTCGCATTTTCTATTGCCGCAGGCAGGTAAACTTTATTCAACAGTTCTCACCAGAAAATGTTTTTTTCTTGTCAATATTGTGATCGTGTGTGTGTGTGTGTGTGTGTGTATGTGTATGTGTATGTGTATGTGTGTGTGTGTGTGTGTGTGTGTGTGTGTGTGTGTGTGTGTGTGTGTGTGTGTGTGTGTGTGTGTGTGTGTGTGTTCAATAACCACTTAAAGACTTTGATTGCTATTGTCAGTGTGTCCTGTATAATGAAATGTCTATTCATAAAAAAAAACATATGTATGTGAACTTAAGGCTCTGTGGATACCTATCCGTTTTATTATCATGAATCCTTGATATCCAATACCAATAAATCAATTAGAATTAATATATTAATATATTTCATTTTCTCATTTCCATTTCCTTTGATCATGAGCGTAAGGTGGCTGGCTACAAAGAACACGGTCCATTGGAAACCAAAGGGTTTTCTCTCTGCTGTGATTGTTGTCAATTTCTTAGCTGGCCCGTGAATGAGCCAATTAAACGTCACAGAGCCACCCGGCGAACCAATCAGAACACAGCAGCCGGGCCTGCCCAATGTTGTGAGCGTCTGACGGCTCGCAAACGGGTGGGGACAACCGGATGACGTCTTTGCTTTTGGCGTAGTCCGCTGCCCCTCCAGCAAGTTTCATTACAACCAAATCATATCTGCCAACTGGTTCTTTTGGACAATAGAACAGGCACCGATTTGGAGCACGGTCGATGCGTATTGCGCGTTTCCGACCCAGAAACCCCGGTGTTGTCGGAATCGCTGTCTTTAAGGAAGAAAAAAATAAAAGCGTGCGGCTGATTTAGACCCGCAAACTGAAAACCGCCCAAATGGACGAAAAGGCGTTTACGAAAGAAATTGATGTCTGGATCGAGCAGCTCAACGAATGCAAGCAGTTGTCGGAGAATCAAGTGAAAACACTTTGCGAGAAGGTGAGGGGGGGAAAAATGAACAATGTTGCATGAAAGTTTCAACGCGTTTTCGTCTCACCGCGCCGCCTTCCAGACATCCTTAAAATGGCGTCCATAGATGGACATCTCCCTGGACTGTCCATCTATGCGATGCATAGCTCTTAGCTATGCATGCTCTTAGCTTTGGATCTCCTTCTTCATACCTTACGGTCATTTCCAATATTAGACTGCTTTTGATCTCGGATGTAATGCACATGCGGGGGCTGTTGATGCATGACAGCTAAATAATGAAGTCAAGGCCCATAACATGTTTACTGCCCTGCTCATGAAGACTGGCGTTGTGACAGCAGCCTCTCGTCCGTCCGCAGCTCCACATACCTGCTACGGAATTCGGTATTTAATGCAGGATATCGTATAATGTTTGTTAACACTGCGTTCAGTGCTGGAGAGTTCCAGAAGCCCACCACAGGCCTTGTTCAACGGGTCAAAGGTAATGCAGATGAAGTGGTTAGGCTCGCCGTCATCATCATCATCATCATCATCATCATCATCATCATCATCATCATCAGCAGCAGCATCACTATCTTCGTCTACGTCATCATATGAAATATAAACATAGGTCTACTTGATGTTGACACATTTTCTTTTTAGTTGAAAATAGGATTGAATCTAGAGCCAAATAGTTTAAGATAATGCCCTTTCGGCCTATGTTCGATTAGTTAGATAATGTTACTTGAAAGAGTTACCACTCATTTAAAACGCAAGAAATTCGGGGAATGTGAATAAACCTTTTCTGGTCTGATCCGGCTTGACCCCAATCTTTCCCCTAGATCCCTCTTATCTATATCTTATTATAGTTTAACATGCCCATCTTTCTTTAATAACTTGGTTACGATGGGTCTGTCTTAGAAGCACAGACAGAATCAGCAGGGGGTGATAAAAAACATGACACTTTTTTTCATTGCATGTTACAGTTGGTTTTAAATTGTCTTGAAGTAAATATCAAAAAAACATTGTAGTGAGTTTATAGCTTTAAATCCTCATGGATGGTAAACATGATACTGCTGCCTCTCTAAATCCACTAGTTTGTACCCCTCTGCCTACCTAGTTATCCATCTAATCCCATCTGAATGTATGTGAGCATGTTGAAGCTGTTTGAGACTGCATATAGGGATAATATGAATATCCTAATGAACTCTGCAGTGACGTTGCTCTGCAATATGCAGTTAGCAAGCGAGACGTGATTTTAAACATGGCACATCCCACTGAGAGGGAGCTAGTTTGGCAGGTAGAAGGGGACTCAGCCAGGGTAGTGCTGTTGGATAGAACCAGAAGGAAACGTGTTTTTAGGTCTACGGGGGTGTGATGGAAGAATTCAACATGATGATCTGAATGTTGTCCCTCCACCTGAGGGAAGTTGAGCCTCACTTTTACTAGTTGCTTGTCTTAATTCGATGCAGGATGTCTACATGGTGCTGTAATGCACTCGCTATACCTTAATTAAAATGCTTGTACGCTTGGCTTTGCATTTGTAATTGCTTACACAGTTCATGTCTTTGCTCCTTTTTGAGTAGGGCTTGTGATGAAGTTGCCGGGATTGAACTAAGGTCTTAGCTCTTTGTATGTTCCCTTTTTTAACAAACAAACATGAATCTCTTTCATAAATCGTTTAAAAATGATCAAGTGATTTATTATGTATGGTTAGAACGCCTTAGTCCAAGAACTTTAGCTTTATCTATGACGTCATCGCCATGAGGGAGTGAATGTTATTGTGGTTGTTTACATTGTCTACCGCTACAATGTGAGGAAGTAATGCTTTTGTTTGTTTTAGTTATTTTAATTAATTGAAAATACTTCTATTTAAGTTTTTCTTCGACCACCAGAAACGGTTGGGTCATTTAGGCAAATGTCCATGGTGATTTATTATATAATATTGTATCACACCATCATACTCTCTTTTCAAAGGTAATCCACAAACAACAGCAGATTCCTACTTTAAAAAACCATTTGGCTAAAGTACAACTCCTGCCAACCTTCAATAAACGGGAACACAAACGATCAGTTACAGCGTCCCTGTTGAAACCAAAGTGACAATTGTGTGAAATGCAGGGGTCATCATTTGAAGCACCTTTGACCACGTAAAGTGAATTTGATAGGGTTAGACCTACTTCGGTTTACTGGGCAGAGTAAGTAAGTCAAGTATTTTTCCCGCTACCGGTAGTCAGCCACAGTAGGTGAGTTCCCACATCTTATGTAATACACTCTCATCAGGTCATCCTTTTCTTTATTCTGCTGCTCTTCTACTGCCCAACTGAAATTTGACTCTTAAGTCGTGATCATTGATTGGTTGATATTGTTTCTGCTAGGGAACTGAGCCATTTATTGGATTATCACGGTCTCCCATAAGCGATCTCTCTAGGTTATCCCGGAATCCATTTCCCTGTGGTCATTTTTTAATTGTAAAGATTGTTTCCACAATGACTCGCTGTATCAATGTAAACAACTGAACACTTACGGAATAATCGTATTTGTCAAAGTTTCTCTGAAAAACGTAATCATTTTGGAATTGCTGACAAATGAGGTCACTTATGAGTTGCTGATTAACTCAAGAGCAATGTGAAACTGCAATTTAATCTGTCCAAAAATAATTCTGGTGAGTCATTCATCATATACCAACAAAATACTGCTATATATACAAATGCATGTGCTATGAGGTCATGGGTGTGGTTTGTAAGTGCTTTAACAATAACCAATGCCATGACTCAGGATTCTGATTGAGCCACAGACTGTGGCAATGTCAGGTTCTGTGGCTCCTTTCCAGTGAAGGGAAATGAACAGCAATCCTCACATTTTGTTTTGGTTCTATTCCTGTTTCAAGTATATGGACTACATGCTGGATAATTAAATTGAGTGCTAAAGGCTGTGTATTGATAGCCTATTGTACTACATACCAATCACTGTGGCCAATGATTATCCCTAAATTCCCTCAATCCAGAAAGCTTGTTTTGAATGTTCAGAAGGGATAGCTAACTCGTCTCCTTTTATAATTTCCATCAAAAAGCCCAGAGACAAAAAGCTGCTGAGCCACTTCATGACGAGCCAAATCTAGGATATTCTCCTCAGTTTAGTGACCCAGTGGCTTAAAAGCTAGAAGTCATGGGCAGACTGTGGGCTCGTCCCACTAAGTAAAGGCCTATTGCCTCATGGGGGTATTGACTTTGTGTATTGCGTTGTTTTTGTATTTGAAATAGGTCAGCAGCACTGTGTAGCGTTTTTAGTTCCCTCTGGTTGGAAAGCATCTCTCTCTCTCTTTCTCTCTCTCTCTCTGTCTCTCTCTGTCTGTCTCTGTCTCTGTGTGTGTGTTTGAACTAACTGTCCCATCCTAGCCTTGCCTTTCTATCACTCACTTGTTTCTACAAGTTAAAACGAGTTCAAATGGTATGCAAATATTGTAGACTGGAATTTAAATTTAATTACACATTACGATACTGTCATCTGTGTGTATGTTTGTGTCGTTTTTTTAATGTGTGTGTCTTTCTAAAACCTTTACTTGACTCTTAGGACTGCTCAGATAGCATTTATTTTAAGTTGTAGACGGAAGTTCCCCCTCTTCAACAGAGGTTTACTTACCCTGTAAGTGATGCCTTACCAGTTGTTACTTGAATCCACAATTGTGGCTGGCATGATGACAGTGTGCCCTGACAGTGGATTATGATGTTGCCACACAGCTGGTGGGGCGGGAAATTACTGATGATAACATTGAAGCTCGAAGTAAGGATCATTTAAACTTAGCACCCTATCCGCTTCACTAAATATAGGCACCTCACTAAACTAAACGTTGAAATAAGGTTAAACATTAAATTAATAAAATAACTACATACTGCCACTCGTACCACTGTCCCTAACGTTTGGAAACCAGAAATGGTGTTGTCCTTAGGGTCGCCCACAAAGGAAATTCACCTTTTGTTCAGTGATATTCACGCACCAGATGTTTTGAAATAGTTATTACTATCTCTACGTATTGATATATATCCAGTTAAAAATGATTGTCTGTATCTTGAGTTGACCCTGTATCTTCTACACAAATAAACAGATTGTAGTATTGGGGTGGTGCTATTTTATCTTCTACACAAATAGGCAGATTGTAGTATTGGGGTGGTGATAAAATCTTTGGACTTAATCATTCTTAAAACAAAATGGTGATAAATAAAACCACTGCGTAACAATATCAGGATCCTTCTATTGTCCCTTAACTCAGAACTCCAGCCATGCCCCCACACTCAACACACCCTCTTATTCTGGTCTGCAGGCCAAGGAGATCCTGACCAAGGAGTCCAATGTCCAGGAGGTCAGATGTCCAGTGACGGTGTGCGGGGACGTCCACGGCCAGTTCCACGACCTGATGGAGCTCTTCAAGATCGGGGGCAAATCCCCCGACACAAACTACCTGTTTATGGGGGACTACGTAGACCGGGGTTACTACTCTGTAGAGACGGTCTCTTTACTTGTTGCACTTAAAGTGAGTTGTGTGTGTGTGTGTGTGTGTCGTCTTCCCATTTTTATGCTTGTTTCTGTAATAACAAGTCATTTTGTAAGAGCTCCTATTTGAGCAGTTATCATGTTGATGAGCCATTTCAAAATCATTCGCTTTGTGACATCACAATGTGGGCGTGCCCACCAGCTCAAAGGAACTTAAGGACAGACTGTATCAACTGGTAGGCTTGAGTTGAGCTGTGCGTCATACATCGGAGTGGAAACTCCCACTGGTTATGTCACAAACGGGTCGATTTTGAAATGTATTCGTCTTGATGGCCCATCAACGGTGATGACCCCTGGTGGTAAAATAGTGGCCCTTTTAAAAGAGTAATGAAACCAACTACATCTTCTTCTTTTTTTGCCGAGTCAACATATCAATGTAGACCAAATGCACAGAAATCCTATTTACACAAACCGAAGTTATGTAAAACAGACTCCCACTTCTAGTCATACAGAAAATACTACCTCAAGAGGTTTATGTAGTTATAGCTGTAGTATATGCCGCTTGCTACATGCAGCAACAATCCCATAAATACAATTGTACACGATATATTGTATTTTTTAAATTGGTCTTGGTGCAGAGTTACATTTGGCCTTTACTTGCAGTAACTATAGGGGTCGTGCTTCCCCGTGTAAAGGAGTACAGCGACAGCCAGTCACACCCTACCACACGGCAGTAGTTGCATGCTTGGCCGCTATGGCAGAGCTAACGACAGTGCCTTATGCGGACAAAAGACCTAAGTGCATGTACACGAAAGTGAACGACCTAAAGAGAAAGCAGGTTTAATATTGGATGTGAATTTGAGAGGTGGAGGGAACTGAATGAGCTGCCGTGACAGCTGAGGGTTTGACACGACTCCAGCACGTTGGCTCTGGCAGCTGGTTGTGATTTGGTGTGCCCATCCCCCCCCCCCCCCCCGGAGCAAGTAGGAGGGCTCACGTTGGGACAAGTATGGTGAAGAGTTTGCGAGTGATGTGTTTTTATTCAGTGTAAATCGTCCCCGTTGTCGCTGGTAACCGAAGTGCTTTTGTAAACGTCTCAGGTGCGCTACCAAGAGCGCATCACGATCCTCCGGGGGAACCACGAGAGCAGACAGATCACGCAGGTGTACGGCTTCTATGACGAGTGCCTTCGGAAATACGGCAACGCCAACGTGTGGAAGTCCTTCACCGACCTGTTCGACTACCTCCCGTTGACCGCCCTGGTGGACTCTCAGGTAAAGAGAGGGAGACCTGCACCCGTTTCCACACTCGCCCAGTCGGGCTTGTCCTGCATTGAGATCGACAATCGCGCATATTTGTGTGTTCTGATGACTATGGTCACAGGTTATTTTATTTTTTTTATAACGTTGCTCGCACAGCCCTTCTCAGCCGCGCCTGTAAGTCACTTTGAATAAAAGAGTGAATAAGTGTAAAATGAGATACTACCATGGCGCTGTAATTGTGTTAATAGATATGGTGTAATTTACAAAGTATGTGAGGTTAGGCTTTGGTGCTCCCAAATCCTGACTGTCAACTGTCTCGTTCGGACTTTGGAGCACCAAAGCCTAATCTCACATACTTTGTTAGTTATTTAGTTACTTTGATAGTTAGGGATTGTTCTATTTCTATTTCTAGTTTTAAAGGCGTGGATGAATGGAGAGAAAGGAATTCAGGAAGGGCCGACCCAAGCCTCTTTCACCCAAAGTTCTCTGTAAATGACTGGGATAACCTTTCAGGCACTGCTAGGGATTTTCACTATTCACACATGCAGCTTCGTTTCCATCTTGCGCCCTTTCAAACATGGTATAGCAATGCTGGAAATGATGGGCCAAGGGACAGTCCAGCAGATGGCGGTAATGCAACACTTATTGAAGCCAACCACCCGTTCAAATAACGGAGTCTTGTGATTTTCTTCGTAACCATTAGTGTGCCTCTCCCAGCATTGTTATTGCTTTCAGTCACAACACAGCAGTACCGCCAGTGACCCGGAAATATTACTAGGTCTTCTGCAGGGGCTCTAGAGAAAACCACTGCAAGACCTCGATGAGCGAGACGGACAAAAATATAGTCCGTGCAGATTCATGTTTATCAATGAATTTAACAGTGAATATGAACAGTTAATATTTTAGTTTTTGTGTCCTCCTCCTCCTCCCAGATCTTTTGTCTCCACGGAGGCCTGTCGCCATCCATCGACACACTGGATCACATCAGAGCACTGGATCGCCTACAAGAGGTTCCCCACGAGGTGAGCACAAGTGTCCTTAAGCAAATCCATCACCACCCGTCACCAAACTCCACATTTCAATAAAGGTGATTGGGACTGTTAAATGTTACATACCGATCTCAAGTGAAGTTTCTTCCTCTAAAAAGAATCATTTTGGAGGAAACTTTCATTACAGAAAGATACGACTATAGCCAGAGCTTTATTTTGGCCAGTTACAAAGAGTCGTGAATAAATTCAGAGTTTCCTTTTGCGGTAGAATTTCCTATTTCAAAATTGAGGTGAGAGCTTGAGAAGCGAGAGTCGGGTTGCGGCTATCAACAGTTGTGTGTTGGCTATCAACAGGTGCTGTGCTGTGCTGTGCTGTGCTGGCTATCAACAGGCTATCAACAGGCTATCATCAGGCTATCATCAGTCGGGTTCCCTATTCTAACAGACCCGTCTTCTCTCCTTCTCCCCCACCCCCCACCCCCACCCCAGGGTCCTATGTGTGACCTGCTGTGGTCGGACCCGGACGACCGCGGCGGCTGGGGCATCTCTCCCCGTGGCGCCGGCTACACCTTCGGACAGGACATCTCGGAGACCTTCAACCACGCCAACCGCCTCACCCTGGTGTCCCGCGCCCACCAGCTGGTCATGGAGGTGGGTTGTCCTCCACGCTGTCCATCCCAACCCCCCCCCCACCCCCCCTGTCCACTCCTAGTGCTTTCGCCCACCAGGCATCATGTCTAGTGGATTGTAAAATACATTTAGATTGAAATACGAACTTTTCTCCATCGTATCAGTCAAACATGTTGAGCCTCCTCGTGGTAATACCAAGGCAGATGCTTACTGCTGCCAAAAATATTGGTCTTTTTTTGGGATGATGCTAGTTTTTTTTAAGTGAAGATGGAAAAGGTTTTGACTGCTAGTAAGGAACTGTAACACACACACACACACACACACACACACACACACACACACACACACACACACACACACACACACACACACACACACACACACACACACACACACACACACACACACACACACACACACACACACACACACATATATATATACACACACACACACACGTGAAGTACAGGTGCTCTATAAACTATCCTGGAACGATGAGTCATTCTCACTGGAGTAAAACTTCCTAGTTGAACAAATATTTAAGATGATATTCTATGGATTATCATATTTTGACCGTTTATTGAGCCTGAAATCTCCAATAATTGATGTGTCTGCTTCACAACAGGGTTACAACTGGTGCCATGAGAGAAACGTAGTGACGATATTCAGTGCTCCCAACTACTGCTATCGCTGTGGCAACCAGGCGGCTATTATGGAACTGGACGACACCCTCAAATATTCTTTGTAAGTTTAGTCAAACAAAGGCTGGAGGGAGAGAGGAAAGCAACGTCATCTTCACAAAATGTGTTTCTTTTACATTTCTGGCTAATAATTTTCTACATTTTTTATTGTTACCCAAATGTTTTAGGTCTTAACATTGTGGCATGATTGTTTAGTTGTTAGGGTGTTGTGGTTTGATGCCATGATGCCCTGTCCCCACTTGCTCTGTAATTACCTCTCACTTTAAGCCACTCGGGGTTAAAGGATCTCCAAAGGTCAAAGTAAAAACGGTCTCGTGCATAAATAATCGTGCATAAATACAGAGTTAGTTTCATCGTATTTACTGATGTTTCTCTTTTGTTCCTCCCCCCCCCCCCTCCCCATCTGCAGCCTGCAGTTTGACCCTGCGCCTCGCAGGGGGGAGCCCCACGTCACCCGGCGCACCCCAGACTACTTCCTGTAAACTCTGACCTTTTGACCCCTGTATAGTCTAGTATTGCCATGATGAATATATAAATATATATCAAAAACCACTCTTTCAACTGATACCATGAAAGACGGACAGAAAGCTAATGGTACAAAGTTTTGTTGTGGGGGAGGGGGGACTTTACACAGTGTTGAATACTCGAGTTTTCTGAGCGATCTATTTCAATTGTCTTGACATTGAAGTGTCTTGTGTCGACGGATGGACCAAAAGGTGTGTGCCATAATCACTACTAGAATCATTGCTGAAAACAGATCCCCACCCCCCTCCCTCCTCCTCCTCCTCCCACTATTAATAAAGGGCAGTGATGTGATAATTGCCCTAGCTGCTCCCCCCCCCCCCCCAGTCCCCCCTCTGTCTCAAGAGAATGCACAGACGTCGGAGACGAACACGACGCAACGTTACTTCGAATAGGACTGTTTCGACCCACATGGGCATGGATTCTCAATGCGGATGCCTTTTCATTTGGGGATTTTTAAACATGATTTATTTGCACTTTTGTAAATCGAAAACGAATGGAACACAGGTCAGAAGATGCTGACAAAATAACTTGTAAAGAAAAAAATATTTGAATCTTTATTTTTGTTCTGTATGGCTCTAAAAAGGTTCTCACAGTTGTTCGTTGGTATGACTTTCTTTTTGTGTTTTTGTTTTCTTTTTATTCCAGAAAAACGTCTTGTACTCACCATGCCTGGGGTGTATTTGTGTTTCTTTTTTGCAGAATAGTGATGGAATTTACTTACACATCCACTGACTGACTCCATCTTAACTTAAGAGTCTGTATTAACCAGTCCATTCAAATAAAAAAATAAAAGGTACTCCCAAGTGTGATTTTGAGCCCATTTTTTAAAGAGAGCCCCCCCACATGATACATGATAGTCGTCTGGTTCAATTAGCCTTTTGGATAAGCTTTACATCGGCCACACTTACTAGCCTCATGAGACCATCTTGATCTGAGTGAGTTCATAATAGGTTTCTCTGCCGAATATTGCGAAACGCAAACTTAAATATCTGGAGGCCACACACACACACACACACACACATCACATGCTACAGTCAGTTTATGGAATGATTGCCTAAATGAGAGCATCTACAGAACACATACGTTTTTCTAAGGCCTTACAAAATGAGGTGTCCAAGGAACACATTGTTAGCGCCATCACGTGGTTGTTAATATTACTACATACACAATTAAACCTGTTTCCTATTTTGAATCTAAATATTAAACCCGTTAGAAGCTCATTTACACTTGTTTTGTCTACTACGAATATAGCGCGGTGTTAAAACTAGCCCACTCATACTTGTATAACAAATAAACAAAAGAAAAAAGAAAAAAACAATATTTCCTTAACTGCCTCCTGTCTTGACCAAGCACAGCGCCCCCAGCGGCCGAGCAGATGCAACAAACACACTTCCACCACTTGACTGCTGCAGACGCGTTCGTCACAAGGCCTACTGTTGTTGGATATACTGGTCGAAAAGCTGCGGTAAGAAATTGGTCCAGTGTTTCAGTGGAGACATTTCAGTAAATCGCTCAATTGAACGGATCACTCATTAAGACAGGTATATATACATTGTGCAATCGTAAACGGAATCGCACAAAATGTGGTTCATATTGGTAGGCCTCGCTGACAACGATGCTAATGTTATCCACCAAAGTTAGCATTGTGAGCAACGGTGGCGTTTGGCATTTTCAGTCTTAACATACTAACATTTCTAGGCCTTGGTATTGGGTTTTACCCGGGGATGTACGGTTGCTTCGGCTGTCTTGTAGGGTCAGCTAAAACGGCATAGTTATTCAATGCGCTTTCGTCATAAATGTTTGTATTTCTACATAGCTAAATGCTATCAGCCAGCACCTCAGCAAACCAACGTCATCTGCAAAGCATTGTGTTCCCGAGACTTTATTAATCGCACACATCCCTCTTTGAAATACAACTCATTCACATTGTGTCCATTTAGTTAACAACCATTGAGTGTATTTCGCTACACAAGCCAACTCCGTTTGGGATATTCGGGCCTTTTTGTGAACACAGTTCGGAGGTAACCTAGAGGTAGCTTTAGCCGTTAAGCCGGGACCTTTCAGTGACCAGCACGCAGCGTGAACGCGCACCAACAGTGTCCCGTTCACATCCAAATAAGCGTGTTTTGTGTTTCAGATCATGCCGACAATAAAGCTGCAGAGCTCCGATGGGGAGATATTCGAAGTGGACGTCGAGATAGCCAAGCAGTCTGTCACGATCAAGACTATGCTGGAAGGTACGCGCAGGGGTTTGGGCTTCTTTCCTTTTTTTGACCGTTGGTCCTGTTTCTAAGGCTTTTTTTTTTTTTAACCTGTTTGCACCTGTTTGTGTTTCTCATGCGATCACGTGCTTTTTTAAATTGTTTTTATTTATTTAAATCCTGATCAGATTTGGGAATGGATGACGAAGGTGACGATGACCCGGTACCCCTTCCTAATGTGAACGCTGCGATCCTCAAAAAGGTAACGCGATGGACTTCTGTCACCCGCTTTATATGTTGAAGCTTTGTCTGACCCGGGTCAATTGTTGTAGGTCAGTGTCGCGTGGTTGGACCCAGTTCAATTGGGCTAGCGTACATTTTGACCGTAGTTGACCACTGTTAACGTTGTCACAAACGAATGCAAAAATATTGCAATCGAAAAGCGTTTTTACAAACGTACAGATTACTTGTGCATTTTTTTTTTTTACAAATATGTATTTCGGATGAGTAAATAGTCCAAAGCCTTCGCTGTTGCACACTTCCTACGCAGTCATGGGTCGTTGTTGTTAAGAGGCTGTATAAAATAGGTTTCTTTGCCTTTTCACAACGCACAATCGAGGGACATCACACATGGGACTGTCCACACAGATGTGTGATAGATAGAGCAAGCTACCAGCCTACCCAGTAGACTGAACTAACTGGTAGGCTGATCATCCCCTGAGTCCTGTGTGTCTATCGCTTGGTCAATGTTTGTACACAATCTGCGAATTACAAAGTACCTTTCCATGCCCTAAACAATAGCCTAATAACCTGACGTGGTACGTCACGGGTTAAAAATGGCCCCAATGGATATTATATTAAACTCGCTGCTTAGAAGTTGATCCTGCTAGCTCTACAACAGTAAGAAGCAGGTAAAAACACAGCGTGAACAGCCAAGCTCCTACGGGGGTGTTATGCGCATGGCACTCTATAAAAGACCGATTAAAACGGACCTTCCATATGTGTAAAGTAGTGGAAACCATTGGGGTGAAAAAAGCGCCGGGACTTGATGGTGCGCTGATGCACAAGCCCTATTGGACACTACGGTGGTGAGAGGAATGCACTTTTGCTTGGATGATTGGCTGTCTTGAGGCTAGGGTTGGATACCGTTCACATTTGAACGGGTAATGGTACCGGTGCCTGGGATAACGTATACTGAAGGAACGTATACTGAACTCTCTCACGCGCCAGATGCGCTCTCAGCCCAAATTTGGCCCAGATCGATTTAACTTGAACAGGTTAGTCCGTGGTACCGACGTCGTTCGGCCGGTACCCCTCAAAAGTACCACGTTCGGTATCCAACCCTGCTTGAGGCACCTTGCTACTGTGACCTTCTCCTCGGCAGGTGATTCAGTGGTGCACTCATCACAAGGACGACCCTCCTCCCCCAGAGGATGACGAGAACAAGGAGAAGAGAACGGATGACATTCCAGTGTGGGACCAGGAGTTCCTCAAAGTCGACCAAGGCACCTTGTTTGAGCTCATTCTGGTGAGAGATCGTCCAAGACTTAACGGTTCTCCCGCTCTATTCACTGGCCTGTGAATCCCCCAACTCGCAGGAGAAAAGATGCAACAAGTAACGTGTGTGTGTGTGTGTGTGTGTGTGTGTGTGTGTGTGTGTGTGTGTGTGTGTGTGTGTGTGTGTGTGTGTGTGTGTGTGTGTGTGTGTGTGTGTGTGTGTGTGTGTGTGTGTGTGTGTGTGTGTGTGTGTGTGTGTGTGTGGACACTGATATCTTGATACCCTGTTTTACAAGTCTTGTAAAACAGGTAGTGTGAGGCCAAATTAGGGTAGTCGGTTTCCCAGATCTGTAATTGTTTTTAATGTGAACATAAGGAATCATTTGCCTTCAAATGGTCCTTGTGGCGTGCCTGGGAAGCAGTGCGGTTTCAGGTGTAGTTGTCTTCTGTTTCTGTCTCGTCAACCGGTTACCACTGAGAGCTGAACTATTAGTGGGGAGGCCTTGGGCCCTACTTACCGCCCACTGTTCTACAATCCATGTAAGACCAGGCCCAAGCGCTTAGTCATCGGCCGACATTGACATACGCGTGTGGACTCGGTAATAAAGTCTTTCTGTGGATGGTCTGGCCGTACAGCCAGTGCTCTTAAGTTGTTGAACATCCTTTCTTTAATCGTCACCGGAGACCCCGGTGTCTTTCTAGTCGATTTATGGAACGGTCTCTTTAGAGACACGTACGTTTTAATAATGAAAAGGTGCCACACACAAGCATTCAGAAGAGCAGGCTGCCTGAAGCCACGGCTCTTATTTCTGTCAGTTGGACTTTTTTTTTTTAAATGTTTTTAAAACCAATTATGTAGTTACACTGAGTGGATCTGCGGTGGTAGAGGTAGACTCGGTACACATTTGGCATTTGTGGGATGTCGTCGGTCATGTGCGGAGATGGCGCAATACTCAGCCTTTCCAAGGTGTAACACAAGTCTGAACCGTTATCTGAGAGGAGCTGGACCCAGATTCCCCACCAGCGTCTAGCTCCATGAAATGTCAACACGCACACGAAAACCAAGAGCATGGCTTTGTTGTTGTCCATCGAGGAATACTACATGGTGTCGCACATGTAGTATTGTCTGGTACCTGTGAGGTTCCCCCTGCCTTTGAACTGCAAGTGTAGACCGTTCAGAATTTCTGTCACTTTCTGTTCAAAAGGCCAGGTTCCATTCTGGGTCGTTCAGCTCTGGGCAATTTTTGGCAGTTTTGGCTTCTTTTTTTGTTGGAAGAAACTAAAGAAGCAAATTTCCCCTAGGAAGTCATAAGAGTGCTTCAAAAACTCTGGCCCGGCTCAGCTGTATTTCTATGTGGTGCAGAACCTCTTCATGAACACACAGACGGAAGTGCTTGCCACTGTTTTGTCTGTTCGTTCTGTTTATAAAACGGCTACTTTCATATCTAACAGTTGCAACATATGTTACTTTCATATGCCCAACCCCAAATATGGGGCTGGGCTGTAGCCAGTTATATAATGTTTTCTTATTGATCGGGTGAACCAACTGAAATCAAGTCATAATTGAAGACTCCGATCAGCCAATCTCTGCTCCAAAATGTGTTTGGACAGACATATGTGGACTGTTATTATACTGATATTTTGAACACTATTAATTTAGTGGTCAGCAAGTGGATTAACGCGCTCTCATCCATCTGTCGTGTGTTGCACATTTCTTCTTATTAAGGCTGCCAACTATTTGGACATCAAAGGCCTCCTAGATGTCACCTGCAAGACGGTCGCCAACATGATCAAAGGCAAAACCCCCGAGGAGATCAGGAAGACGTTCAACATCAAAAATGACTTCACAGAAGAGGAAGAAGCCCAGGTAAAGCAAAAACATGGCTAAGTTTGTTCTGTGGAATCCATGAAACTAAAGTACTTTGGGGTTCAAGTGACTGCAAAAAGGAAACTACAAACCCCCATATATGCTTCAGAATTAAAAAAGGTCCCAATTACACTCTGTCCCTGTCTCTCTCCGGTCCTCAGGTACGCAAAGAAAACCAGTGGTGTGAAGAGAAGTAAGAACAGGAGGGATCCTCGCAACACTACCACACTGAAACTAAACGGCTTGTTCAAGTTATCTGGTTGCACTGGCGTTGTTCATACTTGTTAATATTTACACTTAGTATATTTAGTGGCCACTGAGGCATCCTCCCCCCCCCCCCCCTCCCTCTCTTCCTCGCCCCTTCAGCATTCCCTTAACCATAGCATGGCCATTTTAACTTCCTCGTGTGGTGCAAAATAAATTTTATTTAAAAGACGACAGCTTTTTTCCCCCCTCTTTCGAATTTTGCACCATGTATTGCTTTTCTGTGTGTTCGTATCAAATCCACTGTTCGGTTCCATCTTGTCGTTAACCTATTCAGAATTTTTTTTACTAGACATTTTACGTTTTCCACTGATTAAAATAAAAGTGTAATTGTGGAACTCCGGAAAATGGAATGTTCAATTTAGTTTGTTCACCCCAGTGTGTGTGTGTGTGTGTGTGTGTGTGTGTGTGTGTGTGTGTGTGTGTGTGTGTGTGTGTGTGTGTGTGTGTGTGTGTGTGTGTGTGTGTGTGTGTGTGTGTGTGTGTGTGCGCGCTTCAGGCTTATATCGGCATGGATGAGCATTCGAGGAAATGGTCAGAGTTTTGAGTTGGAGAAAACGTTTGTGCATAATGTCCTGTGGACTAGTACTTCTTGGAAAACAAAATGCGTGTGGTGTGACAATTGGTATTTCTCATTCCTATTCGTACTGCGTTGAGTTGGGGATTTCTGATCCAGGGTTGTATTTAGTTATCAACCATGTAATAAATGATTATGAAACAACTCGTGTGTCTTTTAGGATGGATCTGACAAAGTAGGCTTGTGTGCAATCCCAAACAACTTTATTAACATTTTGTGTTTGGCCTCATTGTATTCCACACCTTGAACTATTTAAATCTTAATCTACAACTAGGGCCATTCACTTTATCGTTCTTAAAAGTATTTTGAAATAATTCAAAAATCAACATCTATGACGCTTTTTTTAATACATCAACCAAAAAGTAATACATAAGAGGCAGTCGTTCAATATATGGGTCATAACAACAGCAGTTGCTTGGCTGAAAAAATGGAGGGCAGTAATTCGGACACAATGGCTCCCTCTGGTGGAACAAAATGAGCGCAGTCTTGCTGTATAAATAACAAGTTTGACGTTGCAAGCAGAACAGTAAATTAAAGCTTTGGATTTTTCTGTACATGTACATTTGGCACACCATAGTTGGACCATGCACACTTTGAGAGATAAAACATAATACTTGTTCAAGTTCTGCTTCGGTGGCACAGTACAACAACTTGATGTAAATATATGCTCTAAAGGACTTGTTGGAACAAACAACATGAAAGTATTGCTTTTAGAAACGGTGTAAACTAAAACTAAAACAGATTTTTTTTATTTTACAATTTTATACATAAAACATATAAAAGTTTTATAATAGATAGGGAACTCCAAAATGTATATAAAAAAACAACTTTACAACACAAAATAGTACCAATTTGGTCTTAAGATTAGTTTACAGAGCTGCAGAAGGTTCAGTCATAAGGAGAAGCCAAAATATGTTTTTCACACAGCAATAAGAAAACAATGTGAAGTTAGAACCCATTACCATTTCTTTACATGGCTGCTTTATTAAGATACTGGCGTCTGGAAGTGCCTTGAGCGATTTAAAATACAAACAAATGGAGGGGGTGAAAATCCACACCCATGTTTTAATGAGCATCTGAAACCTTTTGACCTTGACAATAAACTGCCATTGTGATTTCATATAAATATGTTACAACCGGCCAAGGCAACACTTAAATACACAAACAAGAATTCCAGGACGGGTACACGTGAGAAAAGAGAAGTTGAGAGGTGTTGTTGGAATGGATACAACTGATTGTCATGATCGTCAGGGCCAGGAGGCCAGTACTTTGTGGACTGGTTCTTAAAAACCTGGACTGGTTCTTAAGAGACCGTGGGTCTACTTCACCAAGTGGAGGTGCTACGTCTAAGTGGAATAAGCTCTTTCTTTGGTTCACCAGAACCACAGTCTCATGGCGGGGAACCCCCTCCCCTCCGTGATATTGGCCCAGATGCAGTGCCAGGCTCCACGGCACCGCGGCAGGCAGGGAGACATTGCCTACATAGTTGACAGATGTAACGGCGCGCAAGTGGTAGTGTGAGTGAGGTGGTGGGGGAGGAGGTGGGGGAGGAATGGAGGAGGTGAGTGAAAGGTGAGGGAGGAGGTAAGTGAGGGGTAAGGGAGGAGGTGAGTGAGGGGTGGGGGAGGTGAGTGAGGGGTGGGGGAGGTGAAGGAGGTGAGTGAGGGGTGAGGGAGGGGTGAGGGAGGAGGTGGAAGAGGTGAGGGAGGGGTGAGGTGGGGGAGGTGGGGGAGGTGAGTGAGGGGTGAGGGAGGTAAGTGAGGTGGTGGGGGAGGTGATGGGGGATGGCGTGGGAGGAGAGACAAGGGCCTGTGGGGTTTCCCATCTCACATCTGAGACTCCGTCAAAACTCGGAGAGAAAGTCCAGTTGCCTTGGCGATGGCCGCCGGGGAGGAGTGCCCGTAGCCGCGGGCGTGCGTGTGCACGTGGGGGCGCTTGGCGGGGGACAGTTCTGTGCGTGCGTGGTGGGCGGGGGGGGGGCAGCGCGCCAGGTCCGATGGAGCGCGGGCGTAGGGCGGCGGCGGCGGCGAGGGGGGGAGGGGCGGGGAGCGCTGCGGCGGGGGCTGCTGGGGGCGGGCCGGAGAGGAGAAGGGCGAGGGGGGGGCGGACGCGGGGGGAGGAGAGTCTAGAGCGCTTCCATCGGAGGAAGCGGGGCTGGTGCAGCCTCCTCCTTGAAGGTAGCGAATGCACTTCTTCTTCCTCCTAGGAACAGTCAAGAGAGTTATCTGTGAATAGATGCGGACGTAAGAGGGGTCACCAAGGGGGGTCACTGCAGAGTACGCACACACACATTATACACACACACACACACACACACACACACAACAGGTTCAACAGTGGACCACAGGTTGAGTGCTTTTGATGTATCGATCAAACTATATGAATAGGATTTGATTTGTACTACGGATGGTGACCAGATAGGTGGGCTTGTACAACCTTTATGTGCATTTATGGGGGAAATGGAATCAACGTTACAATGAAAACAATGTTGCTGAATCAAGATGATGCATCATTTTGTCCTAATTAGTCGATCTTCAAAACTGCTCCCCAGTGTCATGGCTCTGTCCATATCTAGTCCACGTCAGTTTGCTTGACGTCCCTTACTCTGCAAGCGTGTGAATCACACGGTGGCACCCTACGACACCCTAGGTATTCTGCACACGCCCAGAAAGAAGCCCCAAAGCAGTGAGCAGGATCTCATTATGGTTACCAGAGTGAAATGGGACTCGCTGGTTCACACCACAAGGACGGGCGACATGGCATTATGACAGAGAGAGGGGGAGAGAGAGAGCGAGGGGGAGAGGGAGAGCGAGAGGGAGAGGGAGAGAGAGAGAGAGAGAGAGAGAGGGAGAGAGAGAGAGAGAGAGGGGGAGAGGGAGAGAGAGAGAGAGAGAGGGGGAGAGGGAGAGAGAGAGAGAGAGAGAGAGAGAGAGAGAGAGAGAGAGAGAGAGAGAGAGAGGGGAGAGGGAGGGAGAGAGAACGGAAGCCAGTGCAAAATAGAAAGTGTGTTCTAAATGTCAGGAGGCGCTCCGTCTTGTACCACATGAATGAAGAAAGGGGAGGAAAGATGGGCATGAGAACTCCGCTAACATTGGCAGTGCGTAGGAGTGTGTGTGTGTGTGTGTGTGTGTGTGTTAAATGTTCACCCGTCTCTCTTTTTGTTATAACACACGCGCGGTGGTTTCCGTGACGTGGTTGGACGATATGGTGTCGTTCACCTCCAAGGCGGTGGAGGTACTAACTTCCTGTAGAGTCAGTGCTTTAGTCTCCTCCTCACACCCTCCTCGACTTTGTACTGTACTCAATATAACCAACATACCGTACACCGCATTTCTTTTATAGTTTTATCTCAATCAAATAAAAAAAAAGATTATAAATTAAGGTGAATGAAAACGTTGATGATTGTTGATGCATTAAGAGACAAATAAGTCCATTTCCCATAACACAGTGAAAGTATAAAGTCAACCCTCTAGTTGTAGACAGATCCAGTATGTGTCTCTTCTACGATGGTCTCAAGCTTTTCTTTGGTCAATTCTACGCTGTGTTAGTCAGGTGTGGAGTGTGGACGATGGATTAATAGGTAAGCATGACATGTATACAATGGAGGAAAGCATGAAGTAAAGTATGAAATATATTCGGCCTCCCATAGACAAGAGTGTGGCTGCTAGCTAGGAATGGTCCCATATTGGCAAGTGAACCAGAAAATATAAAGTGAGCAAAGTCTGATCCAAATCCTAGATTAGCTAAAACGTTGACTAAATAGATCAGATTAAGTCTTCGTGTCGTACAGATGTTCATTGATTCAATCCACCGCACTTCATCACATTGACACGACACTGACTTATTCTGCTGGGATTCGCCAGATCAAGATCAGGCTTTTCTTAGAAGACTAGCCACCTACAACCCTGTTCAGTCAATGACCCAATGACTCATAACGGCCAAGGGTTTGGGTTGCTAATTGATTCCTTTAAAAAGCATCCCACATGCAGGTGAACCAGAGACGTCTTGTTAGTGATGAGACATGCACACAGGGTCAAGACAGATGGACTGATGGACAGACGAAGGGATGGATGGAAAGGCGGAGCCGGGTGAGAGAAGGAAGGAGATCGGAGCGATACAGCGTGGCGGTGGTGACGCGCACAGGGTTTCCGGTACACACCTGCAGGGACCACACCAGTCCGTTTGTTGGTTGAGGCCGAAGCGAGCCCGGCATTTCTTAGGAGAGCCCGGGTCTGAGCGCAAGGCACAGCATGCAGAGAGAGAGAGAGAGAGAGAGAGAGAGAGAGAGAGAGAGAGAGAGAGAGAGAGAGAGAGAGAGAGAGAGAGAGAGAGAGAGAGAGAGAGAGAGAGAGAGAGAGAGAGAGAGAGAGAGAGAGAGAGAGAGAGAGCAAGAGCGAGAGAGAGACAGAGAGAGAGCGAGGGGGAGAGAGAGAGAGACATAGAGAGACAGAGAGAGAGACAGAGAGGGAGAGAGAGGGAGAGAGCGAGGGGGGAGAGAGAGAGAGACAGAGGGAGAGAGCGAGGGGGGGAGAGAGACAGAGAGAGAAAGAGACAGAGAGAGAGAGAGAGAGAGCGAGGGAGAGGAGAGAGACAGAGAAAGACAGAGAGGGAGAGAGCAAGGGGGGAGAGAGAGAGAGAGAGAAAGAGAGAGAGAGAGAGAGAAACAGAGACAGAGAGAGAGCCAAAGCAGAATTGTAGAGCAAACAAAAGGTAGGGAAATAGAGAAAGAGAGAAGGCGACAGAGGGAGAGAGAGAGAAAGAGAGGAAAATTTGGAAGAAAGAGAAAAGCTTTGTTTTCAGGACAGAAGCGTTGACAAAGCTTTCCAATCAAAAGGCGGCATCTTGTCAAACCGTTAGTGGCCAAACGGCAGCACATGGAAACACAGCACTCAGTGCAGCAGACTAATTCCATGTTGTGAATGGGTCTCTCTTCCAAGGAAAGAGATAGAGAGACCTCGGGCAGCCATCATGCTTTCAAACGCGGTTAGTAAAGGTTTCTAAATGTCACATAGTATATATATTTGAAGATTCTGTACCTTAAATCAGAGATAATGATGGGGCATTTACAGGCACAATTGGTCACAAGTAAATTGAACCTTTTCATAGTTTAATGTGTCATAGCCCAAGCTGTGCAAATTATTAGCTGTCTTTACTTAAAAGGAAAAGGGATGCAGGAAATTCAAGTCAAAGGTAACCTTTTAACCTCTTGAGTACATTATTGGACTTGTAACCATTTTGACCTTCCACGTAAACACACAGGTGGTTAGGAATGGAGAAATGCCACTTTTACTGCAATTGAGGTCCCTCTTCAAAGGTACTTGAAAGCTGTTGGATTCTGGCATGTTTCTTGGATTAAAAAAAACGAGGAGGAAGAGAAAAACGAAGGGGAGACATAGAAAGAGAGAGATTCCATTTTGTACCTGTATTGGAGTCCTGTTGCTTCTCCCTTTTTCTTCTCTTCTTCTTGCCCTGTTGGAAAAAGCAGACAGAACGGCCTGCATCAGACCACCACAGAGACAATTGATCACATACGCATACAAATACTTGTAGAAAAGGAAAAGGTAGCCAACACCAAAACACTTAAACCACCAGTCAGTCAACCTCTGTCCTATCGGGAATCCCTCCCTGAAATCCAACACAGGTGTGCCTGTAAAAGTACAACATACAACCACACACAACATACACAACAACATACAGCCACACACAACAATGCTCTCACTGAAATAACAGGGCAGGGCTTTCTTTTAAATGGAGCGAAACAAGAAAACCTCTTTGTTATTCAAGTGTTTGTTTTCATTGAATGCGTTTCGAAGGCTGAATATTCCAAATAAATATCTAGTGTCGTAATAGAAACAGAGTAGTTTAGTATTCAACGCGACAAAGTGCTCTGCGTATTAAAAAGAGGATACAAAAGCAGATCAAAACGATAAAGCTGAGCTGAGGAGGCGTGAATACTAGTTATAATAAGAGCGCACAGTAGTACAGCCAATGAAACCTTCCCTCGCCTGAACGGGACATTTTTATTAAACCTCTCTCTCTCTCTCTTTCTTAACTTCTGTTAAGAAGCAAGTACAGTCCTGTACTTTCTGCTGTGAAACTCCTTTCCTGTGTGGCGTTATTAAAGTGCATCACATCTCATGTGTCATCCAGCCGTCGGGCGTGATGTAAACAACACTGCCAGGTAGGCTGTGACGCCTGAGGGAGGATGAGGGCTGTGTTTCTTGTGTCTGCAGAAGAGGAAGTGGGTAACGATAACTGACGCCTACGCCACAATATTTCTACCCTGCCATGGCTGCTGTCTCTGTGGTTGAGATCTCTCTCTTGCAACTGCAGCAAGAGAGACACACACACACACACACACACACACACACTCTCAACTGGGTGTGTGTGTGTGTGTGTGTGTGTGTGTGTGTGTGTGTGTGTGTGTGTGTGTGAGCGTGAGTGTGTCTGCGAGTGAGTGTGTGAAAGAGAGGTGGAAACCTCCACCTGTGTAGAGATATTGCAGATATACGTGTGTGTATGTGTGTGTGTGTGTGTGTGTGTGTGTGTGTGTGTGAGCGATCTATGTCACTTCCTGTATAACGTTGACGTTGGGTTGTGTGTTGTTGAGAAGCGGGGGATAGATGGGGAGCTGTATATCTGTGTGTGTGTGTGTGTGTGTGTGTGTGTGTGTGTTTATTAATGTGTGTGTATGTCTGTGGTGTGAGGGACGCATTATTTGCTTAGATTAACCAAAGATTATCAGCACTTTGAACACCCACTCACCCACCCACACACACACACACACACAAACAAACACACTTAAACAGACAGATAAAACAGACAGGTGTAACCTGTACAATGTGCGTCCCTTTGAACATTATTTTCTGCGTTAAAGATTGAAAAGTGTGGACACAATTCAGGGGTGGCTCTCAGGGTTGGCTCTTCTTTAGTTATTAATGATGATTAATGATTATTATTAAGTTATTAATGATATAGCCAACAGCACCTTGTAGCATGTCATTTGATGCATATGTTGATGTGTATCTTAACATATAAGTTCATAATAAGCAGAGGCTAGCTCTGTCTCCCAGACAGGGCATTGAATGTCATCTTCCTGATCGTAAATGCAGATTAAGCAAAGACAGAAAAACCCAGGGAAAAGAGATGAAGGGAACCCCCCCCCCCCCCCCCCCCCCCCCCCCCCACCCCGAAAAGTAGAGTTGATGTTCCACCTCGGTAGACCCGGCCCAGCCATGCCTCCCTGTGGTGGGTTAGTAGAACGGGGAAAATAAACCAAAAATGTCAGAAAAGAATGTGGTGTAGCGGCCATAGCTTAGCTTATCAGACGTGTCTTTAGCACATGCACACACATTGGGCCCCACCGCATCCCCCCCCCCCCCCCCCTCCCCCCCCCCCCTCCCCCGCTAGAACCAGCGCGGCGTCCGGGAACAGGCGGACACACCGGACGCACAGGCGCTTTCAAACCCCCAAACAACCCAGAAGCTTCTGTGGGCACTAGACTCCCACAAGACACCAGCCACCCCCCCCCCCCCCCCCCCCCCCCCCCCCCCCCATTCATCGTGCATCTCTCCGCAGCCCTCACCGCCCCCCCCCCCCCCCCCCGCCAAGTCATTCATGCAAGATGCCCAGAGGTAGAAATCAGCCGTGAAGACGATTCCCTACCCAATCTTTAGTGTTTCCCCCAGCGCCCCAGCTACGGCCTGCCTCCTGCAAGAACGCAACAGCAAACTGACAAGTCAGAGGCACACAGCAAAAAAAATATATAGAAAAAGAAAAAAAGGGCATTCTGGGAGATGAACAAAAAAAGGAAAAAAGGGCGGCCTTTGGCCTGTGCCTTACTGACACTATCAAAACACAGAGTTGAAACACTGAATGACTTGATTTGTTTGGGTTTTATCCGAGTCCAAGATAAGTTCTGTTCAATTATTACATTTCGTTGGGATACGATGAGCGGAGACTGCATCCCAAAGTGAGAAGCCACGTTTTACATACACAGTTACATTGAGTTACATATTTTAACCGCACAAAAGATACAACACACATCACCGTTCTCACACACCAGGCTCTTGCACAGTACAACTCGACAACCAAGTATTTACTTTGCACATCGCATGGCCCCCTTTTAGAGGATGTAACGCCCACACTAACCCCCCACAATGGGCACGTGTATCCATCAATAAAGAAGAGCCCTGCTTGACTTGGCCCCTAGCTGCCTCATGCGAATAACCTGCTCAAGTGATTAGCTAGGCCGAGTGAGCCTCATTAGTTAGCTCCTGTGGGAACCACGACTGCTGTAGCCTGGAAGGGATTCTTCCTCCGACACTATCTAGAATAACATTGTTCCTTTCGCCGTCCCGTCAAGAGTCACGTGTGCAGGCTAGCCGTTTTAGCGTGGTTTCCTGAGTTGGGTGTAGCCACCGGCTACAGGCTAGGTGTCCCACCTTCCCACCCGCCTGCGCTGCGGGGCGGGGCTAGCGTGAGCGGCGGCGCCAGGGCCCATGTCACTGGAGAACACGGATGCACAACCAGCCCCTGTTCCTATCCCCAGGCGCGACTAGCCTAGCCCACCAGGCTGATTAGCCATTACAAGGCGTGCACCCTCTGGTGACATCACAGGTGGAAGGATCCACCCCCCGATGTACAGACAGATCAACCCCCCCAGCCAGTGGGCTGCACCAACCGGTAGGCTGATCTATCCATCACGCGTCTGGGGGGACGGGGGGGACGGGGGACGGGACGGGACACACCTCCACTTGTGACGTCACTACGGGGTTAATAGCTTGTAGCGGCTTGTCAACATCCCACCTGGTGGTCAAACAGGGGTCTCTTTAACCCTGGCTGCCCTAGCCCTGAGCTGCTGTTAGCGGGACGCCCCAACCAGCCAGACAGAGGAGCAGAGCCCGAGGAGGGAGGACGGGTCAAACAGGGGGGGGACTTACGTAGTTGTCCCGGGCTGACCAGCTGGGGTAGAGCTGCATGTGCAGTTGTCTTTCTTTCCTGGCCAGCTCATAGTACTTGGCCTGCTCATCGCGGGTCAGGGCATGCCACTGGAGACAGACACACACACACCCACACACACACACACACACACACACACACACACACACGTAGACACACACACACCATCATTAAAGTTTTTAAGTCTCACAAATGACATTGGTGTGTATGCCTTGAGCACTGGTGTCGTCCATAGAGTACAGAATTCGCAAGATTTGAACAGATTTGAACGCATGGATTTGTATAAAAGTCTGCTTGTGTGTCTTTGTTGAGGGTATTCTAGGTGTGTGTGCATACGTGTGTGTGTGTGAGTGTGTGTGTGTGTGTGAAACCCCCTTACCCTCCTCCCCAGGATCTGGTTGATGGCGGCGCTCTCCTTTAGTGTGCACTCAGCGATGACCTTTGCCCTCATCTCCTTCATGTAGAGCATGAAGGCGTTCAGGGGCTTCTTAATCACCGGCTTCTTGGGCTCCTTCTCCCTCTTGGCCTCGACCTGGGGCTTCCTGAGAGACCAGAGGAGATACCGTCAGAGGAGATACCGTCAGCGGAGATACCGTCAGCGAAGGAGAGAGGAGGAGATACCGTCAGAGGAGATACCCTCAGCGGAGGAGAGAGGAGGAGATACCGTCAGAGGAGATACCGTCAGGGGAGATACTGTCAAAGGAGGAGAGAGGAGAGGAGGGGAGAGGATGAGAGGTGGAGAGAGAAGGAGAGGAGGAGAGGAGGAGAGAGGAGGAGGGGAGGGGAGAGGAGGAAAGAGGAGGAGAGAGGAGGAGAGGAGAGAGAGATGAAAGCCTTCCTGAGAGACCAGAGGAGATACCATCAGAGGAGATACTGTCAGAAGAGATACCGTCAGAGGAGATACCATCAGAGGAGGAGAGACTAGGAGATACCATCAGAGGAGATACCATCAGAGGTAGAGAGGAGAGGAGGAGAGAGGGGGAGAGGAGGAGAGGAGGAGGAGGAGAGGAGGAGAGGAGAGAGGAGGAGAGGAGGAGACAGCAGAGGAGAGGAGAGGAGGAAACAGGAGACAGGAAGAGAAAGGAGAGGAGAGAGAGATGGAAAGCAAAGCCGGGAAAAAGACATGAGAAGAGATAAAGAGTTGAGCAGCGATGGGACGGTACTCACGCGTACAGGCCCCTGTCATAATGGTCATGCTCCTGTTTGGCTGAGGGGGGCACAATGGCTGGGTGGGGAATCCCTGTGGGGTGCATCCCCGATGGGCCCAGCATCAGAGAGTGTGGGAACCTGGAGGAAGACAGCGAGAGAGAGAAAAGGAGAGAGAGAGAGGAAAGGAGAGAAAGAGAGAGAGAAAGATAGAGAGGAAATTTGAGAAAGAGAGGAGAAAGGAGAGACAGGGAGAGCGAGAGACAGGGAGACAGGGAGAGCGAGAGAGAGAGAGAGAGAGAGAGTAGTGAGAGAGAGAGAGAGAAGAGGAGAGGAGAGGAGAGGTTGAAGAATAAACATAGTTAGCTCAAAGTCCCAAGTCGCTAGTTTGTGGCTGCAAGCGACATCAGACACAAGCGCATGAAGCTGGTCACATGGTGTGCTTTGGGGCAAAGCGGTAAGCCTGGAAGCGGGCCGCGGGGCCGCGGGGCCGCGGGGCCGCGGGGCCGCGGGGCCGCGAGGTCAGGGACTTTAATTGTACTGTGGTGAGCTGCTGGGTGGAGATCAAGCTTTGGTCAGAAGGGCAAGAGAGTAAAGAGAGAGAGAGAGCGAGACAGAGAGACACAGAGAGAGAGAGAGAGAGAGAGAGAGAGAGAGAGAGAGAGAGAGAGAGAGAGAGAGAGAGAGAGAGAGAGAGAGAGCGAGAGACACAGAGAGAGAGAGAGCGAGAGAGAGAGAGAGAGAGAGAGCGAGAGACACAGAGAGAGAGAGAGAGAGAGAGACACAGACAGAGAGAGAGAGAGAGACAGAGAGACAGAGAGAGAGAGAGAGAGAGAGAGAGAGAGAGAGAGAGAGAGAGAGAGAGAGAGAGAGAGAGAGAGAGAGGTTTCCAGCCGGTCAACAGAAAGCATCTGTACCCAATTTACCTCCAACCCTCCATTTGATTATAAGTTCTCCTAGGGTAGTCGTGCGCTGGGGCGCACGCTAAAGGAACTGGAACCAGAGGCCCGTATGGCTCAGCTTCAGCTAAGCCTCTCCATTTACTTTATTTATAGAAACCTGCTCTCGTTCCTCATATAAGTTCAGCTGCGTCTGAACTTGGACTCCTTATAATGATGGCACATTGCAACTTTAATCTGACTGATAGTCTCAACATCATTATCCAAATGACCAGATTAAGTAAATGTTTGTTATTGACACTAGAGGGCGACCTAGCCACGGTGAAAGGGAAACATAAGGAGCGTTTTAGTAGCAGTCTTCAAAAAGGTTAACACCATTTCTCTGCTTAAGTTCCCTTCAGCAAGAGCGCCAGAAACCCCCAAATCTCTTCTCGCAGCCTAGATCATCTGAATCCCTGCGGTCCCGTCTAAAGAAGGTCCCTCTGTACGTTGGTTCCGCGTCAAGTCGGTGAACCCCATATTTAATGACTTTTAAACTGGATCCACATCCACCCAGCTCAGTTACTTTTGGCGTTGGCGGGAGGCCATGTTGGTTATCAGGTTTTCGCGTGGCTGCCAGAACACACAGCAGAGTGGCAGAGAGAGAGAGAGAGAGAGAGAGAGAGAGAGAGAGAGAGAGAGAGAGAGAGCGGCGACAGATGTAAACCGTGGGAGGCCTTTGTGGCGGTTTTGCATCTTTTCTCAGTCTCTTCCCAGAAATGAAGATAAAAACAAAACAAAAAAAACTCCAACAAATAAAACCTGTACTTTATGTCATTTTCTGCATTTGCTTTGATGTGCAGGCCCAGATCAAATAATGAACTACCAGCAAATGATGGTTGTTGTTTTGTTTTAAATCGATATGCTGTTTGAGATGTGGTCTATACACTGTGACATTCCTGGTGGAGAGACTTAATACATCTCTCTATACTTAATATAAAAAATCGAAATAAAAAACGAAAACAGGTAAACACAGTGAGCTTACAGTGGTTTAAGGGACATGGAATATGTACCATCCCTCCAAGAAAAAGGTATTTATTTGGTGCTGTTCTCATATATTGCCAATCACTGTACTATGCTCAGTCTAGTCCTACACAACACAATGTTTATATAAAAACACACAAATTACCACAAAACACGCTTCTCTGAATTCTGCTGCCTACATGCATGAGTTTGTTTGTTGTTGTGTGTGATCACCGTCTCTTTGTTTACCGAATGGAAATACAGAAAGCATTCATATTTTAGACAATCACACACGCTTGCATGCACGCACGCACGCACACACACAAACACACACACACTCACTCACACACACACACACACACACACACACACACACACACGGATGAACTAGGCTGTGTGTATTGATGAGGTAGATTTGAGTCTTGTTCCAAACAGGAGAGATCTACTTTTCGAACAGACAGCAAAAAACCCTGGGATTATTTCAAAATATTGAAGCATAGTGTGAAGTGAACAGTGTGGGCGTGTGTCTGTACTCTTGTCTGTGTATGTGTCCGGATGCGTGTGGATGCAACACACAACATGAAGCATGGAGCTAGCAGCAGGATCATGGGAGCCTCTCCTGGCTGTGCAGCAGCAGCAGCAGTGTGCACACAGTAGCTGGTTGACTGGGACGCCTCTGCTTTAGAAGCACACCCAAACAGGCCCGACATATGCCTGTCACAGCTGTCACACTGAGGCCGCCACAACGGCTTTAGCTCCCAGTGTTTGGAGACCCAAAGCAGGACTAACAACAGCATATAGTGCATGACACATGTTTAGTATAGTAAAAAACAATAAATCAACAACAACAAAAAATAGGCCAGCGACGACAACAACAACAACAACAACAACAACATTGGCAGTTCAGCCATTTTAAATGCGCAGTAAGCAGGAGAGGGAAGGGGAGAGGGGGGGGAGGGGGGGAGAGACAGAATTTTCCGCCCAAGCGTGAAAGCCTTGTGGGGCCCCGGCCCGCCCCCTGGTTGGCCCGGGGGTACGGTACCAGGGCCGGGCCGGGGATACGGTACCCGGGCCGGGGGTGCGGTACCTGGGCTGGGAGGGGGTACGGTACCTGGGGTAGGAGGAGGAGGCTGACAGGGTGCTGGAGTAGGTCTGCCTGAAGCCACAGGAAGGCAGGCCAGCGTAGACCGGCTGGCCCTGCCTGCCACCGCACAGCCGAGGGGGGGGAGGAAAGAGGGAGGAGTGGGTAGGAGTTGGTGAGGGAAGGTGGGAGGTAGGGGATGGAGGAGGTACGGTTGGTACATTTTTGTCACTTCTGGGTCCTGGGTCTCTTTTGTGCCACTTATTTCACTTATGCCACTGACACTTAGTGCCTAACGAGAGTTTGACCAAATCTGAGCATGCTTGTTTTCAACAGGATGACATCAAGGTTTATATGACACACAGACCACCTTTAAATATGATATAGTTTCAGTTTCAACCAAATGGTATTGGAATCATAGAGATTTGGTCAGTGGTATGTAAAAATGTCCTGACTGATCTCTCTGTTGTATGCCAGGGATGGTTATCCAATACATCAGACATCATTGTAAACAACTACTGTTTCCTTCAATCTTCATTGTTTCTCTACACAGATCTCAGAAACAACCTCCTTCAATTCCATCTTAGAGAGTCACTGTACAGAGAAACAGAAGTTCCAGTTCACACACACACACACACACATGCACGCACGCACGCACACACATGCACGCACACACGCACGCACACACACACACACATACGCACACACACACACACACACACACACACACACACACACACACACGGTAGTGGGTGATAGGGTGTGCAAACAGAGGTCTTTGATATGTAGAAGACATCTGCTTGACCACCACACTCGCAGCTGCTTCTGATTCTTTTACGCTGACATGCATGGACACACACACACACACACACACACACACACACACAAACACACACTATTAACTTCATTCACCTGACCTTGCTATACAAATTACTTGCGCACACAAATTTTAACAGCATGAACATTGTTAACAAATATTGCAAACAAAACAAAGAAACTAAAGTAAGGAATACCTAGAGAAATCTAACACTAAAGTAAGGACAACATAGAGAAACCTAGAGACATCTAACATTAAAGTAAGGACAACATAGAGAAACCTAGAGACATCTAAAGCTAAAGTAAGGACAATAGAGAAACCTAGAGAAATCTAACACTAAAGTAAGGACAACATAGAGAAACCTAGAGACATCTAACATTAAAGTAAGGACAACATAGAGAAACCTAGAGACATCTAACACTAAAGTTAGGACAACATAGAGAAACCTAGAGACATCTAACACTAAAGTTAGGACAACATTGAGAAACCTAGAGACATCTACAGCTAAAGTAAGGACAACATAGGGAAACCTAGAGACATCTAACATTAAAGTAAGGACAACATAGAAAAACCTAGAGACATCTAACATTAAAGTAAGGACAACATAGAGAAACCTAGAGACATCTAACATTAAAGTAAGGACAACATAGAAAAACCTAGAGACATCTAACATTAAAGTAAGGACAACATAGAGAAACCTAGAGACATCTAACATTAAAGTAAGGACAACATAGAGAAACCTAGAGACATCTAACATTAAAGTAAGGACAACATAGGGAAACCTAGAGACATCTAAAGCTAAAGTAAGGACAATAGAGAAACCTAGAGACATCTAACATTAAAGCAAGGACAACATAGAGACACCTAGAGACATCTAACATTAAAGTAAGGACAACATAGAGAAACCTAGAGACATCTAACACTAAAGTTAGGACAACATAGAGAAACCTAGAGACATCTAACATTAAAGTAAGGACAACATAGAGAAACCTAGAGACATCTAAAGCTAAAGTAAGGACAACATAGAGAAACCTAGAGACATCTAACATTAAAGTAAGGACAACATAGAGAAACCTAGAGACATCTAACATTAAAGTAAGGACAACATAGGGAAACCTAGAGACATCTAAAGCTAAAGTAAGGACAATAGAGAAACCTAGAGACATCTAACATTAAAGTAAGGACAACATAGAGAAACCTAGAGACATCTAACATTAAAGTAAGGACAACATAGAGAAACCTAGAGACATCTAACACTAAAGTTAGGACAACATAGAGAAACCTAGAGACATCTAACATTAAAGTAAGGACAACATAGAGAAACCTAGAGACATCTAACATTAAAGTAAGGACAACATAGAGAAACCTAGAGACATCTAACATTAAAGTAAGGACAACATAGAGAAACCTAGAGACATCTAAAGCTAAAGTAAGGACAACATAGGGAAACCTAGAGACATCTAAAGCTAAAGTAAGGACAACATAGGGAAACCTAGAGACATCTAACATTAAAGTAAGGACAACATAGGGAAACCTAGAGACATCTAAAGCTAAAGTAAGGACAATAGAGAAACCTTAAAGACATCTAAACATCTTACCCCCCTACTTTCTCCCACATATCCTTTCTTCCCCTCCAGCAAGCCGCGACGGCGGGCTGGAGTTCAGGGACCATTGGGTCCTGTCTGTAGGACCACCATTCATGTGTTAATCCCCACAGACCACCAGTGGACCATCCAGACGCGCGGGGGGGGGGGGGGGGGGGGGGGGCAGCCATGCCTCCACCATACCGTCACTCATACTCGTATGCTTATGTGTGTGTGTGTGTGTGTGTGTGTGTGTTGTTTTTCTATTCCACGTTTTTTTTGGTCTCCTAATAAACTTGTCCCGCGTGTCGGCGCCATGCGCTTTGGGAATGCCCAAAACGAGAACGCGTCACTCGCCGACGGCATGAGGACACGAAACCCAATCGAACGGGACGGCTTCTTCCGACAGCTGTGAAATCAATGCACGGCCAGACACGAGCTCCCTGGGATCCAGTCCCGTCAAACGTGTTCCAGGCCAAACGTGTTCCAGGCCAAACGTGTTCCAGGCCAAACGTGTTCCAGGCCAAACGTGTTCCAGGCCAAACGTGTTCAGGCCAAACGTGTTCCAGGCCAAACGTGTGTCTATCAAGCACTTAACGGGATTGGTTTTAAAAGCTATTTTCCCCTGTCCACTGGCCAGTCCGGCAACACGCTCTGCCGAGGGGAGAATGGTTTAGGCTTATCTTATCTTGAAGACCTCAGTGGCATGGTAATTATGTGGTCGTAAAGATAATGTCTGACTGCCTCCCCCCCCCCCACCCCACCCCCTCTTTGTACACTCCGCTTTTTATTTATGAAAGGGAAGGGTGTGTTTCGTCCTCTGCCCTCCGCTTACAGAACTACGCGGCAGACTGTGGGAAGTCCCAACGCAGACGCTCAACGCTCAACAAGGTTTTCCCCAAGTCCTCCACAAGAGTCTCCATCCTTCCAGGTCAGTCACCAACGAACGGTGCAAGCCAACGCAGCATCGATTCCAAACCAAGAAACAACCAACCCAAACCCACCAGCCATCGAACTGCCGCAGCACGATGTGGATCGAATATTGTGATCGGGTTTGAAAGGTTTTGTTCTTTAAGTTAGATACTGCAGTACAAGACGTACCAAGTCCTCCGACCAAACAGCTAAACTTCCTACAAACCAGCCAACCAACTAACCACAACCAATCATCGGCTTACAAAGCCACAGAAGGGGATGGGTATGTAAGCCGTGGAAATCAGCTTTTGTCTGAACAATGGACACCACAGATTGACATTTGACTGTTCATTTGCTACTCTCAATTCTCCCTTCCTCTTTCACCAAATATAGATCAACCACGAGCAGGGGCGAGGCGAGACAGATAATCTGGGCTGAAGGAGATTAGTAGTTAATAAAGAGAGAATAAAAAAGCCACGGGGGGAGTGATTCTGTTCTGGAACACGATGAAAAAACGGTCTTAACCGTCTTAACACACAACAATGGAAATATCAGTGGAACCCCAATGTCCGATAATAGAAACACATGTGTATGCTTGGAACGCACGGCTGTATACAAACGCGTGGACTGTGTGCGTCCGGACGCACACAGTTCACAGTTCGACAGACTCTTTCACATACACAGGGGTTTGGGTTTGCACACGCACACAGGCGCGAGCAAACACACACACACACACACACAACACATGCACGCACGCATGCGCACGCACGCACACACACACACACACACACACACACGGCACATACACACTCTCTCACTCCAAATCTCCACACAAAATATATTGTAAGTCCTAAACTGTTGTAAGAATGTATTTGTCCATCAGTGAAACAAATTCAAATGTTGTACATAATGCTTTGTGATCTGTGCAGTCACTTCCTAAGAGGGCGGTCATTGTGCCGTTCCACAGACCTTTACAGTGAGCTCACAATCCCCCAGTGAGATATTGTGTAGAGAACTAAAGAACAGAACTTGTGTTTAACTTAAGCAGCAGCCCTTTGCTGTCCAGCTTATCGTTTCTTTGTTTGGCTGCCGTTGGGAATGTCTGGGAACAGGCTCGTCGAAGACAGATGCGGGCAAAGGGGATGTGGCATCGAAATAAATGTCTCGGTAAAAACACCATTTTATTTCGGCCTTATCTCTAGCTTTCCTTGCATCACTTCACAGAATGTTAAAAGTTGTCAATGAATTCCTAGGTGGAAGCACAAAATTGAGTTGATGTTTTGATAATGAGCCATACGAATAAGAACCATGGTTTATAGTGATCCACGATGAAAACAGCACAGATTCAGGATATTCCCAATAAAAGGAATCACTTGGCTTTTTGACAAGTGACTAACCCTCCCAGAAATCACTACACCTATTAAAATAGTTTAACGTTTTCTTTCTAGTTAAACTGGGTTCATTCAAAGCCTATTTTCTTAAACCCCTCTTTAATCTGCTTTGGTAGGAATTGAAAGTAATTGCAAGTAATCTCTTCTAATGCATTTCAATTGTGGTCTGTCCAGTTTTGTCTGTACATTTGGTGCTGAAGTGTGGTTGAAATATTATTGGGGTCACATGGCACAGTTGTCAATGTTAAACAAGACGTATCTATTTTTTCTGTCGAAAGGTTAGATGCTCATGATTGGATAACTGGCCTAGGTCAACATGTGTGTGAGTGTGTGAGTGTGTGAGTGACACTCACCAGCCCATGGATGGGGAGATTTGACCAACGCTGCCTGGAGGGAGGGAGTAGAAGCCTGAGAGATCCTGAGACTGAGGCCTGTGAACACCTGGAACACACACACACACACACACACACACACACACACACACACACACACACACACACACACACACACACACACACACACACACACACACACACACACACACACACACACACACAAACACATGCGTAAAGGTTTCGTTTTTAATTGCTTGGAATATACATCATATATGGTATTGTAAGAGATGTAAGAGGTAAGAGAACCACAAACAGTATCTCTCTCTCTTTCCCTCTCTCTCTCTCTTTCTCAACACACACACCAACACACACACACACACACACATCCATTTCATCTTTTTTTTGCTTGGCTTTTAATATGGCTTGGCCCCTGAGAGCTCCATCGATGCAGGGCGTGGTGGTGTCCACCCAGTGCTCCTGCTGGTTCTACTGGGCCGGCAAACGGACCACTCGATACACTGTGTCGAATCACCACCACATTTACCCTTCATCTGTGACATGAAGACCCTTCTATTGTTCACACATCGTACATCGTATGCGTGCACACACACAGGTTTCACTGCTCTGCCGTAACCAAATAAGGAGGATTTGTTTTAAAAACCTTCTCATCTCCATGTAATAGAGACTAAGCCCATAAAGAACAACTCATCTCTTGAGTGCTGATCTCTCTCTCTTTCTCTCTCTTCTCTTCTCTTTTTTTCTCTCTCTTTATCTCTCTCTCTCTTTCTGTCTCTCTCTTTCGGTCTCAGTCTCTCTCTCACTTAATCTCTCCCCCCCTCTATCTCTCTTATTGCTTCCTTCAAAGGAAGTCATTTGTCAACAGGCAGCACCTAGCACTTAGCGCGGCCCCGGTCGCTAACCTGTCTTTGCTGCAGAAGAATGCTGCAGATGACTGTAATTTGGCTGGCGGCTCCAGGGGCCACTCTGATGTCGGGGCACTGCCTGCCGTAAATCTTGCATGGGTGGGTATGGGGGGGTGGGGGGTGGGGTGGGGGGGGGCAGGAATGCTACTGAGTCAGTTGACCTGAGCGCGGCCCTCCTTCTTTCTCGCCCCGCCCCGGTACCGTGTCCATGTTCCCCTCTCATCTACCCCCCCCCCCCCCCCCCCCCCCCACCCCCCGTGATGTCTGTGCTCCGTCCTAAACTCCATCCAGGTCTTCCTCAGCATCTCGTCCCCTTGCTTCCTCTGAGAGAGAGGGAGCAAGGGGACGAGATGCAGAGGACAGGACTGGATTAAAAGAGGACAATCAAGTAAGAGAAAAGACGAGCGAGTGCGACCTTTGCACTCACTCGCTTTTTCTCTTATTTGATTGTCCTCTTTTAATCCAGTCTTGTTCTTCACCTGTCCCTCTCTATCGCTCTCCCTCAGGTCTTCCTCCACATCCCCTAACGGATACAAATGTCCCCAAATAACCAACTGATTCACTCATTCAATCAGTTTTTACTACAGTTGCTATAGCTTTCTTTTCTCTTTTTCTCCATTTTTATTTTCTCCAAACTAACTAACTCACTCACTCAACCCCTAACTAACTACTTACTTAACTAACTAGCTAACTTACTCACTAACTGCCTTACTAACTACCTAACTCAAGAACTACCTACCTACCTACCTAACTAACTAACTAACCTACTACCTAACTAACTACCTACCTACCCGAATAACTACATAACTAACCCACTAAATATCCCCCTCACCTAGCCTGGTACATTTTGTCTTCTTTTTTCTCGCTTCTCCAAAAGCATCAACGTATTTTTCTCAATTCCATTGAAGTGCGATTTCCACATTAAACCTCACGCTTCTCAAATGTAGCCTTACTGGAAGGTTCTTGACGTCTTCCCTGAAGTTATAGCGATGTGTCTGGTGTGTGGCGTAAACATTTTATGCGGGGAACATTTCTGTCACCATAATAGCTCAAATCGAATACCGATTGACCGTGTCTCATGAAAAGAGCGTTTGACTCAAACGCAGTTTTCACTGAGTTTCAGTATCATAATGTCTGCATGGTCTTTTGTTTTATTTAAATAAAAGGTGTCCAAGGGGCTATAAAAATAGCTCTGTGAGAGTGAGAGTGAGAGTGCTTACACAGTGGTTGAAACAGACAGAAAGTGAAAGTGTTGCAGTAGAGGAATGACAACTCTTACAGTCAAGGAAGAGGAAGCCACCGTCGACGAAAGACTAAAGATATTCCGCCGGTAAGAAAAGTAAATAATAATAATAATAACTAGGACTGCAAGCAGTCACACAAGGTATTCCCAGCCCACGCACTGCCTATCCCAGCGGCCGCCCTTTTCAAGCGAATCACGGGTGTAGTCATTACTCCTAGACGCAACTGTGCTTTATTCTTCAGCACTGCTTTTTTTTACTACCATATAACCCCCTCCCCCCCCCACTACACACACACACACACACACACACACACACAGACACACACACACACACACACACACACACACTTAATAGGATAATGTTTGCTAATCAGCATTTATTGAATTTGCCATAAGTCTGCAATTCTTTACACAATATAAACCATACCGTGGGATTTTAATCAGACAAGTCCATAGATCATGAATATCAAAACTGTTTGTCAGTTAAAGCTATAGTTCTGAAGAAGAAGATTTTTGAAGTTCTCACGAAATCTTCACTGCACAGCTAAATCTATCCTGACGGACCTTATGGGTCCAAGAAGCAGAAATGTTCAGCATGCGAAATAAGGCATGAACACCAAGTTTCAGAATGTGTTATCCATCGGGGTGGACGTGCCCATCGTTTAACTTTGACCGGAAGTTATAGCGCCCCCTATGGGAATATCGGCGCCAACCTTTTTCGAGACCTGCTTACCGGGGATATGTACAGTATATATACCCCAAATTGGAAAACTTTTGATAAGTCCACCACGGAGATATAGGCGTTACCAATCCGGAATAATTATAAGAATACCCAAACAACACAATAACAACATCCACAGATACACTGTGAATACCTAATAAAAGTGGAATCGTTTTATAAAATGTATTATAAAAGTTGATTATAAATAAATAAACAAAAATTTAACATACATGCATCTTTATGTATAAAGAAATGGGTAAAATATAATATATTAAGAGATAATTAAAGAAATATTCTAAAGTTTTTTTTTTTGAATACTTCAACATATTAACTTTTGCAGTAAGTAAAATAATGTCTTGGATTGACTTGACTCTGAAAGAGTAATAGTATTCCTGTCTATGACGGGGAACGGTTGTCAAAGTTGTGATATGCAGGGCCGACTGGGAATTAACGCTGTTTTGGTTGACTTGATGATGACTCAAAATAGAACTGAATGACTAACCCTTCTGTCACACAATTTGACGAAAACACTTTTGAGTAATTTCCTGTCGTGCTTGAAAAAAAAAAATCGAAATGAGACTAAACAATACGATAAAACACATTCATGGTACCTATTTGGGCAAAACGATGAGTTAGGATGTGTCAATTATTTCCTTGTTTTCGTTTTTGATGGAACTATGAACTGCTAGCATGAAATAGATGACAAACACATTATATTTCACAAGCTGTCTAGATAACGACCCCTTCACAGCAAGGTCACGGCCAGTTTCAGTGTGTTGAATGACGCAAGCAGGGCTTGGATGTGACACACAACCGCCTCTGTTTGCCGTCATATCGCCCTACATCTCCCTAACAGTTAGGCTGGGTGTGATGTCCGCCTGTGTTAGATTGAATCATGTCTATTATCACGTCAGCGCAACGTCAGTCAACAACTACAAGTTATTTTCTATTTAAGTTAGGGCATTCTTCAGGACTACATAATTCTTTTGGCGATAATTCTTATCGCCAAAACGCATAACGCAACACATAAGAAGGTGGTCTGGGACGCAGTCTGGCCAAATGAAAAACAAATGTCTCTTCCCAATACGCACATGCTGGTCTATTTACACCCCAGGGGCAGGAAATGAATGCATTGCCAAAATGCATGGGAATGCCAGGTGTAAAGGGGGTGTGAGGCTTGGAATATCTTGATGGAAAAGGAGCTTGTCGTGGCATTAGCAGCATGTGTGTGGTGAGGTGTACTGCATTGCATGGTGACACTGAAGGGGTGGGGGGGGGTGTGGGGGGGGGTGGGGGGGGGGGGGGGCTAAGCCAGAGATAGGCGTCAACAGAGGGGCTTGTAAAGCCGTGGGGGCTGCTGAGGTGAAGCCAGGCCTTAAAGCATGAGGTCATAGCTCAAGGGAAGGGCCAGAGGAGGACGTGAGCTGGTTGCTATATGTAGACACCGTTTGGGATCCGATGTGTCTGGAGATCTAGAGGGGTGCCCACGACCCTTCAGCTGAGTTCCCTGATTGCCGTTTTTGTAGCCATTTTGCCACCCTGATTGCTTCCTGTACCGAAGAAACGCATGGAGAAATCAGGCTTACGCAATATGCCAATGCTGACCTCTGACTGTTTATTGACTTGTTCTTGGAGGTTATCTCCATGACCGTGCAGGGGTGTGAAGGATCCTTAAAAATGACAAATGAAGTGGGGAAAACAGGTGCTCATACTGATGAGATGGTCATATGCCTCCCTAATGTGATCAGATTAGAGTGCAGCTTTAATGGAATCTGGAATGTGTTCACACTGCATTTGATTCTGTGTGGTTGTGATCAGATTATTCCAAACACTTATTAATCCCTGGTCTATTGGATCATGTTATGTTCGTAGAAGTTACACTAAAAGCTCACAGGACAACCCAACTATTCTGCTTAAGGACACATTAGATATAAGCATATGAGAATGATGCTTTTACCTGGGACCTAAGCTGGGGTATGATTTCAGTGATCAACCAATCAATGAAATACATCTATGACATCGTAGATGAAGTCACTACTAGTAATAATGGACTTGAGAGTGATAGGACTTAAGTAAGGTTGTTCTGTGTCACAGAACAACTTTGTGTGTGTGTAACAGTATGTGACAGATTCAGAAGGACAGATTCATTATGTTGTGAGAAAGGTTGCATGCTACAACCAGGTGTTGCTGGTGCTGTGTGTGTGTGTGTGTGTGTGTGTGTGTGTGTGTGTGTGTGTGTGTGTGTGTGTGTGTGTGTGTGTGTGTGTGTGTGTGTGTGTGTGGTTGTGTGGAGGGTGTTCTGGTGGACCAGTCTGTCATTAGGGGTTGAGTCACCATACTTCAATCAGCTACACACACAGTCTAGACAGGACAGGGGAATTCCAGGGAAGGTTGAAGCTGTTGCCTCTGACTCCAAAAACATCTTCTCACCTGCATGTCTTCAAACTTTCACTCCCTCATATTTTAATTGCTACATCTCTCCCTGGCTCTTTGACTAGGTCAGAGGTCAGAGCTGCACTATCAACCTTCTCTCTATCATGTCTATGTATGTATGTATGTATGTATGTATGTATGTATGTATGTATGTATGTATGCATGTATGTATGTATGTATGTGTGTGTGTGTGTGTGTATGTGTGTGTGTGTGTGTGCACGCGTGTATGTATGTATGAATGTATGTGTGTTTGTGTGTGTGTGTATGTATGTATGAATGTATGAATGTATGTGTGTTTGTGTATATGTGTTTGTGTATATGTGTGTGTGTGTATATGTGTGTGCGTGCGTGCGTGTGTGTGTGCATATGTGTGTGTGTGTGTATATGTGTGTGCGTGCGTGCGTGCGTGCATGCATGCGTGTGTGTGTGTGCGGGTGTGTATGTGTGTGTGTGTATATGTATATGTGGCGTGCTGCGTGCATGCGTGTGTGTGTGTGCTGTGCCTGCGTGCATGCGTGTGTGTGTGTGTATGTGTGCGTGCGTGCGTGTGTGTGTGTATATGTGTGCGTGCGTGCGCGTGTGTGTGTGTATATGTGTGTGCGTGCGTGCGTGTGTGTATGTGTGTGTGTGTATATGTGTGTGTGTGTGTGCGTGCGTGCATGCGTGTGTATATGTGTGTGTGTGTATATGTGTGCGTGCATGCGTGTGTGTGTGTGTATATGTGTGCGTGCGTGCGCGTGTGTGTGTGTGTGTATACGTGTGCGTGCGTGCGTGTGTGTATGTGTGTGTGTGTATATGTGTGTGTGTGTGTGTGTGCGTGCGTGCATGCGTGTGTATATGTGTGTGTATATGTGTGTGCGTGCGTGTGTGCGTGCGTACCTGTCTTTTGGCTCATGTCTGTGGGCAGGTGTGGCGGGCTGGGGCTGAAGTGGTCGTTGGGGCCGTAGGGCAGCAGAGAGGACAGCGGGTGCATCCCGTGGGACTGCTGCACCACCGACACCTTGTTGGACTGGAGAGGAGACACACACACGCACACACAAACTCAACACAAACTCCCCATCACAACCTCTGCTAGCATGCCGTTTACTGGAGGTCTGAGTTTGGTCCTACATTGTGTTTGTGTTTAACACAATCACTCTGGTCTATATATGTCTGTGTGTCTGTGGGTCTGTGTGTCTGTCGGTCCATCAACAGCATATTCTAAAAACGGTTATGAAGTGGGTTTGAATCCCATTTTAACAGCAGGGTTCCTCTTCCATCACAAGGACAACATAATGACATTGCGTTAGAAGCATGTCTGGCGCAGTGTGGTCACCGAGCGCGCTGCGCTGCGCTACGCTACACTATGCTACGCTACGCTGCGCTACGCTGAGGCCCGCGCACCGCGGCAAAGCTCCCTCCTCTGGCTACTTCTTCTACGCTCCTTTTCTGGCCATCGGTCATCCAGAATGTTCATTGATAATGTTAATTCAATAAATGAATTAATACACAACACATGCATTGTTGCACCGAATAGTGTGGTATGGTATGGTGGCACAGCGCCACTTGTGGCCTACATTGTTTGAGAGAAAGCAGAGGCCCCGCCCCCGACTTCGAATTCAGAATCAGACAGGGAGAAGTTTTCTCTTTTTAAGTTGGTTTTAATTTGGGGAGTGACTCGAGAAAAGCGAAAATGCATCTTAATGCAACGTTTATCTAGCCTACATTCAAATCAAATATATTTCCTTATTTCTCAAATACCGGTAGCAGCACCGGGTCTTATCGGCTCGTCGGTCTGTAATAATTCAGCCCAGGGGGGCGTTTAATACCGGGTTAAATATATGGGTTTCAGTACCCATCCCCACTGATGAGGCCAGCGAACACAGATCAGTGGTGCAGCTGGTTTGACGCAGATTGGCATTAAGAAATGGTTATGTTACTATGCTACTTCAAATTAGTAGGACAGCGTGAGAAATGACAGCTCACTCCAGAGAGGGCTCCTTTATGCAGTGAATGGCAGAAAGGAGGGGGAGAGAGAGAGAGAGAGAGAGAGAGAGAGAGAGAGAGAGAGAGAGAGAGAGAGAGAGAGAGAGAGAGAGAGAGAGAGAGAGAGAGAGAGAGATGGGCGGAGAACGAAATATAAGGGGGCGAAGAGAGGAAGAGAGAAGAATGTGAAAAAGATGGAAAGATAGAGACAGTCAGAGGTAGAGAGAGAGAGAAAGAGAGAGAGAGGGAGAATGAGAGATAGAGAGAGCTTGAAGCCCATTTGATCGATAGATCTTTGATGATCAAGGGAGGCAAAGCGGGGAGTTTGTTTGCTTTCATGTTTCTGTTTACAAATGGCTTTTCTGTTGACATGGCCTTTCAATAAAGTTATGCGGAATCTAGTTGGTTGCTAACGCTCCCGGGATACGAGCTGACACGACGATATGACGGCGTGGTTTACGAGGGCTGGCGGAAGCTGACCCAGTGGTTTATACAAGGCTCCCCAAAGACTCACTTTATATGGTTCATACTTTAGTGTGTGTGTGGTAAATATATGAGTGTGTGTGCGTGTCTATGTACGAATACAGTTGTTTTCTGCTTTGTGTGAGTGTGTGTTAATGTGTCAGTTTTTAGTTAGTGTGTGTGTGTGTACATGTTTATTTGCATTTATGTGTTTAGTAATAAAGTGTGTATGAATATGCACGCATTTTGCTGTTTTTCCGGCTGTTCGTGTGTTAAATGTGAGAGTTTCTTTTGCGTGTATATGTGTGAGCTTTTGTGTGAGTAACGTTAAAATGAAAATAGATGTAGTTCTGTCAGTGTGTGCGTTGGGTTGTGTACATAACCATTCTGAGAGTGTGTATATTTGGGCGCTAATGCCTTTGAGTTTGTGAGGTTATGTGGTTGAAGTGGTTATCGCGAAGATTTTGATGTAAATAAATTGTCTGTAAAGTCACTATCTATCGCCGAATGAGGTAACACAATGGTGATTGAGCCTATGACCACTGATGAAAGCCCTTGCATTTGCAGTATTATGAATGAATTATGAATTATGAACACCCAGAAAAATAACCAGATCGCCAATGGTGTCGCCAAAGAGAACGAAACGAACATCTTCGAGACCACCACTTCAAGGAGTGTGTTTGTATGTGCGTTTGTTTGCACGTCATAGAGTTTTGCAGATATTTATTTCATGCAAATGCATTTTTCTGCAAAATTAAGGGTTTCTTTTTCAAATCGAAGGGACGTGGTGGTGGTGTTGTGTGTGTGTGTGTGTGTGTGTGTGTGTGTGTGTGTGTGTGTGTGTGTGTGTGTGTGTGTGTGTGTGTGTGTGTGTGTGTGTGTGTGTGTGTGTGTGTGTGTGTGTGTGTGTGTGTGCAGTAGTGTTTTCGATCTGGTTTAGCTTGCTGAGCCCCCTGCTGTGATACAAAGTGAATACCTTATCATTTAAAGGCAGCGCTTCACATTAAACAAACACACACACACACACACACACACACACTATAATATTAGTTATATTAGGGTTAAGGTTATATTATTATATAGTATTAACAATATTATATTATTATAATAATATTATATTGTCGGTTTGCTGTGATTTTCTCACTTAAAAAACAACGCATCAAACATTCTGTTTTTAGCATCTATTGTATGGATGTGTAGGTTCTACCACACAAACACACACAGAAGAACATACATGGACTCTCTCACATACGCATGCCCACGCGCACACACGCACATGCACACACACACACACACACACACACACACACACACACACACACACACACGTGCTTGTCCTACGACATGCTGGAACTTTATAGCCGCAAAATGGGTCCTTTGCGTTTCCAGCCTTCCTCTGGGTAATTTACCAGCCTTGAAGTGGTTTTCACATTCACTCACACACACATATACCACCCGTACGCACGCACACACACGCACACACACACACACAGGGAGGCTCACTTTTGAACCTATAATTATCTAACTATATACTGAAAAATGATATGCCCCACGCCACACACACACACATATACTCACACACACACAAAAACCACACACATGCAGTCACTCACACATGCGCGCACACACACAGACACACACATAAACACACAATGACACACACACAAAACACTACCACATGAGTACCTTTCTATGTGTGCTCGGAACATCTGGATAACATTGGTTTTAGCGTGTGGCAACAGGATCAATGGACTAAAAACACACACGCACACGCATGCACACACACACACACACACACGCGCACACATACACGCACGCACACACATACACACCCAAACATACACACACGCACACACACCCAAACATACACACACCATTATCAACCTGCAAATGTATAGGAATAATGCACATGCATCAATGTGTGCATATGGAAAGATAGCCCTTCTGACGCACTTTGTTTGTGTTGCCATGCTAACCCAGGAGCTAGCCACCATCAACATCACTGCACCTAGCCCCATCGTTTGTTGATTACATCAAAGATCTAATTACTTCAAAGGAGTGATTACTTCAAAATTCCAATTAGATATCAACGGGCCTTTTTGTTTTTCCCTGGGTGGTCAGAGAATCAGTGGGGTTCAAATGGTCGATAATGCAGCCTGGCCATCTCCCTGGCTCTTATCTCGCGTCACTTGAAAAGCGCTTTGATTTATCAGCGTATTGTTCTCTTTTATCAGCTCCCTGTTTGAACAAGAATCCTCTGCTTTAGTGGCAGAGTTAATGGGGTCCCGGACATCACTTGGTTGTAATGGTGGCCGCCCACGCCGACCCCCTGAGCACACACACACACACACACACACACACACACACACACACACACACACACACACACACACACACACACACACACACACACACACACACACACACACACACACACACACACACACACACACACACACACACACACACACACACACACATGCACACAAACACGGTTTCATTTAAAAAGTACCTGATGCTACTACAGAAGGGTCTACCACTAATCTTTATCGTAGTTATGGCCATTAGATCACACAAAGAGCACATCCCCCCTCTCCCCATCGCTTTCTCCCACTTGTTTTTCTTAATGAAAGGGTCCTTTCTTTTTTCTCCTGGAGTGCTTTGAGTGTAATGTCTTTAATCTTGCATATCACTGAGATGGCACATTATAAACATCCTTGTTTCTCTCTCGCTCTCTCCCAATGTTTCTCGCTCTCTTTCTCTGACACCCCCTTTCCCTGTGTCCAACTCAACAAAATGGGGGGGGGGGGGGGGGGGGGGGGGGGGGGGGGGGGGGGGGGGGGGGAACTAATAGCACATCTCACCTTCCTGCTCACAGGCCTTTCAAGTGGCTCTGATCCAAACGCCTTTCTCCGGAAGACAGTGTTTAGACAAAGAGATCTAAAGCGTGTTGATGTATCGTTTTATTGCGCTGCCATCAAATGAACTCAGATCATAGCTCATCAAAGAATGGGAAAAAAATAACCTTGCATATATTTCGTCAACATTTTGATATGCTTTCATTGCACCGCTCTGAGATAACTTACTCAATATTTACACATTTGAAATTGTATGTTATATATAATAAATTGTCTAAAGACTGGATATGTCAGACTATACAGACAAAGCTAAAACATATAAGCTGCAAAAAGAGAATATGTTAGAAAATACAATTTGAATATATTTCTTAAATTAGACGGTAAAATCCAACGATTTCTGGCAAGTCGTCGTTCTATGATACCAGCATTATAGCGCAAACTGCTTGGCTTATATAAAACTTCACTAGCACACCACTCCTAGCATACATCGGATCATCAAGGCCATTAGCAGAGCCCCACCCCTAACAAAGACCCCCACCCAGATGGTTAACTAATCCCCCCCCCCACCCACAGTCCTCCACCGTGAGTGGGTAGGAGTACCAATCTGGAAGTCATTGGCTTCTCTGGAGACCTGAGGCCAAAATGAGAGCCTCCGAGTTGGAGGTTTGAGGCAACATCAAAGTCCCTTGCAACCATAACAACGCAGCTATGTTTAAAAAGAGCCCTATACCCGCCTTACCAAACACACCCACTCCCCAAGACTCACACACACGCATGCTAACACACACACACACACACACACACACGCATGCTAACACACACACACACAGGCTAAAACACACACACACACGCATGCTAACACACACACACACACACGCATGCTAACACACACACACACACACACGCAGGCTAAAACACACACACACACGCATGCTAACACACACACGCACACACACACACACACACACGCATGCTAACACACACATACGCACACACACACACATGCTAACACACACGCACACAAACACGCACACACACACACACATGCTAAAACACACACACGCATGCTAACACACACGCACACACATGCTAACGCACACACACACACACACGCATGCTAACACACACACACATGCTAACACACACGCACACACACGCATGCTAAAACACACACACACACACGCATGCTAACACACACACACACAAACACACATACACACACACATTCATGCTTGAATGCATGTACGGACAAGGGCACTCATGTATGAGAGGAAGAGAATGAAAGACATGCCCTAAGCATGACCGCGTGACAACATGGACAAAATACATAACTGCTGACACACGACCACGTGCAAGCGCTCACACACACACACACACACACACACACACACACACACACACACACACACACACACACACACACACACACACACACACACACACACACACACACACACACACACACACACACACACACACACACACACACACACACACACACTCCATAGGAACATCTGGACTGTGGCCTTGGGGAATCAGAGCCCACTTTAGTAACAGAGGACCAGTGTGTGCCGGCGTGTGTGTGAGAGTTTATAGGTGTGTGTGTGTGTGTGTGTGTGTGTGTGTGTGTGTGTGTGTGTGTGTGTGTGTGTGTGTGTGTGTGTGTGTGTGTGTGTGTGTGTGTGTGTGTGTGTGTGTGTGTGTGTGTGCCAAAGCTGCCCTGAACACGTGGTGGAGATTAATAAACCATAGCATCGATCTCAGAAGACTTTTGATTCCATTCATTTTCACGGCCACATAATTAATAACTTATCAGGATCAGAGTGAGAGAGAAATGCATGAATAAATGAAATAATCCATATCTAACATCTCCATCACATTACTTCGCGGCTATCCACCCCACTCCCCATTGACTGCTAAAGAGCGCTAGGCTAAGCGCGCTAGTAGGCTAGATGCAGTGGAAATGGTGGCAGTCAAATCCGCATTGTGCGTTTGTTTGCGTTGGGAGGTTTTCACAGCACTGCATCCTCTGGGCTTCACTTGGAGACAATGTTTCACTGTGCTGTGGCTGGGTACCCGAGGTACTGAGGATGTGGCTTCTGCAAAAGACTCAAGCACCACACCCTGACTGTTGCCATTGGTCACAAATGAGTTATCACTGTAAAAGGCTGTTACACAGACAGACAGAGGAACATACAAACATCCAGACAACAATGCCGCATCCGCAGCCATCGCACGGAAACAGTAGCTGTAATGATCCCCTCCTCAACAACATTCATCAGCCTTCCTCGTTCTCGCCTTGCAATGACGGCATTTGTATTATTGTTGCGTCATTTTCCCGTAGTCAAAAACAAGGACCTGAGGAAATGAAACGGACGCAGAGGGGACGGCAAGGGACTTGCAGTCCCGTTACAAGAGGGAACACTTCCTCCTTGGTTGTGGTCTCGCTGAAATACAATGGCAAGTGTCTGGGTTAGAGAAACTGGGCTCTGCAAGTTTAGATTTGCGTGCCTGTGTGTGTGTGTGTGTGTGTGTGTGTGTGTGTGTGGTGTGTGTGTGTGTGCTGGGATCAGTGGTGTTGAATCCAGTTTACCTCCAAGTAACAGGGTGATCTGTATGTCTGTCAGTCTGCCAGTCTATCTGACCACCATACAAGGCTTAAATGCCCCGAAAGCACATTATTCATTCTCAAACGTGTGCGCGTGTGTGTGTGTGTGTGTGTTTATTCATGCATGCCTAGCTCTAGGGTTCATGGAAGTGGTGTCAGGTTTTGGCGGAAGCGGATGATTCAATCAGCTAACTTGTGGTCAAGCGCGCTGATTCAATTCTCATGTGTTTGTCCTTCTTTCTGATCCGACTCTTTGATGTTTGCCTCCAAATCCGTCCACCTCCCCAGCTCGGGCAAACCCCCCCCCCCCCCCCCCCCCCCCCCCCCACACACCTCTCCCCATGCAAACGAAACGTCAGACAGAAGGCTGCTTCCCACCCAAGAAAATGCTGGTCTGGAGTTTGTAAACACAGTAAACACATACAGTATATGTGCACTCTGCTGCCATGGCTGTTCTGTTGCAGTGTTCGGCAGTTCAACTCGATGTTGACCGGTCGCTGCCACATCACGGAGCATCCTTCTCAAGCGCAAGCCCGCGAGCGTGTAACACCCCCCCCCCCCCCCCCCCCCCCCCCCCCCCCCCCCCCCCCCCCGGGCGCAGCGTCTCCTGTGACCTGTGACCTCGGCAACCACACGGGCGAGGAGAGGAGAGGAGAGGAGAGGACGTTATGAGAGGAGAGGAGAGGAGAGGAGAGGAGAGGCGAGGACGTTATGAGAGGAGAGGAGAGGAGAGGAGAGGAGAGGAGAGGAGAGGAGAGGAGAGGAGAGGAGAGGAGAGGAGGTTATGAGAGGAGAGGCGAGGAGAGGAGAGGAGCAGGAACGATTGGCGGCGCGATGGTACTTCAAAGACGGCGGTGGGAGAATCTGCACCTTGGCGAAGGTAACCTCGTCAGCCCTGCCCTGGAGTGGCATCACTTGGACAGAGTTCTGCCCCCACATGGTGTAAGGCTGTTCTGTTCAAGCATACTTTCCACACTACACAACGCTACACTGCGCCGAGTCACTGACTGACAATGAGTGAGGTTCGACGTAAGCTTAAAGGGACTAATTACTTTTGCAGATTCCCATGTTGTTTAATGACTTGACTCTATTTATGATCAAGTGAATGTAATTCAAACCAAACTGTTTGTCAGTGTGGTCACTGCTGTTCTAATGGTGTGTCTGTAATGGGCGGCTTTGCCACAGCACAGGAACGTGCCATTTATATTGTTGTTCACTGGGTTGAAGACTTAAAAACGTAACACACATCAAGTCCATGTCTTGTAGTGTCGTGAGACATTCAGCCGCCAACGCCCTCTGAACAAACACTGCATTCACTTCAAGCAGCCAGCATTTGTATTGATTTTGTTTTTTCTACCATGGCATAAGAAAACAATTAAGAGTCGAGGAACCAAAAGAACTCCAAACAACTGAAGAGAAAATGAGATGTCAACTGCAGGACTGTTGGAGTCACTTGAAAAATGCATATTGGGACCCCGTTTTGTAGTTTACATTTAAGTAGATTTGCCTTTCCTGTGTATGCGTGTGTGAGAATCAAGAGATGAAGAACGAGAGAGAGAGAGAGAGAGAGAGAGAGAGAGAGAGAGAAGAGAGAGAGAGAGAGAGAGAGAGAGAGAGAGAGAGAGAGAGAGAGAGAGAGAGAGAGAGAGATGAAGGAGAGAGCGAAAGAGAGAGAGAGACTGTGATGACATCACAGACAAAGGAAGCCCCCGGGGGCCCCTCTGTGTCCCGGCCCTGGGGGCCCCTCTGTGTCCCGGCCCTGGGGGCCACTCTGTGTCCCGGCCCCGGGGGCCCCTTTGAGTCCCGGCCCCAGCATTCCTTTCATCCGTGCTGGGAAAGATCAAGCAGTCTGGCGGGAGGCCTTCTCAAAGGGCCGCTCCTCGCCCAAGATTATGGTGCCGGTAACACACACCTCGCACAACCTGTACTTAAGGGTCCGCCGTCCAGGGCCCACAGCTGACAGGAGCTGACAGCTGACGCAAATGTCTGCCTCTCAGCCATGACCCCCCCCCCCCCCACCGGAGGCTAATAAGGGTTGAACTTTGACCTCTGCCAGTTTTCATCTCGAGTCCTTTGACCTCACCTTGTGACATTGTCTTTACCATACACTGTACAGGAGCCTACACCCTCTAACAGCCAACTATGGCCCATAATGTGACCACAACGCGCGCGGGAACATTTAGTATCGCTAGCTTCCATCGGTCCGTCGTACGTCTAACTAGTGTTAGGTGTTCGCATTTCACAGGAAGCCCAGCGGGCGACCAGGTAAAGCCTGGCTCCAACCGCGGACAGGATGACGAAGCGCCTGTTTTACCTCCAGCCCTGCAGACCTGTGGCGTCTCTGCTGCAGAGAACTAGTTAAGATGCTACTAAGAATATCAAACGGCACAACACCAACAACAAGCAGTCTACCTGCTCCACAGAGAGAGACAGAGAAAGACAGAGAGAGAGAGACAGAGACAGAGAGAGAGAGAGAGAGAGAGAGAGAGAGAGAGAGAGAGAGAGAGAGAGAGAGAGAGAGAGAGAGAGAGAGAGAGAGAGAGAGAGAGAGAGATGAATGTGTTAGAAAAGGGGAAAGGAAGGTGGTGGTGAGATGTATTTTTACATGGATGGATGGATGGATGGTTGGTTGTACAGAGAGGGAGGAGATGGTGTTGCTCTTTCCTTTCATGTTTCTAATTTATTCCATCTGATTAATTCCTTTTACCCCAGCGACTGGAGTGATTTGACTGGATATACAACACACACACTCCCACATACTCACTCATTCACTCATTCACACACACACACACACACACACACACACACACACACACACACACAACGCCTCAAAACAGCCCCTGGCCTCTCTCTCTCTCTCTCTCTCAGCTCACCTGCTGAGTTGGGCCCTCTCTAAACACGTGCCACTCTGTTACCATAGCTACCCACAGCAGCATAGTCTATCCTGACTCCTGTCCTGTCGTTTTGTGTTCTGTTATATCATGTCCTTAGTAGCCAACGTCGGTCATTGACAGCTAGATAGACTGTGTTTCTATGCTTTCTTAAAACACACTGGTGGTGGCTGCTGGAGGTACCTGGTACCCAAAGGACATTTTGTGGAGAACATTCTCAACAACTAGTGCTAAGGTTAGATCGACTGATGAATTAACAAAAAAACAAACAAACAAACAAACAAACAAGAAAACAAGCAAGCAAGCAAACCAATGAAGGGGTTGGACTATCTCAATGTCTCCTTCGCTCTCTTTCTCTTTCTCTCTGTTATTCATCTATACTATGACCTAAGTTCTGGGGGGAAAATGTGCCCGTAATAGTTCTTCAAGTCATGGGTTCTAGTCTCTGGGTTCAGAGTGTGGTGTGGAGCAGTGGGTTTCCAAACATAGGGTTCTAGCCAAATTTAGCTTCTCCTCTTCCTTTCTTTCTCCGAGATGGGGTGATGTGCGCTGCTTGTTTGGGGGACTTAAACTCATGTCTTGAAATATAGAAAGAAGACGCAAGCCGTCCTCTGCAAGCGTGTTTGTTCTTACGCCTTTGAGTAAGCAGAGGGGCGAGGTAAAGAGAGAAAGACGAAGCGAGACTGAGAAAGAGACAGAGAGGGAGGGAGAGAGAGAGAGAAATAGGGAGAGAGAGAGAAAAGTAGGGAGGAACAGTGCAAAAGAAATGGGAAGCAGAGGAAGAAAGTAAATAGGAAAATGTAAAAAATAAATGAAGATACGCAGAATGATGACACACACACACACACACACACACACACACACGCAAACACATACATAGCACAACAGAACACATCACCACCATTTTACAATGTGGAAGGGGAGGCGGCCATGTTTCCCTGACAGAAAAGCGTGGAGTGTGTAATGCTCTCTGGCCACCCGGTC